>WFMF01000003.1:86691-569836 GCA_011033025.1 Beroe forskalii | reverse complement strand
CTCGGTGTGGAGAGTACGGGGAAACTCAGCATCTTCGTGATCGGCAAGCTGAAGAAGGACAGAATTATCACGTTACTGCTTGATACTCTCAGTATGCTGGATATCCTGACGTGTCATGTTGTAAACAGCTCGTACGCACCCCGTGGTATGACTGCCGAGCTTCTGGAAGCTCAGAGGAAGATCATCTCGCTCCAGTCAGAGCTACTGGAGTGCAAGCAGGAGAAGTTGGACTCAGTCAAGACTGTAGTACAGTCATCAGTGTGAGACCGTGAAAGAAGAGATCAAATCCTTCAGTGCAGTTGTCCAGAGTGGTACAGGAGGCTCACTGAAGCCATTGAGCCAATGGTGCTGAAGAAATTCGTTCAGGACATTGTTAAGACTGAAGATCGCGGCAATGACGTCATGACTTTGGAATGAGTGACGAGGAAAATGAAGACACGAGTGCCAAGGTCAGCGAGCTGTTCGGTGCGTTGGGGGAGAAACCACGAATCGTTGTCTGCAGAGTGAGGATCATGTTCCCGATGGCTCACGGAGGCCGGTGATTGTGAAGGTAGTGTCTACGTCCTCGACCGTAGTAGATCAGCTGATGCAGAAGGGGAGGAGACTCAGTCATCTGGAGAAGTACAAGAGGGTGTACGTGAATCTGGAACGTTCACTGGAGCAAAGGGAGCAGCGCAGGGAGCTGGTGAAGGAGGTCAAACGGTTAACGGATTTGGACAAGGACAAGCGTCACTTCATCAGAAATGGGAAGGTGTGTAGTGTCGCCCGGTCAGCAACTTGATAGCGGCGCGTATGTGTATTGTGTTTTTTGAAACGTGTGTTTTGAGTGTGAATCCTGGATTTTAACATGTGTTTTTGTGTCGACAGATGGAGTAACTTAGCGTTCAAGTGGGCGGACACAAAACTTAATTGTTTTCCCAATCATTTCAACCATTCCTGGTGTTTTATAAGTAGCGCTTCAACACTTGTTATAAGAGTCCTTGATTGGCGTGCAGCACCCAATTTTTGGTCGATTTTAATGATTATTTAATGTATATTATATTTTGTTTAGAAGCCCTCTGCGGTACCCTTCATAGGTTTTCAAACAAACAAAACAAAAATCGTAATTTTACCGGGAGGAGCAAAGGTTTTTATGTGCTAAAATGGCCAAATAAAGTCCAATTCACTGATAAATTGGTTTGTCCATCAATTTTAGCCTAAATGATTGGCAGAACAAGTTTGAAGCTCATATCTCCAAAAATGTGGCCATAATGGCCATCTTTAGGCCCATAATAGGCCACTGGCCTACTGCAGCCACTTTGGCGCGCGCTTATCGAATGCAATAAAAATAAATTAAAAGCTAAGCTCTATCTCCATCTGGCGAAATTTCGTTTTTTTTGGAATTTGGACGCAATTTTTGCTCTGAGGCCTCACATGGGCAATGTTGGACCTATGTTGGTACACGCCCGGGCAATCCTGGCCAATCTCAAATCCGTGTTTTCCAAAATATGAGAGTTGACCCCCCCCCCCTTAAATCAGCACCTGGTAATGACAGCTGTATAGTGTATACATTTGCAAACCGTTATCATATAGACAAGTATGTCACGTGCAACGTCGCCCCGTAATAGTAATACAGGTATGGATGTGGCTGCTATACATTTTTGAGAGTAATTGCAATTGCCAATGGCGCGATGTACACCATGAGTGGTTACATCGTTCTCCCTTTTGATATTGTACACTTTGTTTTGTCGGTCGTTCAGTGTTCACATTCCGATGCATTGGTCTGTTGCTGCTGATTTGTACATTACCAAGTTACGTTATACATTCAGATGTGAATGCTTTAGTGAGAATGTGGGAATTGAATATTCACATCGTGGATTTGTTTGTATCATTGCCTTTGCAGAGGCATAATCCACGATTTTTGCAAGCACACCCGAACTCGCCGCGAACCCGCCGCGAATTCAAGTGAATTCAGGTGAATTCAGGTGAATTCGCGGCGGAGTTCGCCAAAAAAATTTTTGGCGGACTCCGCCGGAGTCCGCCGGAGTTCGCCGCGGACTCTGGCGAATTCACCTGAATTCACCTGAATTCGCCGCGAATACACGCGTATTCGGTGTACTAGTTCGCCAATTTTCCAGTTCACCCAGGCGAACAAGTTCGCCGCGAATTCGCGGCGAACTGATGTCCGCCGCGAATTCGCGGCGAACTCAGGTGAACTTGGGCGAACTTGGGCGAACTCAAGTGAACTCAGTTCGCGGCGAATTCACCTGAACTTTGAAGGAACTTTGTCACGTCTGGCACGCTTATGTGAGACTAAGATGCAATTCACAATGTCTACCATATGCGTGTCGACATGGATCCAAAGAACCTTAGGGAGCCGTCACATATTACGTCATCACTCGACGGGAGGGAGGGGTTTTCAAATGCTGACAGGTGATGACAGGGGGGAGGAGGGGGTTTAAGGTTTGCCGACGTCAGCGAAAATATTGAATTTTCTAAATTCGAAAATACGATATCCAAACTTTTCGTTCATAATATTTTGTTTTGATGTACCCATTTCATTTCTTTGATATGATATCTATATTTCCAAACTAACTGGATGTTCGTCTATGCCAATTAGAACCATTTTTTTTAAACGAATTTAACGATATGAATCACACCACACGTACATAGTTGATATTTCATGTCGGTTGTTTTGATTCGAAATAGTCAAAATTTGTTTTGAAAAAGGAGGGGGGTTTGGTCAATGCTGACGTCGTCATGGGGGAGGGGGTCAGCCAATGATGACAACTACAAGTGATGACAGACAGGGGGGAGGGGTTGAAAATGGGCAAAAAAGTGATGACATAATATGTGACGGCTCCCTTAGGGTTAGGGTTTTGATTAGGACACTAGAAAAAATTGACATCAAGATCTGTGACGTCATTGTCAGGTGTTGCCTGACCCCCTGAGGACTGAGGACATCGCTGATTCGCTGAGGACAAAAACCAGTATCGGCGCATATAGGCGTAAATGGCTAAGTCCTTGTGGGTGAGGAGAATGCAGACCGTGGGGAGGCACCAGGATCTGTCTTCTGTGAGGGATGAGAGCTCTGCATGGACGACAAGGATCTGGGGTTAGGACTTGAAGGTTCCATCGAGGAACCAGCAGGAGCTTTCTGCTAGGATCGTGAGGTTGTCACTAGTAGCCCGGATGATCACCCGAGGCGTTGTCGTAGAGGAGCATATCAGCTTGTCTGAGGGTCCGGCAGTCTGCAGGGAGGGTTTCTGCAGAGTGGGTATGAGGTTCAGGACACTAGCAGCTGCCAGCTCCGCTTGATCCACCTCCAAGCTTGTCTCCCATCTGTCGTGTCAAGGGTTTGCAGACTTCATGAGACCTCGTTACCTAAGTGGGACGATATCCTGACGAATTAGCATGGGGTTGTGCTCGCATGAACGTCCCGTATGACGTATCCCCTCCGATGACATGAGCCAACAAGCGGTATGGGATAGTGTAAACTGTAAATTGTGATGTGGCGGATCACATGCTGACACCGTGTATCGTGAGTCCCCCAGTGTCTCCACAATCATACATCGGATCGAGCATTATTGTACCCTCCATACGGGCTCTGTTATCTGGATTAACCGAGAGATTCTCGGTATAAATCGATCCAGGCTTTAGGTAGTTTATATAAAGTGAAGAGGCTCCCGACCTAGAGTCCACCCTGTGGGGATCTCCCGACCCAGAGTCCACCCTGGTGTGCCACCGCCGACCCAGAGTCCCCCGACCTAGATTCCCCCGACCTAGAATCCGTTCCCCATGTTGAGTTTGCAATCGGGATCTGGTTAGAGCAAAGCGCCGACCAAAACACCTGTATAAGAAGAGCCTTTGCAATTGCAATAACGCAATTTTCCTTCATCGCCGATCGCTAATTTGTTAAATTCGTACTGATTTGGGCTTTTGGGCAAGTTTCCCTCCGGCGAACTCAGGCGGACTCCGGCGAACTCCGGCATCTGAATTCAGGCGAACTAGTTCGCCGCGAATTCGCCGCGAACTGGCAGTTCACCTGGGTGAACTGGAAAATTGGCGAACTAGTACACCGAATACGCGTGTATTCGCGGCGAATTCTGGTGAATTCAAGTGAATTCGCCGGAGTTCGCGGCGGACTCCGGCGGAGTCCGGCGGAGTCCGCCAAAAAATTTTTTTGGCGAACTCCGCCGCGAATTCACCTGAATTCACCTGAATTCACTTGAATTCGCGGCGAGTTCGCGGCGAATTCGGGTGTACTTGCAAAAATCGTGGATTATGCCTTTGCAGAAGTTTATTGATATGAACGTTTTGATACACAAATTATGTGATAACTGAATATGAATAATTCATAAACATAAAGTGGTAAAGTGACTCATTGTCGTTCGTGTATATGTGGAATTATACACTTGCTGAATTGTAATTCACCATGCTGCCCCTCAGCTAAATTTTTGCCTGTCAATGTGTTAATTAGATTGAAACGGGACAGAACTGCAACAACAGCTTTTTACTAGCAAATTTAGGGACAAAAAAGTAATGGAGAGTACATTTTGTGAGCATTCAGCAGTGCAGCGCATGTAACGTATTCTAGCTTTATGTTTAAGAGTGCATTAGTGTAAACTATAAGCTTGCTTCATGTATACCATTTTTGTGTAAACTGTAACTGATGAGGGGACACTGGTGAATAAGGGTGTGGTGTGCCAGTTATACAGTACCAATCAGTATCTACTCAAATTCTGATCAACTGTTTGATCGGAGGATTTGATGCGTGATCGGTGTGTAATTTCTTGATGAATTTTGGGTTCTGGAGAGCTGGTGCTTCAATAATTATACTCCATACCTACCTTCAAGCGTACCTGCTATAAATTCCGCGCTTGTCAGCATGGCCATATGCTGTTAAGTCTACCTATCCAATGAATACCTTTCCAATGTACGGTAATTATATATTTCTTATAACAAATTGTAATCATTCTTGTTGAAATATCATTTGAATTTACATTGTCAGGTGATTGATCGATGGATCGAGTTCGACGTATATCCTGAAACTTCCTGCCGCGATGCCGTCTTGAGCCCTATCAATCTTCTTTGCGTTCATAGGTCAGTAATGATAAAGAGATAACGCCTCCCACATGAACCTTCTTACTTTTAGGATTTCAAGATTTAGGTATATTATGTGACGGGTACCTTCTACCTATTTATGAAGTAGAGAGGGATAGAGAGTTGATTTCAAATTTTACTGTGCTGTAAAATATTATAATTGAATTGAATAAAAAAGGGGGTATAGTAAGGCAAACTTTAATCGAAATAATTCCACATTTTTTGGGTTTTGGCAAATAAGTGCTCTATCGGAAAAAATTAAGGCGGACCAAGTTATTTGTTATTAGTGGACATGATCAAGGATGCTCGAAGGTCAGTCTGATGCACCCCTGGCACCATGCTGAATTCTGACAATCTGACATCATGAACCAATGACCTTGTGCCCTTTAACGTGAGCTCTGAGAGCCTCCTCAAAGAAGTACCTATGACTCTTAAGAGTTTATGAGGGGAATTAAGTTGGTAATTATGGCTAAGACTTCACTTGCGATAGAATGTTTTTACTGTTATGATGCCGCTGGAATACTAACATCAAAAATCGATTCAGCAACCCTTTGACTTTAGAAGTATTAGTGGACTCCTAAAGTGCTGACAAAGCGTCTAAAAAGCTGAAATTCGTTTTATTTTTATGTTTTTGGCAAATTTTAGTGTTATGGAGTTTGCCAAAATATAGTTCTCGCCTTCTTAGTTTCCCTTAACTCCTTAAACTCGCCTCAGAATACCACACTAAAATTTTGTCATACTTTTCATGTACAGTTTCTTGGATTTCACGTTGTCAGCCAATTGGGCAGTCAACGTTAGTTTGGGGTCGTTCTGCTATTACGGAATCAATTTTGGTCATTTTCAAGCCCTATCCGCTCTGCCTCAAACGTGATCAAAGCCAAACCCCCCTCTTGAGCTCTTGAGGAGAATAGTACACTGCGGGACGTAGCTGGGGAAGAAGGTGACACAGGCGGCTGCGATCCCAATTTGGACAGACAACGTGAAAATATCGTTAAGATGAAAGCTCGGATCCTAGCAAAATAGCCTGATAAGGAATTATACAGGTTTTGAATGTAACAACCCGCCACCTCCTTAATTCAAAAATCTACATACGTCCCTGCCCCCCACCTACTTGAGTTGACGCAATGAAGTAAAGAAGTAAATGGAAGGTATAAAATAGTAACATGTAAATACTCTAATATTGATTATTTCTCAACTTAGAAAAATTGTTGATAAATAAAATGTAGAGGAATGGTTTGAAAAATGTTGCTTTTGAGTCGATATTCTGGAAATTTTGCCAGAAAAATATCGAGAATTCGGGGCAAAAATTTCAGAAATTTCAGAAACTTGTGTCGAAAACTGGATACTTCAATTACATAATCAACCACTGAAACACCCATCCCCTCACTGCGACACTGCGGTAATTTGAAAATACCCCCTCGCCCTACTTGATTACGTAATATGTGAACGATCCCTTTGATGTAGGTACCAGGTACCTATAGCTCTATAGAAAGCTGATTTTTGTTTTTTTCAGGTATAGCTGATAACCCGAGTTCTTTTTTTTATTTTTTCAGATAACAGCTAGTGCGGTCCAAGACGTCGTGCCAGTGTCCAACAGTCGGCTTAACAGTCGCAACTCCAATTTCCTAGTGGCGGGAATGCGGGCTATGACCGAGACAAATGTGGCACTGGATTGTAACAAGTTCTCCCCTTTCTGCTTTTCTACTTTTCTGTCATCAGCCCGTCATGTTACAACGATGGCGGATGGCATACAAGACACCGATCACTGTAGCCCCTCATCCTTCTACATCGAATCGGGTACATCGACTGCCAGGTCTTGGTCAGTACAGTGAGTCGAGTACCCAGTGGCCTTAAATATTCTCGTGAGAAGAGGTAATATCGTGACGGGCTTGACTCAGCATTTCGGGAACAATTTATGTCCAAAATTCGTTCAAAGTTTCCCTGTAATTTTACTTACGGTGCTTAAGCCATTCTGTTAGTGTTAAGGTTTTTGTGCCATTTCAATCGTGGCGCCGAAATTTCATTATCATACTATCATAGTTTCATGATGATGAAACTCTTTCACTTTGAGAAGGGGTCCGCTGTATAAAACGTTATATAACACGGTTCGAAGAGTCATCAATGACATAGCAACAATTTTTCACTTCATTTCTAAACGCCTGAGTTCATGAATTTTTTGTGAATTCCGTTGTATATGTTGCTGTTGTATATGTGCCGGTACCACAGTTTTGAGTTTCATGACGGAGGGCGCCGGGTAATTAAGTTGATGCAATGGTACAGTGGTGGACAGAAAAAAAATATGCATTTTTAGCATTTTCAGACTGCTTTCATAAATAAAAAACAAAAAAATTTTCATGAATAGATTCTCTGGGTTTATTGATTGACAGATTGCATTTGTTGTACTTGTATATGTTGCAATTTCATTGTTTCAATTACTGTAAAATGTGTCACAATTTTGTCCCATTTTGGAATCTTTGTACTTTTCTCACGGCGCGAAAGATATTGCGCTGTGTGAATGGTACTGTATAATAGTCTGTAAGCGCGCAGGAAAAATGCGCGCCGCGGGAAAACGAGTTTCCCCCGTCTATTGATAGCCATCCAGTCAGAAGAAATAGACGGGGCAACGTCCGTCGAGTTTGGAGCAAGCTGTGCGGCGCGCGCGTAATACTAAACGGAACATGGGAACGACTTCCTAAGCCCGCATAGGTGTGCGTACGCGCGCCGCGCGCTTCCCTGTGCCATGCTGGGGAAGCAACGTACACAGGGAATAGTTGCTAAACACGTATATCCCTGTCTGCGTTGCGCGGCGCGCTTCCCCAGGGAAGCGCCGCGCGCGTACACACACCTATGCGGGCTTAGGAAAGGGAATAGGGATATACGTGTTTAGCAAGGGAACGACCCCTTTCACCGTTGCAAATGTTCAATCGATACCAATTAATGGATACAGTCTGTGGCATGGCATATGACACTGACAGCGTCTGTGAAAATTTGATGCATTTTCATCCAAAAAAGAAGATATTGCATATATTGCAAAATGAAGTCAGTTTCGGACCGAACTGGCAGTTTCGGTGATCTGCTACTGATCTGCGATTGCGAAAATTACTCAATTCTGTTATAGCTTGGTCATGAAAATGCTTCAAATTTTCAGAGATGCTGTCAGTGTTTTAATCTCAATTTCATGCCATAATTGAAAAAGACTAGAATAAGAATCGAAATTTTAAATCGTAAATATTCTCAAATGTTAGTTTGTATGTACAATATATGAACAATCAGACTATTACATCTTATCAAAATCGACTGTAAAATAATCTACCATACATCATAGAAGCACATGTATTATTTTAAAAATAAATTTGATTTATAGATTTATTTTTCAGGAAAGTTTCGCATGTTCAAACATTTAGTTAGAAATAGAAACTAATCTATAAAAAGTTAACAATGAAGTTCATAAAACTACTCAATTGCTTGATTCACAGATATTCACAAACTCTTTATTCAGTATTTACAACTTAAACTTAAAGTTTCTAAACACACTTAAACAGTAACACGAACAACCAATATATTTAGCATATAATGTAAAATTGATCATTGTTTATGTTATTCAAAGAATTTTTGACAGCGAAAGCCGAACCAAATTTTCAAGGGGATGCACAGCATATTGATTGGACAGTCAAACTCGAATATGACTCGCTGAGATCTTTTCAAGCTTTATTCCGTTCACCTTCACTCATGATCCAAAATATGATTGTCAAAAATTCCGAATAGCATTTTGAAATAGAATAAAGAGCCCTCGTTTCTTTTATCTTTTCGAATTGAGCTGATCAACAGTAGAAACATATCAGAAATCTGAGAAAATCTTTCTTTCTCGAATTGTAGACTATGATAATAGCATTCCACATCTGCTAAACAGTAAAAAGATGCAATGATTCCGACTCCTCAGACCCCGCTAATCTGAATCAATGATTGGGTCCTCAGACCACGCTAATCAATGATTGGGTCCTCAGACGTCTATTAATCCACTGTGGTGACTGAGAGGAAGGCCCGGAGGAAGTCATTGTAGAAAACCTTGCCGGCAGACTGAGATTCGTAAAAACTGACTAACTCGCTAAAGTCCGATTCTGAGACATCGACATGGTTACTTCGCATCGTGTTTCTAAAATCACTCGTGGATATCCAGCCTTTGGACTTGGTGTCGCAGCTCTGAAAGTAATATACGATAAGATATAGCTCAAGATGTCAGCATGATATTTCGTCATCAAATCAATTGAATAAAACTCTTCAATATCTTCTTAGAATCAGTGAAGTCCCTGGACCTTGAACTCTACTATTCTCTGACCAAACAACAGTTTCCCAGTTGGCGAGCAACTCGTGCTTGCTTATCAAAGTCATTTCATTTAAAGTTTTGAGGGGCATAAACTTCACGGTGGAAGGGGGAGGGTATAATATAACTTGCTCAAGACACATGACATTTCGTCATCAAATCAATTGAATAAACCTCTTGATATTTATAATCAGTGAAGTCTCGGTACTCACCTTGAACTGTCTCCGGAGCTGTTTCCAGTTGGCGAGCACGTGGCTTGCTATGTTGGAAATGACGTGGTGAGGGGGTTCTATTCCTGGGCCGGGGGTCAGGTCTCCCAGACACGTGGTCGATCTCCTGGGGGAGGGAAATCATGCTTAGAGTGGGGAGCTTTAGATTGGGGATGAGGGGGAACAATCCCGATTATCAACGAGGGGGTACCGCATGTGCTGTTGCATACGGTTTAGGAAGTTAAGATAGAGTTGAAATCTTCGGGACTTCAGGAGAAGTAGGATTATGAGAAGACTATTCAGCGGGAAGTTAATGATTTCTCAGGTCCTTGAACTGTTTATACTCTCCTGAGGTCCATCTGGTTTGAGATGGCCCGTGAGACAGATCTGGCGGAGTCAGGGCGCAGCATGCTGTCCAGTGACGTGCAAGAGGCTGCCCGGGAGAGGTTGTAGCTGAAGTTACTGAGCCGTCCAGACCGCAGCGACTGCAGGGGAGATGGGTGTCAACTCTAGAGGCAGATATTGGCTTAAAATCACGTACAAAAAGTGACCCAGTCTCTCAATAAAAGTACATATCATATCATGCCAAATTGTACTGTAAAAACAAGCAACTGATAACTTGCTATGTACCATGCTTGAGTCTATGTATCATCGACTGATAACGGGGGATTCGAAGGTGAAAATACACTGCGCTGATATTTGTTATCAAGATAATAAAGTGGTATGCCGGGCTACAAAGGACTACACATTCATGAGACATCTCCTTGCTCTCTGAGTCTCTGACTCACCATGTGGGAGTCTCTGTCGTCTTGTCTTGAGTCCCTGCCTCCTCCCAGCGCACTGATCCTTCCCAGAGATGAGAACTTCTTAAGGAAGACAGAGTAGTTGATGCTTCCTGAGCCGTGAACATCGTACTTCTTACAGAGGGTCTCCAAGTCAGTGGAGTCCAGCTTTATCCCGAACTTATCCAGACCCTCTAAGGGGAGGAGGGAGGTTAGTATGTACAGACACAAAACTCCAGATTTTGGTAACATTTGATTTATCAACTGTGATAGAGGGGAGACACTAATAAGGGGAACTATTAATATAAGTTAAAAATAATTCAATACCATTGAAGCAACCATTCAGCACCTTTGAAGACAGCAGTTGGAACTGTCGAGTCTGAAGGCGAGTGTCCCTTGAAGAACTTGTGGAGTTGCATCCAGTTCTCCGTCACTTTGTCGTTGATCTGTTGCTCCACATGGTCGGCAGACACGAACGGAGCGGTCGAGGGTCGCTTGACCGGCGATAACAAGTTGGTGCACTGGAAAGGTGTGAGATGGGTCGGTAGTTCAGTACATCATGCTCATGAATTTAGAAACTTGCGAAAAGAGAATAGAGAATAGAGATGTGTCACGTGCAGTTGTTTTAAATAAAAACAAGAACTCAGTACTCACTGATTTGGATCGCCTGGAGAGTCTGCCTGGTGTTTCTGAGTCTATCCGTGATCTAGTTCTCTTACCCAACACCGCGTCTAACCAACTCTTGTTCTCCTGATGAGATAGGGATTTAGGGATTTAGGGATAAGTCAGACACACGACTTACACCCGCTACCGGGATAGATGATGCTTCTACTACTGTAACTTGTAGATGAGATATCTTCTTGAAAGAAATGCCCCTAATCAATATCATTGAGAGCGGAAGACCATATGGGGACGACCAAAAAAGGTCAAATTTTGAAACGGACTGAAAATTCAACAGTTTTCGTTCCATTTTCTAATTTTTGCAGCTAAATATATCAGGCAGACAATCTCTCCACGCTGATTCCTGCGTTAGCTTATAATTCTCTAACTCCGATTGTGATAGTGCACAGGAAAAATAGGCAGTTTAAATGTCGTCATCATCATAGTGAAATGTTGTCATTTGAACCGCCTGTTTTCTGGTACTACAATTACACAATGGCACAATAATATGCTATCATGTCATAATATAGGACGTAAAAGTATGCAAGTAGGTACAGGAGAGCACCTACAAGCTGTGAAAGTGATACTTTGGGAGCGGTGGGGAGCATTAAATAGGTTTTCCGATCCCCTCGAGAGCGAAAACATAGATTAACGTTGGATAATTCACTTTGTAATTAGATTTGGTTTTCTGTAATTTTGGTTTCGAGCCCGCACAGGCAGGAAACAAATCGAATTTCGGAGTCCAGAGATCGTAATGCTCGATGTCAAGCGTAAAGAAGGAGAAGCAGTGATCTATCTCCATATACTGGGTAGGACTAGGAAGAATATATGACTAAATTTTGTATCGCAAAGCTGTCACTGTGCTCATCAAGCTGTTTCAAGCAGTCGTTTCGTTTCGAAAGTTTCAGGTGTCAAAAATGTCAATTTTTGCCGTATTTTTGAAAATAAACAATCTTGATCAAAAGTGGAACACTTATATAAGAATAATTTGAGCAATTATTTTTAATTTCGTCAAATATCGCACAGTATATATTTTAGCCAATTTTGGGGATGCACTTGCTAAAAAAGGAGAACCAAATATTTTCTTGGGGACGACCAATCAAATATGATATTGATATGGGAGAAATGCAAATGCAGTGCCAATTTGTGAGTAAGTGGTGGCAGTCAAGTGATTTCCTCGTCGAGTGATTTGAAATGAAGAAAGGGTTGCATTCATGCACATTATTATCATGCAAGTTATGGAATGAATTCAACCCAGATACATGTTCAAATTCAATGTTCATAAGTTCTGTGCATTGCCTATTGATAAGGTGCTAGTCACTACAGAACTAAAGAGGAGAGGAAGAAGAGAGAAAGTTTAAAAGTGAGATGTTGTAAATCAGAAAAGAAGCATGGCACACTGAGTTTTCACTTCACGATAACATTCCATACCTTTCGAAGGGATTCTATGTCAATAGAAAACTGCAATTGTGTTAGTTCTTAGTTAAACATGAATTTACATCTTTAAATGTTAAGATAGGTACTACACTACTACAGTTCCATGATGGAACTGTTTCTATCCATCAAACTGCCTTAGTTAACATTTTAGATTTGAAACATGTGAAACATATACCATCATCCACACCAAACCTGCTATAAAGCTATATAAACCTACTATAAACCTACTATAAACCTACCTCTTCTGTGTCGATTACTGAGAAAGTGTCCAGGAACTGCTTATAATCCACACTCCCATCGGACACTTGAGGGAACTTCTTAGAGAAAACCTGCAAATTAACAATGCTCAATAAGCTCAGTGCTATGATGAGAACTGGACAAAGTAGATATGATATGCAGTTAAAAGTTTAGAAAATGGTCATCGAGTACCTAAATAAGAGGTTTTTACGTAATTAACTTTGCTTTCTAAACATTTCAAAGATCAGGCACTTACAGTGAACTGTTTGTCTGTCATGATGAAACAGAAGTTGTCCAGTACTCGTCTGATAACATCTATCCCAACCACCCCGTACTCCTTCAAGTCCACAGCCCCAAACGCCTGCATCAACACATCCTTGATTTCGGAGATGCAGTACCGCATCTTGATTTCCGCATCGGAGGCAGAGAGATCCGGGTAGGATGCGATGTGGGTGCGACCCTGGAGAATTGCGGCTTGTAACCAACGATGGATGCGTAAATAACCGAATAACCAATCTTGGCATTTTGCCAAACAACAAAAGATTTAGGATATCAAGTACTCAAGTAATTATAGGAGAATGGAGATCTGAGATATAGGAACTCAGGTAAGGATAGGTATACCTATTTTCAAGACTTTCGAAGTTATCAATGCCCGCTGGAGTGACTTGGCAGCTCTGGAAGAACTTGATGAACTTTTCGTAACTCAATCTGGACTTCTTGTCCATTCCACACCGCTGCAGGATGTAATTAAACTGATCCTCATCCACCAGAAAGTTGAAATCGAAGAGGACTTTCCGTAGGTCCAGTTTTCGGAGGTACCCCATGTTTTCTTTGTCTGCAGCTCGGAAGGCTGTCCTTAGGTCTGTGTAGTGCTCGTGGATATTCAACCTGTAGTGGGTGAGAGAGATCAAAAGCTGGGGAACGGACATTTCATCTCACGACAGTTTATCTCTCTGCTTTGAGTTGACCTATTGTTTTGTTTTTGGAAAGCTTAGCTGCAATGAAATTCCACAGCGCGCATAGCGCGCGCAATGATTTAACTGGCATAAACTTTGAGACTTGGGGTCTACCAACCAGATAAAAGTCATCGCGCGCGACGCAAACGTCCATGAGAACAAGAATTTGTGACATGTGGGACACGAATAATTTCAAGAATAAGCGGATTAGCTCAAGACTCGGAGATTCACGAATTCGTTGTGGGTTTTAGTTCGCCAGCAAACTAAACTCCGGGACATTTCCAAAAATACAATAGGTAATACTGAAATTAAGCAGTTCATGAATGACGTATGCATACCTCAGTTGCTTCTCCAGATCTTCATTTGACATGCACTTGAGGGTTTGGATGTTGTTCAGCAACAGATCATCTCGTCGAATCATCTGGTCCGTTGCGAAGTGATGTACGTTGTCCATACACGAGGTTACGATCTGTGTACTCGTGCCAGTGTTGTCCCCAGGACTGAAGTCTTCCGCAGCGCGCCGGACAAATTGCTCGTGGTCGATGTAACCGGTGCGGTCATCGTCAAAACTGGGGGAAGGGTGGAAGTTATGTAGAGGATTGTCTTCGTAAAGTATAAAATAGGGCATATTTTGCAAACAAAGCAAAATAAATCTGTGAATGAAGACACTATAGAGAAATCGCAGGAGGTATAATTCCGCTTGGCATAAATTCATTGATTTAATTGTAACTGTACTAACTGTAGCCAGAGCTTGTGGAATTCTTCGTTACTGATTGGTATTGTAAAATCTTTGAGAGCTTGTCTGAGTTTCTTCTTGTTCAACCTTCCCTTGCCATCCTTATCCAGTGACATGAAACACTGAGGATGGAAGATTCGGTATGATTGGTACGATGAGTAAAATGAAATGATAGGACATGAAATGTAACTGATAAGGTTGAAGAACAATAGATTCGAGTATTTTAAAGAGGCATTATTGTCGTGGATATATTTTATGATTTTAAAGTTATAATCCACCCATGACAAGTTCCCACCGAGTTCCCCCAAATATATATTCCCTAATCCCTTACCTTGCTAAGAGAGCAGAACTGATCTAGGGCTTTGATTCTGAAAGTGTTGAGTACGGCTTCTCCCGTCATATTGGCAGGAGCTAAGGTGTCGTTGCTCTTGTGGACTGAGACCAGCCACTTGTGACTGGATACGTCCTCCCGTTCCTCGAACACAGACACGAACTGTTGCACGTTGATACGCTTCTTTCCTGGGCGCCGGGTTTTATAAGGAATCAGATAACATCATGTTCATGAAGTCCTCAATTCGGCTAAATCCACGATTTTTGCAAGTTCACCTGAATTAGCCCCGAAAATCATGGATTAAGCCCTTAATTCTGGTACTGGCTTCAAGCGATAAATTATTGTTGCTCGATCCTCCGCAACAGTTACAAAAGTAGAAAGTGAGTAATCATTTTAGGGATTGCATTCTGAAATTAAAAGCTATAGCAAGAATTATCCGCACACACTCTCAATTGATTTAGCTTTGACAGAATCGCTCTACAGATACTTTCCATGAAAGCATGAAGTACACAGAATCGAATTCATACATACAGGATAAAAGAGTTCCATGAATTGTAGCATATAAAGCAAAACAGTCAGTGATGCTACGAGGCAATACATTTCAAACACTGATAAGAAGAGATTGGAATGGATGGTAAGTTCTTGCGCAATAAAA
Organism: Beroe forskalii; assembly: GCA_011033025.1. Taxonomy (NCBI): domain Eukaryota; kingdom Metazoa; phylum Ctenophora; class Nuda; order Beroida; family Beroidae; genus Beroe; species Beroe forskalii. Next base: position 554,430 of record WFMF01000003.1, on the reverse strand, counting down.
CGTTTAGCTGTATTCAGTTAACAAAGCATGATTTATACGAGATTCTAGCGCAGCTTTTACTTACATACCATTCGCTGAGTGACCAGTATACTAGAAGTTACCAGTTTTATAACAATTACACGCTACAAACTTACAAATATGGAAATTGAGATGCGGATTTGTTGCTTTTTAAATGGGATTTACAAATGTGATTTACAAATTGCAAACACAAAATAACTAAATAATTTGTGCCTTTGGTGCTGTCTGCAAATAAAATATGCTGATTGCTAATTTCTATGCTTTGGGGTTTATAGTTTTATGGGGTTATAGTTTAATTTTGAGAAATCTTTGACCATGAATTGTGAGCCAATAATCATGAACTGAGCTTTTTGGGATGGAGCCAATGCTTTTTAAATAAAATAGCCCATTGTAACATTTTTCATTCTGAATACTATCTACCTTTGGAGATGTGTGTCCACATCTCGTTGATATCTTCTCTCTTCATAGGAATCAGTAGCTTAGTAAGCAGTGCCACTAAATCCATCCTGTTAGCCAGACCATCACTGTCTCTGTCCATGGCATGGAAAGCTGCCCTCAGATTGCTGTAGCTGTTCTGTAGCTTGGTGTTCAGTAGGGTCATGCCTTCAGAGGTGCTCATGGGCTGAACTGGAGCACCCGGCACTATCTTAGGAGTCCAAGTAGAGAAGGGTGGTAGAGAAAGAAAAGTTGATAGAAGGGTGGTGAAAACGAGGACAGAAAATAGTTGATTAAAGAATTTTGTCGCATACAAATTAATGAAAAGGTTATCAGATTCCCAAAAAGTAAAAAACACCACTCATCCCTTTCTCACCCAAGTAGTAATCATCTTCTCAGCGTATTCTCCGTTGTTCTGCCTCTGGAAGTGTTCCAGGAACTCCTGGTATGACAGGGATTTCCCCACTTTCATCTGGTTACACAGCTCCTTGAACTGACTGTCATCCATCAGGAAACCAGCTTTGTACAGGAACTGTGGGGAGGTATCGTTTTAGTTTTCATGGATTTTTCGAAGGAAAGAATAAATTTATTTAGAATAAATCACGAGAGTCATTAAAATATTTCCAGAAAATCTGAAACGCAATGCGCTGCCAAACATATCAAACCCCTCCGAACACTAACGCGTTTGAAGTGAGATCGTTTGATCCTGCCTGACCCATCCTCGTCGTATCTGTTAAAGAGTTTCCTCATATCGGGAGCCCTCTGGTGGATGTAGTCCTGTAACTGGACCAGGATCTCCTCCAACGTCTGGGCTTTGGTGTGGTCCAGTGCCCGCTGGGCTACCACTTCCAGCTTCTTACGATGCTCCTTCACTCTGGAGTAGAGGGTCGTTGATTAGGGAATGTATAATGGTTCATTCCTTAGTAAATATGCTGAATTTCGCTTATCAGCGTGTGGAATGGTTAGTTGTAGGAGAGTATTTCCTTTAGAATTGCTGCTTCGTGAAAAGGTAGCATTTTATTCAAATGCAGCGATATACAGTCGGGGAGCAGTGTGATCCTGGCAAAACAGTAGCGAAACATTTCCACAGATATACCCTTTTAAAGTTCTAAAGTTTTAAGATTGAATGATAGAATTGGATCTGGTGGCATTCTGGACCTTTGGAGTTAGCCTGCACACCTGTTGCAAGTCACATCTTATTAGATGAACACGTTATAGAATGTGCCGGTAACTACAATGCATGTTTGCCACACACTCAATAACACTAGCTACAGGTCACGTGACCAACAGTAGCTAACGATCCAGTAACAGGACATTCGCATGCATTTGTGTAGAACATTTTAAAGCTTTACAGAGCATTAGCGCAGTATGATGTTCTGGTATCTGTACAGCATTAAGGGGTATTCAATTCATTAAGACTAATTCTCAGCGTGTAAGATTTCGTATTTAATTCATTATGATTCATTCTCAGCGTGTAAAGTTTCGTTAAAAATCAGTTGAAAATTTCAAGCATCTATCATACCAAGCACTAAAGCGATGAAATTTTCTCGGTCAATGGTCACAACATACGAAGTGACAAAATTACTTTCAAAACATCTTTCACAGAACTACTTATCAGTTCGATCTTACCTCTCAAACTCGGATTCCACGTTCTGGTTGGCTATCTTCTCGCTGAAGCCGTTATCCGAAGCTTTGAGGTCCACTCCCAGCTTCCTCATGAACTCGTAGAAATCCAGGGTTCCGTCAGAGTTAGGCGTGCACCTACTCGTCAGCTTCTCAAACTGATCCTGGGAGGAGGGGTTTGGGGATGAGGCGCTACTTGGATAGAAATACAAGGGGAATGGGCAGGGCCATGTCATTCAATATGGACAAAAATTGGGACAAGGACGAAAAACAGAAATGCAAACTCTCTGATAAGAAAAGAAGACATGCCTGAAAACCAATCCCTGAGCACACAGTAAGCTAGTTTCCCCTACCTTTGAGAAAGGAGTAGAGAACCTCTCTAGGAACTTCTTGAGTTGCTGCTTGGACACCGACCCTGTGTTATCCTGGTCGTACTGCTGGAAGGCTATGGATACCATCTTCCTGTCATCACTGATCTTCTTAGCCAGGAGCTCCTCAAAGGCGGCATCTTCCAAGTACTTGGGTTCTTTGTGGGGGTTGACACGGTGCACTGAGTTCAGCCACTTGTGGGAACCCTGGGAGGAGGGGGTATTAAGGGGGTACCAGGTACTAGGGTTCTTTGTGAGGGGTCACACGGTGCACTGAGTTCAGCCACTTGTGGGAACCCTGGGAGAAAGGGGGTATTCAGGGGGTACCAGGTACTTGGGTTCTTTGTGAGGGGTCACACGGTGAACTGAGTTCAGCCACTTGTGGGAACCCTGGGTGGAAGGGGGTATTAAGGGGGTACCAGGTACTTGGGTTCTTTGTGCGGGTTGACACGGTGCACTGAGTTCAGCCACTTGTGGGAACCCTGGGAGGAGGGGGTATTAAGGGGTACCAGGTACTAGGGTTCTTTGTGGGGGTCACACGGTGAACTGAGTTCAGCCACTTGTGGGAACCCTGGGAGGAGGGGGTACCAGGTACTTGGGTTCTTTGTGAGGGTTCACACGGTGCACTGAGTTCAGCCACTTGTGGGAACCCTGGGTGGAAGGAGGTATTAAGGGGTACCAGGTACTTGGGTTCTTTGTGGGGGTTGACACGGTGCACAGAGTTCAGCCACTTGTGGGAACCCTAGGAGAAAGGGGTATTAAGGGGGTACCAGGTACTTGGGTTCTTTGTGAGGGGTCACACGGTGCACGGAGTTCAGCCACTTGTGGGAACCCTGGGAGGAGGGGGTATTAAGGGGGTACCAGGTACTTGGGTTCTTTGTGCGGGTTCACACGGTGCACTGAGTTCAGCCACTTGTGGGAACCCTGGGAGGAAGGGGTATTAAGGGGGTACCAGGTACTTGGGTTCTTTGTGCGGGTTCACACGGTGCACTGAGTTCAGCCACTTGTGGGAACCCTGGGAGGAAGGGGTATTAAGGGGGTACCAGGTACTTGGGTTCTTTGTGAGGGGTCACACGGTGCACGGAGTTCAGCCACTTGTGGGAACCCTGGGAGGAGGGGGTATTAAGGGGTACCAGGTACTTGGGTTCTTTGTGAGGGGTCACACGGTGCACGGAGTTCAGCCACTTGTGGGAACCCTGGGAGGAGGGGGTATTAAGGGGGTACCAGGTACTTGGGTTCTTTGTGAGGGGTCACACGGTGCACGGAGTTCAGCCACTTGTGGGAACCCTGGGAGGAGGGGGTATTAAGGGGTACCAGGTACTTGGGTTCTTTGTGAGGGGTCACACGGTGCACGGAGTTCAGCCACTTGTGGGAACCCTGGGAGGAGGGGGTATTAAGGGGTACCAGGTACTTGGGTTCTTTGTGAGGGGTCACACGGTGCACGGAGTTCAGCCACTTGTGGGAACCCCTGGGAGGAGGGGGTATTAAGGGGTACCAGGTACTTGGGTTCTTTGTGAGGGGTCACACGGTGCACGGAGTTCAGCCACTTGTGGGAACCCTGGGAGGAGGGGGTATTAAGGGGGTACCAGGTACTTGGGTTCTTTGTGAGGGGTCACACGGTGCACTGAGTTCAGCCACTTGTGGGAACCCTGGGTGGAAGGAGGTATTAAGGGGTACCAGGTACTTGGGTTCTTTGTGGGGGTTGACACGGTGTACTGAGTTCAGCCACTTGTGGGAACCCTAGGAGAAAGGGGGTATTCAGGGGGTACCAGGTACTTGGGTTCTTTGTGAGGGTTCACACGGTGCACTGAGTTCAGCCACTTGTGGGAACCCTGGGAATCATCAGGGTTATGAGGGGGCTATTTGGACAAAAATCTTTGCAAATTAGGGGTTGAAGAGGGGGGGGGGTTAAAACTCAGAAGATCCTATGGCTAATCATAATCAAATATATTATGAAACATCATGTTGAACAATAAGCATGATACAATGGAGAATCAAAAAATTGGATTTTGAAAAGAGCAACGTACACTAGACTCGGTATCCTCGAAGAGGTCGAAGAAGGTTTTGTAGGTGACATGTCCCTTGTTCGTGGGGTCCAGAACTCCCATCAACTTGGTAAACTGGGAGTCCGACAATCGGAAACAGAAACCATCGATCACGTTCTTAAACTCCTTACGAGATATCCTGCCGGTTCTGTTCTGAAAGGTGAAGCATTGTTCTGATCCTGATTAACTGGTAATGGTAATGGCGCAAAGCATGATCTGAATGTTGAGGTCAAAGTGATAGATAAATACAGCTCTTGAGCAGTGAGAAGCAGAGTTTTAATAACAAAATAGTGAATAAATAGTGCGATATTTTTTCTAAATGAGAAAACATATAAACTAGATGTGCCAACTACTCAACTAATCAAGCTCTATAGAAAGTATTTGGCAAGGTGTTTGTGTACCTCATCGAAGACAAGGAAAGCCTGTCTGATGGAACTGTAACCAGTCACTATCTTACTCTTCAGCTTATCCAACAGAGACTCAAGGTTTGGTTCTTCATGACTCTCAATAACAGGGTGGAATTTGTGGTTAGTTATTGGTTGTGATGATCTTAATGCTCTAGATAAGAATAATTCAGGGAGTAACTCCATATATTATGGAAAAGATTACCCCTGTCCTCTTATGGAAATCCCCAGACAAACCATCTAATAATTCATACTTTTAAAAAATCTAAGATACCCAATTCTATCTCCAGTCCACAAAACAACTTAACGTACTTGTGGTTAGGTTTGATGACAATGCTCTGACCACAGCCCCCAACTCTTCTGTCTTGCAGTTTGTTCAGCAGCACTTCATACCTTAACTTGTGCTTTGCTTTGACACCTAGCCTACAGAAGGACCGAATCACCAAAAAGTAGATATAGGAAAAACTATGCTTCCACAAGGAAAAGTTTTAAAACTTCCTAAGCTATGCAAAATTTCGAGACTAGCAGTAGAGTCCAGAGTCCACAGATTCAACCTACCGCATCATCAGGTTCTCGAATACTTGGTCCGTCATCTCGAAGGTGAACTTCTCGAGAGCCCTTCTCAGTTGTTCGATGGTGATGTACCCTTCACCGTTCATATCCATTGATTTGAAGGTCCGGTACAACAGCTGAACTTTGTGCTTTATCTGCGGAACAGTTACTCGGTTACACTGGAGCCAAATGATATATCAAATACGCAAATACTGATAGTTTCATTACTCAGAAAGAAGTACACATCAAAAACATATTGTTTGATTTTCTAGAAAGCAGTGGATATGAAAAACAGATTGTTTGATTTTCTAGAAAGCATAAGAATAACATTCCCAAATATCGAGGATGTTAGGAAGTTCCTTATCCCCTCTAACCTTGTTCCTGAGTTTTATCTCCACTTCCACGAGCGGAACAGTTTCGCACCACAACTGCTCCGTTTTCAGCTTCTCCATTTCCCTCTCCGCTTGTCTCTCGGCTGCCGCCTCCTCGAATATCACCAGGGCCTGGGTGGGGCTGGCTGAGGGGGATTTGATGGGCAGCTGGGTGGAGATCACTGCTTTCAGGAAGGCCATGTAGTCACAGGACCCGTCACGTGAGGTGTCGTAGTGCGTGTACAACCTGACGAATGTACATTGTATAGTGTATAGTCTGATATCTTAACCACTGCATATTGTGGGCTCGGATAGAGGAAAATCTGATGAGCGCTTCAGTTTCGATAAGCTACGTATTAAATAACTCCGAGCAGCTATTGGGTCAAATGTTGGTATACCTACAAAGTGTGTTTCTCAACACAACCCCGAAAAAGACAGTTCTACTGATTAATTCTGATTACATCGATTAACGATTTAACTAACTTGTCGAATTGTTGTTGTGAGATATGGAAAGCAAAGTTCTCGATGACCCTCTTCAAGTCTGATTTCTTGATCTTTCCATTCAACTTGATATCGAACATCCTCATGGCTTTGGATATTTTGGGACCGTTTTCGTGCAGCTGAAATTAAGAAGGAACAGATTGTTAAAACCTAAAACTTTGCATGAAATTTTTACAATGCTCAATTATGTTATTGGTTGTAGCCTGTTTTTGACAAAGAGCGAAATAGGAATAGAATCAGATACAACAGAACATTTGACTGTTGCACTCACTTTTGCTGGAGTTTTGAAACCACATGATCCAGACAGTCATTAGCCGGAGTAACCCTCCCTAGAACCGGTGTGTCTCGGGGTTTGGATTTGTTGATTTTAAAGAGGAATTGGTTGTAGTTGAGTTTGTTATTGGAGACACCCTCTATCTTCTTCACGAGTTGGTCGAACTGAGAACGGGTCAGGGGGAAGATGAAGTTTCTACCCTCTATCTTCTTCAACTAGTTGGTCGAACTGAAAACGGGTCAGGGGAAGGCAATAATTTGAGTTTCTATCTCACTTTTTTCAAATCGGAAGTGATTGAGGAAATGAAGCTGCTTCGTTCATGCTACCCTCGAATGAGTTTTATCTCGGGGCACCTAGTTTTTATCTTGTTTTTGAATGTGATGAAAAATTGCAATAGCTGGGGTTGGGGTGCATCATGCTATCTCAAATTAGTTTTCAAATCAGGAATTGATAAATTTAAATTTTTAACCATTTGGGATTACCCGTGTGAGAGAGACTGAGACAAGTGTTTTCCCATGACACCCTCAAATTCCATTGTTTTATCTCGGGGCACCTAGTTTTTATCTAACAAACCTGTTTCAATTTATGGCAACCTATTTTTTAAATTACTAACCTGTTTTATAACCTATCATGTTGTTTTATCTTTGGGGTTTTGAGGCCCGATGTAGGAGTTCCTCCTGATTGCCACATCCTACCATGTTGGGGTGTGTTTTCCAGGTCTCTAAACCCCAGTCAGGCGTTAACCACTGAGGGATCCCCCCAGTAACCTAATCATGTTGAGTGTGAATGGGGTTTTCCAGTAGCCCCCAGTCAAAAATACCCCTCCCCAATACCCAGATAATTTTGGGTGTGTTTGGGGGTGTGGTGATGCCCCCAATTAGGCGAAACCCTCCCAATATTTTCTGCAATAACCTACCATGTTGGGTGTGTTTGGGGGTGTGGTGAGTGCCCCCAGTCAGGCGAGCCCCTCCCCCTGCGCTCTTGTAGTCTGGAGGACGCTCATTGATGGACGCACATCGGGTCGAGGGACGGAGAAGTCTTAACTCAGACTTGGAAACACTGGGCATCTCATGGGACCTAGTTACAGAGGGATAGTTATTATAGTTTGTAGCATGCCTCAAAAGGGGATTAATTTTGAAACAATACACAGAGCTAGTGATGGATGAAGATGATCAAAAAATTAATGAACTAATTGAAAATCTATACACTTCGAATGTTTGCAGAAATTAATAACAGCCAGAAATACTCAAAAACGTAAAAAGGTGGAATATGAAATGACTGCAGTGAGTCATTTTGTCATGATAAAGTAATAAAATCACTAAAAAATCAACGATAAAATCTCAAAATATGAAAATAAAAAGTAAAGTCTAGGTAAGTGCGGGGTGTGACTACAGGACGATTCCTGACAGCAGTGAGCCATGGTCGAGTGACATGTTTCCAAGTGTGAAGTTTGAGTGATGTTGCGTGCCCATTCTTGAGGGTGCGTTAGTGGAAGTAGAGTTCCTGGAATATGACACAGATGCAAAGTCCTTCAAATAGCTTCCTTCCCTGAAGAATAAAACAAGTGAATATGATTTCCAATAATAAATACAAATAAAACATTAGCATCATTATATTATGTATGTAACACATGTGTTAATAGAAATCTGGACAAATTGTTTCCTAATGAAACGCTCATTAATTATAAATCCATTAATGCTCCTTGAAAGAATTTAAGTTCATAATATGAAGTATCCCTCAACTTAAATCATAATCAGGTCTGTAAAAGTTGTCTGAACCTTTCAAAAATCAAGTTTTTTTTATAAATCTGATTCTTTGTATAAAAATAAATGTTTTCAAATGATTGAATGACTAAAATTGACAATTGAACCACTCCTATATGAAACCCAAACTTCATAGGTCATCAGTTTGTGACCTTCGAGTTCATTGGTCAAATGACTTGGAGTTCATTTTCCTAAAGAAGGTAAAACCACCCGCTCTACGACAAAGAAGAAGGTTTGTAGAGTTTACGAACCTCCTCCACAGACGAGGCCCATTGCTGCGTCCACTTCTCCTCGTTCCCAATCCACTGCGAGGAAATCAGGTGTATTTCCTCCATAACGTTACTAAACCTCGTCTTGTACTCATTACATACATCCTCCTTGCACTGCAACGTGTTCTCGTGAACGGGTGTGAACTTGCTCGTCTTGAACGAGGCAGCTTTAGCGGACGAGGTTCGCTCGGTGATGTCGTTGATGTTGAGTAGTCTCACTTCCCGTCCCTCACTGCTCTGTCCTGATTCCGTGATGTAGCCCTCGCGCTGGGCCCGGACCTCACGTTTCAGAAGGACTGTGGAGGGAAGTTTCTGTTCAGCCACTTTACCTAAAATAACATCGTCTGTGGTGATGAGTTGGTCGAAGAGATGCAGCAGTCGTTCTGTGCAGTAGTTGATAGCTTCCACAAACTCCTTAGCAGAACCTGACTCAATGTTGGTCATCTCGTTAACAAACTCATTCAGAATATCCCCAGACTCTATCATCCTGTCCTCCTCCTTCCGACAGAGGTTATTGAGATCCACCTCGTTATTGGGATGCCCCAGGATGGGTTTTAGAGTCAGTTTATTGGTCTCCTTCGCACAGTGGACCTTTGTCTTGTTCCTCTCGAACTGGTGTTTGACCATGTAGGTCTTCTGACTGACTTCCGTCACATACTTCTCCAGGATTTCACTAAAGAGAAGCTCCGGAATCTCCTTGTGCAGGAGCATCACTTCGGTCAACATGCCCCTCAACTCCTGAATACACTTGTTGTAAAACTCCTCTGTTTGCAGGTAGTAGCTGTTCAGGCGTTTGTTGAGACCCTCCATGCACCCCTCCAGATTATCTGCTATTCCGGCCCTCATGGGGGGTCCTTGGTACTGAGCGTAGTACGCCTCACTGGAGACACACAGGGCTCCCTGAGTCTCCTGCAGGATCTTCTTTATCAGCGGCATGAAGGAGTGGCAGTCAGTCAGAACCACTGACATCATGGAGGATCGGGAGGAGGCGGAGTTGTTCCTCTTCGTCCTCTCTGAGGTGTCCACCCTGCTCTTACCACGCTTAGCTGGAGTCTTCTCCTTCTCCTTCTCCTTGACAATGAACCAATCGTAGAGGGGTTCCATCAGAACACCCTTCTTCTTATCCTGGATAACCGACTCTGTCTCCACAGTGGCTCCCCGCTGGTTCTTGGACAGGTTGAGGATGTTCTTAGTCATGCTAACCACACTCTGGAAGTCTTGCGGAGAGTCAGGGCGGTGTTCAGGTCTCTTGGCAGGGTTGATTGTGACCCCCACATGAGGGGAGACCTTGGCACAGTCCAGGTAGTATATTCTCTTCTGGAACTGGTTGTAAACCTCGGGGATTGCTGCCACAACTTCCTCTGGCTTGACAATGGGTTTGTCAGGGTGAGGTCTAGCACAGCTGTCTATCAACCTCCTCAAACCTTCGATCTTACTCTTCAGCTTCCGAGACATCATGTTACAAGCCGCCACTTCTGTCTTGATTTTAACCTGACAGTTCGACATCCAGCTGTTCACCTTTTCCAGGAATGCCACGTCTAGGATGTGCATCTTCAACTTGGTATCGAAGTTGTTGATAATATCCTCGGCAGTCTCGAGGGCCTGGGCTTCCATTCCATCGAGTTCACCCAGGATAAACGTCTCACAGTTATCGATCTTAAGATTGCACTTTTCGAGTCTTTTACGGTACGTTTCTATTTCATCCGGGCCGAAGTTGCCTCCTTCAGCGAAAGGTTTGAACGCAAGACCAAACTTCTGATTGCTTTCTCTCAGATCGTTCAGCTTATCTTCCATCTTCCTCCTAAAGTTAGACAACTCCAACTTGATGCGATCTAAGTGTTCCTCATTAGCAGTGTTCACTTTAGCTTGTAAGGAGGACAAGTGAGCTGTTTTCTCCAGAGTTGGCAGGGACTTCTCACAGCCCTCCACCAGGTTCCTGAAAATCACCTCCCTCTTCTCATGCTTGAGCCCCAAGTCCTTGAACTCGTTCCTGAGGGAGGATATCTCCAGGTTCACCCCCGCCGCGTGCTGCTTCACTCGTTCCTCGTGGTTCTTCAACTCGTTCAACCGCACGTTGTAGATGTCCAGCTTCATCCGCATAGCACGAGGTTTGTGGATGTGATACCTCAGCTCCACTTCACTCTTCAACTCACAGAGCTTCTCAGCCACGGTCTGTTCGGAGTCCTGAGCCACTTCCTGGTCCAGGATACCAATGTGAGACAGGTAGGTGGTGGAGAGTTCGTCTTCCAGAGACTTGAATCTCTCATCCGTATAGGAGGGTCTCATCACAGGATCAGCAACTTCTGTAATGAATGCTGCTGACTCGTCCACATCTTCATCAGCAATGCCCTGGGGTTGCTCTTCATCGGGTTGCTGTTCAGGAGCAACAGGTTCCTCAGCAACCTTCTCTTTAGCTTCAGTCTCCTCAGTCTGAGTCTCTCCATCCTCAGCTGCTGATTCCTCAGTTTCAACGCTCACATGTTGCTTAATCTGGTCAATGTACGCTGCTAGCTCCACAGCAACCATATCCGGGTAGGTTCTGATAACAGCTGTCATATCATGTCTGAAATTAGCGTACGCTGCTCCGATCTCCTTCAGGGAATCAGTTGCTTTCTCCAAGTGTCTCTTAAGTTCTATATCATTGGTGTCCTGTCTCATTCTGTCCATTTCCATGTCCAAAGCACTCTCTAGCTCTTTGTTAATCTCATCGTGAGACAGCCGGCATTCCTTCATTATGTTCAGCAGTTCGTTGTTCTTACCCGTTACCCGGTCACAGTAATCAGTCCAAATCTCTGCTGCCTTATTCTGGAAATCGTAGAGAATATGGAGGTTAAACTTAAACAGAGCAGATGTCTCTGAGAAGTCCTGTTCCAGCGTCACATTCTTCTCCTTGTTCTGCTTTGTTCCACTCCACAATGAGTGGCATGAAGTGGGTGTGTTTGATAACATCCGCCTCCTCGTCCGAACACACCCCCTCCTCCTTTAGAATGTCCAGCATCTGATCTGCCACCTCCTCACAGTCCACCGCCACCCTGTCTCCCACAATGGAGAGCTTGCTGAGGTACTTCCTGTTCGTGTTTTCCAGGGTCTGGTTCAGCTCACACACCTCCTCATACCACCGCAACACAGCTTGGGGTGTGATGTGAGGTGGTCGCATGTCCACCACAGACCGGAGTTTAGCAAACCTCCGGTCCATGAGTCCACTCAACTCTCTCTTCATGAGATCCACTGAGTTCCTGATGTCTTCACAGTCCGTGACAGCAGCTGTCTTCATGAAGTTAACGAACTTGTTAGTGGTGGTCTGGATGTGGAGGTCCCGCCAGGTGGCTAACCTCTCCTCCCACCGCACTCGATACCTGTGGAAAACAAGGGTCAGGGAAGCGTGCCAGAAAGCCTGGGAAGCGTGGTGATGATTGGGTACCAAAGGAAAACAAGGGTCAGGGAAGCGTGGTGATGATATAGGGTACCAAAGGAATGTCTGTTATAGCATCATAACAAAAGCCATCTAGCCTATAAGAAAGAGTATGTCGATTGCTGAACTTGCTATAATGAGAGGAAGCTGATATAGCAGATTGGAATATCAAGATTAAGGTAATATAAAGGGAATTATAGAAATAACAATAAAACTGAAACTATCGAAGGTATCATCAGTACCTCCTCAACTTGACCACGTTTTCCAGCTGTAACTGAGTGATGGTGTTAGCATAGAGTCTGTAGTTGGTCAGGAGAAGGTCATTAGAGTGGTGTACTTCCAGGTCCATTAGAGCGTTAATAGCGTCAGCGTTAAGATACGCAATGTCGTGGAACAGAGCACTGTAGTGAACGAACAGCTCGGATATCTGGTCCTTCCTCTCGCACTCCGTAACGTTTAGTTGATCCTTCAGGTCTATTATCTCGTTACTTCGTTTCTCAAGCAGGGTCACCACGTCGTCCCAAAGGACCTCGAGACGTTTGAGAGGGTAGGTGTAGAGGATGTCGTTGACAGCAATTCCAGCGTAGAGAGTGTCTATCTCAGATACAATCCAACTGATGCGCTCCTTGGCGGACTCAAGGTGTCCAGAAACCTGGAAATGTCAGAACATTGGAATGTGAAAAGATAATAATCAGGGTTTACTAGGGATACCTGGTCAAAATATTTACCCTGATAATCAGATAATCAATAAACATCAGTAGCAGCAGTACGAATCGAGAAACCAGCAGAGATTTATCGTTATAACTAAATCAAGTTCGCATTACAAGAAGCCATATCACAATTGCTGAACACAGAAGGGAAGATTTGATCTAGAAATAATATTCTAAGTGGTCAATTTGTAGTAAATTTACTGCCATGGTAACCAAGAAACTTAAGCGAGTCACTAGTCTGGTAAGTGCTTGTTTCAACTGCAGTAGAACACTACACTTCAGGGGTTAAAATGGTCATTATCCGAGCACTGTTCCTGTTTTAGTGCTACTTAGCTACTTGAAAGATAAGAATAAAGACAGGACAGGAGCCAAAAATAGAAACAAACACAAATGTATTTATACAGAAGTGGAAATAGTTATTTCATCGGGGGTTCTACAGAGGCTGCAGGTACCTACAAGGGCATGGATCAAGTGATCCTTGTGAGTCTATATTTCAAGGCCAGGTATTATGCTGCAGATCCATGAATGGATCTAACAGAGATGCACTGATCCACAACTTCCTAGAATAGATCTAACAGAGATGCACTGATCCACAACTTCCTAGAATAGATCTAACAGAGATGCACTGATCCACAACTTCCTAGAATAGATCTAACAGAGATGCACTGATCCACAACTTCTAGAATTCCCTAACAGAGATTATCTTCCACAACTTCTCAACTTCCTGGGGAGAGGTTTTCTTTATTCATAAAGGATCTCCTGGGGAGATGCCCCAGCTGAGAAGATCCTCTATAGGATTGTGTCTCTGGTGGAATGAGATGGTCTATGATAGACATTGTTCAATGTAGGTTTGTACATTTAACTTCCTGGGGAGATTGTCATGATATGATTTTGGAAGATCAATCTCCATGAGGGATAAAAATTGAATGGAAATGAGGGTGATGACCATTGTTCTGGCTAGAGGAGAAATGATTCAAACGTACCCTCAGAAAGGTTCATCCTCAGCCATTTCGTAGTTTTCCATGTCCAAAGCATGTTTGATATCGGAGGGGTTGGCAACAGGGAATGGGTCGTGTCTCGTACTCGCCTTTACCAAAGGGATCTTCCCTGATTTGACACCAGTAACCTGAGAGATAGTGGTGTCAAGGGAGGTAGGTAGTGGTGTCAAGATAAAGTGGTGTCAAGGTATGCTAAGTGTTATCATTTAAGAGGCACACTTGATATTCAAATCAAACAAAAACTTAGCAATACAGTATCCCGTATCAAGATATCTACTGATCTATTTTAAACAAATATTGGCAAATAAGCAAAGACTGAACTGTGAGGTGCTGTATTTTAATGCAAATAACCAGCTGCGTAACAATCGTTAAAAATACAGATTACTGCAGTTTTAACACCCTCCATATAATAAGCTGGTAGCAATGATAGCTGATGATTACTATAGCAAGTAGAAGCTCTTAGCAACGCAGCACTTGGCATTGGGGCTTCTATCACTTGCATTTGGAGATCTGTTGCACAGGGAGGGGCTGTAACGTTTTGAACTGGTCGTGTCACACCGAGATGCAGTGTTACACCGAGATGGTGTGTAACTGTTACACCGAGCAGGTGTGTAACTGTTACACCGAGATGGAGTGTTACACTTGAAGGGCGTGTAACGTGTTGTAGTTGAGCTAGACCGAGAAGACGTGGTACAGTTTGAGAGTGTGGTACACCCTGACCCTTTTGGCGTGGTGCACCCATTTGGTGTGTTACGCTTGACAGAGGGGAGGGATGTCGGAACTGATCTTTGCGATGTTGGCAAATACCAAAGCTTAACCAGTACCTGCTGTTAGGGGGTTTACTTAAACTTCTACCTTCTTGAGTACCAGTTGTTGTGGCAGGGACTCAAGAATTTACTAGGAAAATGTATCCAGAATATTCTTATTAATATGAAAACAATCAGGGCCTAGAAATACTGTCCAAATTCACAAAGTATGATCACAGAAACTCAATCAAGTATTGATGACAAACACCAGTAACCTTCTTTGGCTTGGAGAGGGTCTCCATGAGCTTAACCTCGGCATTGGCTCGGAACTGAGGCCGGAGTTTCAACTCCGGTAGAGTGGCCGTCTCAACCATTGTCAGGAAGGTCCTGTGTCATGCCCTACACTCAGTGGGAGTGGGAGTTAGTGGGAATAGGAAATAAAGTGGGAGTAGGGTCTGTGTCATTCCCGTGTGGGAATAGACTTATGGAAGTAAGGGATAAGGGAATGGGAGGAATAGGAAATGATAAAAGGCTGTTTGCAGGATTTAAATTGTCGAAATTACAGGATGGTTCGAGAACATAGCTAGCAGCTAAACATCAAAATATGACAAGCGTGGCTATAGATATTTATTATTTAGCACACGTTCTCAATTTCTCGGGTTCTATTAGTCTATTGATCATTGACTTTACAAGCATATGCAATATTCATCATATTACTATGCAATATTCAAAAGCTTCTAGTAACATCTCAAATTGATTAATATGTTTTGCTAAAGCAATTGGTACAATCTTTGTGAAAGTTGGCTAAAAGAATCCCTTGATTAGAACAGGTAAAATTGCACAAGTTAAACATAAACAATCATTACAAAAGATAATAATTTTGACAACTTTGATAAAAGTTTTAATTCAAATATACAATATAAATTCATCAAAAGCAATTGCTACAAGGTTCATTTATTCCACAATTCCTTCACACAAAATGGAAGCCACTATATTGGAAGCAATCAATGACCAACTCTACAAAATTTACACTTCTACAATACATTGTACTCCAATTCCATGGTTACCTTGCTTATGCAGAATCTAACGGAGTGATAATGGCCTGCTGTATTTCAGTTAGACTAGTGTTTCTATGGCAACCAAGAATCATAGAGCATGTAAGCTTGAGTTGGTAGAATGGTCTTTACAAGAAGCCTTCGAACTTACCTGTACCATGATTCAACAAAGTGAGAAACTGTAACAGATAGCACTTTACCTGGCAATCATATCTGCCAACTGACACAAAATCCCAATTTCAGGACAATTGAGGAAAGATTGAAAGATTGAAGTGCGAAACTTTTATGCGCAATTTGAATCCTCCAAGCATTCTTCATGTAAAATCCGGCATATTACCCGTCTTTCCTTTGCTGTTAAAAATCACCCCTGAAGTGATATACCTCATCTGAATCGTCATTCTGAGATCTTGAATCCTAAAATTACAGAATAATCAGTGCTCAATCCATTGCCTTCTCCACCTTATTGAGTCTGTTGATGAGATGCTTCTCCTTCTCTTCGCATTTAGTCTGCATGTCTTTAGACAGCTTGTCCATCATCTCGACCCCAACTGTCTCCAACACACTCTGGACATTTGCCAGGGATATGAGAGGTTCCCCATCCTCCTTCTCCTCATCTCCCTTCTCCCTCTCCTCCACCTCCTCTCCTTCCTGCTCCTCCTCCCCTCCTGATTCAGAGGGAGGAGCGTTCAGATACACCTCTATATCGTGATCTGAGATAGCTTCAGCTAGAGGAGGAGGATCGAATGACCCTAGAGCTGGGAGGGTGTTCACGATCTTATCCAGACTGATAATAGTCTCCTCCTGCTCTTCCTTCAGACAGAACTTGTAGAGTTTGTAGTGTTGGAAGAGGGTGCTAGTCAGGTAGTCAGTGACAGCTATCACCTGATCTGGCTCGTAGAAATCAAATCTCATGCCCGGGTGGAAGTCCTTCTGACAAGCTAAGAGTTGGGAGGACTCTAACACTACATCAGATAACTCCCGTCCCTCCAGGATCATGTCCACTAAGTGTTTGAAGAGAGTCAGCAGCCCTCCTGTCTGTGTTTCAGAGAATTGGTGCTGTTGGGAGAAGTGGAGGACTAGTAGGTACAGGTCAGCTCTGATGCTGTTCTTCAGGTTTATATGGGTGTTTTCAGCAGGAAGGATGGTGCAGAACTTAGCAAGGATCTTAGGGGGTGGCAGGGACAGCAGCTCTGTGAAAGGGAGACAAATACAAATGTAGAAAAACAAAAGGAAGAAGATCTGATGTTTAGAGGCTTGGCAAGCCCCTGCAAGCAGTTTGTAGTGGCTATCTAATCCTACCACTGACTCACTGGCTCTAGAAAACAAGACCTATAAACAACTCCAATTATTATCAAAAAGACAAAAACCATCCAATTTCTCAATTTCAAAAGACGCGTAGACTGGTTTAATAGACTGTTTCAGCAAACACAGCTTTTTGTGACGCATGGAGTATACTCATAATGATACTTCATTCCTTTAAACGTAAAATAGTATACGATTCACTAAACTTTCAGAGATAAGAAAGTAGACAACTCAGTATATAGCTAAATGGTTGTCTACAGAGAGGTTTTGATCTTGGTAATACAAAACTAGCAATTAAGTAGACACAACAAGTAGACACAAAACACGAATGATATACGAACAATTCTCACAATTTATAAGTTTATACCACAACAGAATCGCTAACTGGTTAGCGGTAACTCACTGCTTACTCCATGGTGATAAGAACACTCAGGCAGCTACTCACTAACTACAAAACACGCAGTATTTGACACTGACTACGGAACATACTACTACTCTACTACCTCTGTGATCTTGTCTCTATCCAGTACATCCCAAGAGAGGGTATTCTCCACAGGTTCAGGAGGCGGCACATCGGGTTCTGACTCAGGTTTACTGGAGCTTCGTTCTCTGCCCTTAGCACTGGGACTCCGGGTTTTAGAACGCGGCCTGTTCCTGTCTCCCATCCTACATGGGAAAATGTACAGTTAGATAAATAATATGTATACAAATGTATATGGTATACACTATACATTACACAGTACGATTCGTGTTTGGACTGGAGATATCGTTCTAATGTGAGAATGTGTGCTTTCAAGTGAATGTTAGGATAACGAATTGCAATGACCAAGTGTTGAACGAGACAATAAATTGGAGTCACAGAAAGAAATCACCTATTTAGATAAAACTAGCAGTTCGAATGGATCAAAATTGAATTCAATAAATTTTCCTATGTACAAGTTACGGTGTCGCTGTCGGTACGTTATCACACAACAAGACTCGCATATTCATCCACACAAATTCACATGAGTCTTTCGTACGTAATAAATATCATGACGATGTTTGGATTGAAATAATATCAGTTCTAGATTTAAACGAAATAAAACATATAAAGTCTCCGTGTGATTGGCTGGAGCAGCAGGGGGTAACGCGTGACGTCTCACGTTTTCCTCCGCGTGATATGATCGTAGATAACCACCTGGATATACTGACCCTCACTGTCTATTGGAACTCTGGTCGAGTTATCCCCCGGTCTCGCAGCTTTCGGATCGACATTCACGATCTTCCGGTCGCGTTTGTTTTTGAAGAGCAGACCGCTGGCGTTATCGGCAATAACCTGGTAGTTTGGCGTGGCATTGGACGTGCTCTTCTGCGTTTCCCAGTTGTAGAAACTCAAGTCTGAGAGCTTGGGGAGGAGGCGTTTCTTTCCCGTGAAGTACGGCTCAAAGTCCTCCGTTTTGAGTCTGTGAGCGAAGTCAATGTACCCCGAGATCTCCTGACCCTTGATGTTCTTGTCTCTGATGAAGATAATGGAAGTCATTTTCCCCGTCTTGTTAGCTTCCTCTCGCTGTGCTAACGCCTGAAGGAAGGGATATCCAGCTAGTTCCTTCCCGGCACTGGCTAACGTCTTCTTCTGACTTCTCTTGGAGAGTCTGCTGGCTTCAGCCAGCTGCTTCCTCGCTTCAAACTCCTCTCTTTTCAATACCTCCCCACTGCCTCGGTAACCGAGCTCTACTAGCTGTCTGGCTAGCTCCTCATCTTCAAGGTAGTACAGATCCATGGATGTGATCTGAGGGGGAGTAGGGGTGAGTCTGAGGGGCGAGTGAGGGTGTGAGTTAGTGATCAGAGGGGGAGTGAGGTGAGTCTGAGGGGGGGAGGTGTGAGTTAGTGATCTGAGGGGGGTGTTTTAGTAATCTGAGGGAGGAGTGGGGTGAGTCTCAGGGGGGGAGGGTGAGTCTTACGGGGTGAGTTGGTCATGTATGTGATCTGAAGGGAGAACAGGGGAGAGAGTGACTGATCTGAGGGGGAAGGGAGAGGAGAGATTTACTGAACTGATGCCGAGATGAGTATATCAGGGCAGTGATCTGAGGAAGCAAAGGGAGCGTGAGTTGATCATTGATAAGAGTGGGACAGTAGCGCATCAGCGGAAGAGTGACAAGAGGGAACCCTCCTACTCTGGTAGTACAGATCCATGGAAGTGATCTGAGGGGGGAGTGGGGTGAGTCTGAGGGGAGAACAGGGGAGTGAGTAACTGTTCTGAGGGGGAGAGGAGAGAGTTACCGATCAGCGGCCGAGGGGGTGAGAAGATCATGGGAAGCAGAGGGATTGTGAGTTGGTCATTGATAGGAGTTGGACAGCAGCTCATTATGAAAGAGTGACGAGAGGAAAACATGACTCTTCTACTCTCGTACCCGGCTATTAATGATTTCAAATAATTCATTATGAATCAGACTATGAGCCCTATCTGTGAGTTGAGGAAGTCCTCATAAGTTGGAAACTCTGCGAAGGAGTCTCCTCCGGCTGGTACCTCTAGAGCAGTATCCATCTCCTGGCCGCTATGGAATAGTGTAGATTAGAGGAGAGTACCAGCAGATAGTAAAGAAAAGAATGTGGTGTATGTTACTAAATATAGATTACAGATCCATGAAGGGATCAAGAATGTAACACACCAAATAATGTACGCCCAAATTCTGAATATATAGCTTCAAGTAAGTCAGACAGGTCGAATAAAAAGAATTCATAAAAACAACAATTATAACTAGCACGAGAAATAGCATGGAAATCAATGAATGTATTTTGATCGAAATACACAATAAGAGCAGAGCTAATTTTGCATGCTGTGCTGTTGTATATAAAAATCTTTCAATAAATTTACATCAAAACATGCACGATAAATGTGTTAAATTTCTGTTAAACAACTCCTCAGACAAAACAATTCTAGGAGCGAATCTAATGATGTAATCTTAGCAACGCGGGACAACAATAAAACACACCCATCTGATCTAGCAACATCCTTATATTTGCCCTATTTGACATTTCATTTCTGATCGATAACAAGTTCATCCATGACCGAGCACACCTCCGTCTTAGTCAGCCCTAGCTCATGAATCATCTGCTCGGCATAGTTCGGCTCCGCCTCGGTCTGCTCGGCCTCTGATTCCTGCTCGCATTCCGCCACAGTCTGTTGAGCTTTCTCCGCTGCTTTGAACACATTCATGAGTTCTTTGTACCACTGATCTGACACCACTTCACGGAGTATCTGATCATGTCTCACTTCCATCGGCAGAATGGGAGCTACTGGGTAGTTCCTTCTACTCACATTGGGAGACAGTCTGATGACAGAGCCTGGTCTGGAAATGACAGATATCACACTCGGGGGTCGGGAAATGCTGGGAGATTTGGGGGTGGGTTTGGGATCAGGTTTTGAGGTAGAACTGGCGGAAGATATGCTCTGAGGAATGTATCGATCTGATAGGGTATCAAACATCTGCTCGAAAAACTGCTTACAGATTGGGTTGATTTCTCTATCCACATCTTGAATACACTCTGTCTTATTCAGCGCTATTCCGACAATAACACGATGGCTGGGACTGTCTTTCAGGGTTTGTAGAGAAGACCAGATAAGGTGAGCTGAGCTTTTCCTCAGAGGGTCGTTTTTAACATGGGCATGAACCCGAGTAAGTCCTTGCTGCAGAGAGTACTGAATTGCTGGCGACAAAGCACTCTCTGCGTTCAGAGACACTAAATCCAGCAATCCGTACCCCTGGACCGGGGCACTGTCCACTCTGACAGAAGCCATTTCCCCGGCTTGAATTGCACTCTTCTGTATTTCACTGGTGGAGCCCTTTATCGCAACATCCACCAACAGATTGATGAGTTCCGAGGCAGTCACCCAGTCCCATTGCTGGAAACTGGACTTACAAACACCGCAACTAGCATTGCCATGTAGGGGCAGTGTTCCGGTGGCAGCCGCCTGCAGAATCTGTAATGCCAGGTAGTTCTTACAACAAATGATAGAAAGCAGTTTCATGGCGAGTACCGTGTTGAGATGGTTCTCTGTTCCAAGTAGGGAAAGTGTGGTCAGCAATGCACTGAGGGAAGTTGCAGGATCAGCCCCATTTCTCACACTTTGGTAAAACTCTAATCCGTGCATCAGCCCGGCACTAATGAAACTTTTCTTGGGGCTACTTTCCAGCTCATTCTTACCCGGCTGAACTTCTGAAACAACGCTTTTTATAGATTCAAGTTGCCTCAACAGGAGCTCCCCATCAGGGTATTTGGAATAGACTTTCCTGATAAAATCTAAATTCTCAATGTGCCAGCTCAAATCAGAGAGAAAAGATCCACATCCGTGTAGATTATGAAGCAAAGCATGACCATACGCTCTCCAAAAACATAGTTCAGTGATATAATAAGTCAAAATTTGGGTCTTTGACCATGCAGTCTCAGGAATTGGGTTACCTAATTCCTTAATCCACTCGATTACGGTTTCACAAACCAGAAATAAACTAGGTATATTATCAATGCTTGGAGGAGCAGTGATCAAAGAGGCTAATAAAGCTTTCAAAACTTCCTCTCGAAAAGGCCCTTTGCATCGAGCAAGTAAAGTGAGCTCCACCCACGATCTGGGAATATGGACGTGGTTTCCAGTTCCACCCGACACGATACCAGCTCTTCTTTTCACTCTATGGAGTAGTTGTGATGCCTGGGTTTCCAACTTCGATCGATTTAAAGGGTCAGCATTATTGAAAGACAATATGAAATCATGTGATATTTCACAAGGAGTAGTTTTTCTGGAAGATTTGGAGGGAGTGGAGCTTACTGCAGGAGCAGATATTCGGTCTAAAAGACTTTGTCGATGATTGTGAGATATGATTCCAAATTTATGCTGAACCCTTATCTTGTCAACAGGCATTTCTATAGAGAGGGAACACTCAAAAGGCTTATCTTTATTATCACATAAATGTCAACTTTACTGTTCAGTTCAAGGCATTTGTCCGATGACGTTACGGAAACAAATCGGGACAACAAGCGACGTACAAAACCAAAGAAAACGTAAGATTATTGCTAGTATCCAAGTAATGCTATGGAAACCCTCCGCAAAATTGTACGCATTCATGATGTCGGACAAATTGCGCGGCGTAAAATTAATACGAATCGTTTTGATTTTACGCCGCGCATTAAACAAGCGAAAGCCGAAAAGAATGATATTATCTTCCATAGTAAAATTTTAAAGCGTGATCATTAATTTTCCAGTTTCCACAATTATTTCGTATAGTCTCAATTAATTATGCTTCATGCTTATTTCATAAGAAATGCAAATGTATTTTTCAAGTATGGTCGCGCGCGCATTTTCAAATTTTTAAATGAAGCTTGAGTTTCAAAATTATTTCAAATGTTGTTTGACCACGGCCCTCGGACCCTTTCCTTCGGCGAGTGCCGCGCACGCAGACGCCAGGCAAATAAAAAGGCATTAAAGGCATTGAAATATGATCAATCATGAATTGATGATATGATTAGATTTGAATAAAACATCAAATTTTAACTAAACATTAAATTTTAACTAAATGAAAAATATAAATATGAGATTCATGAAATATGAGTTTCATGACTTAAATCTACACAAGAAATATTTTGTTACTGTTACTTCACCAGATTCTTATTGCTTATAACTTATAAGTGTCCACATTTGTTTGTCTGTACAAAATAAAGCTCTGTATTTGTTGCTTATTTGACTAATACAGTTACAATAACACATTGCATGACAAATTATAACACATATGAGATATCAATTATAAATCTCAGATTTTCTGAGTTATTTAAATTTGAACCTTTATTAAATTTTGAAATCAAACAAATAGTTCTAATCCAATATTGATATCATATTTATAAGGCAATAATCTTATCTTAAAACACTGAAATATGTAGATGCCAGTAGGGCTAGGTTCACATAATTTATGCACAACACTGAGTAAATAGAATTAAATCTATTGAACAATTAAGCAGGGTCAGATCTGACCTTTTTTATTCAGTCAGATGAATTTAAGGGGAAGTTTTGCTATGTACAATCATTGTGGCAGATCTCCAACTTAATTTCATGTCAGGTGCTGATTTGAACTCAGTCCAGCAGCTTGATCGAAGACATTGGATTTTGGTGGTTTATCTGACCCTGTTGTATTTTAGTTTATTGGAGGAGGAAATAAACCTTTGTTTTCCCAAGTCTGTCTCACTATCTTCAATTTAAGATGTCCCTTTATGTGGTTGAGTGGCCAATGCTACTCTAGTCAAAATAACAAGTTTCACAACCCACATCCTTGCAATAGACTATAGTACTCTCGGACTGCCGCCAGCCAAGTCTAAAGCAACATTGGTCTTTTCCTAAGACCTTAGCTGTTAAATCATGCATTGAAGAGTCATTTTGAGTGACTTTTTTCGGAGTTCCATAGGAGCACCTGATATGCTAACTGCTGCTTCTAACAGATTCTACAACTTGAAGATGTCCAAAGATCCCCCCATCAAACAAGACTAAAGAAACTCCAGTTGACTACCCTCCTGGAGCGCAGGATGAGAGGGACCTGATTGAAACTTTAAAATCACATCAGGAAAAGTAGACTATGGACAAGGTTTGTTCAGACTGTCTCGTAGTGGGATGAACATACTGAAAGACAAAGGGGATGGAATACTGAGCAACCGAGTAGCTAATTACTGGAACAAGGTGCCTGGATGGGTGAAGGAATGTAGTGGAGACCTTTAAGTTTGGAAACAATTGAAAGTGGTGTGTCATGTTCTGGGATCTAA
This sequence comes from Beroe forskalii, assembly GCA_011033025.1. Taxonomy (NCBI): domain Eukaryota; kingdom Metazoa; phylum Ctenophora; class Nuda; order Beroida; family Beroidae; genus Beroe; species Beroe forskalii. Next base: position 530,807 of record WFMF01000003.1, on the reverse strand, counting down.
GAAATTCTCTTTGTAAATAATTGTAACCATGATTCCTATGAGAATTTTATGTCAACCAATCCAAATATAGCAAAATACAAAGGGGTAAATGTAGCGTGATTCTATTGGTATAAAATTAGAACAGTAAATGCGTGCCTAATGCACGACAAAATCCAATTAACATTATTGTGTGAATCGGAATGGGGTAGAGACAATTAGGGTTTCAATGATTTATATGAGTTGGCTATGTGGCCAAAATTTTATTATTATTATTTATTATTATTATTATGCTTGGCCATTTGACCAAGAGTTTTCTAGTGTTATATTGTTGGAGGAAAAAAGCTTTGATATAACAACTGTCTTTGCATTTGCAACGACCTTTTTGGTAGCTATAAAGTTCTCTCTCAGAAATTCTTGATAACTCTTGACAGTAAAAATATATATGATAGGGTTAACAGAAAAGTTGAGGTAACACATAAATAAAGAAAATCTGTAATAATGGAGAGATAAGCCAGCATTAGTTTTAATGTCAGGTACAACTGCTTTCATCATGTAATAGATACCATAAGGGAGATATGAACAGAAATAGCATAGTGAAATCAAGATGAGTGTTGCCACTGTTTGCTTTTGTAATCCCTGGACCTTTCTGACATAATGGAAGAGCCATATGATTGCAATGACCACACAAATCATGGGCATTACAACAAAACATATAGCAGCATACATTGGGAAGAATTTTTCAATCATGCTTGTGCCTATGAAATAACCTTCACATCTGTAGAAGCTTAGGTGGAATTTTTGTTCCCTATGTAACAGAAGTGAAGGGATTGCATAACATAAAGGCATTATAGACCACAACACAAGTGCTAGAAGATGACCACTCTTTCTCGACCTAACTCTTGCTTGCATGGGGAATAGCAGAACATGAAGTTTGCTCACATTTAAGGCACAAATCAAGTATATTTCTGCTATTCCAAAGAACAAATGCATGTAATTTGTTATATCACAGAGCAGGTCCCCAAAGATCCAACCATCATTCACAATTGATATCAAGGTAATCATGATATAAATAGAATACCCAATATCTGCCATGGCTATATTTTTGATGAGAACTGAGGAAATTTTATCAAGTTTTAGGGCATTGTGTTTTATTGATGCATACAGAACTGCCATATTTCCTACAAAGGCAGAGAATGCTGTCAATGAGCACCAAATTCCCATGAATATCTTTTCAGCACTTGAACTCTTGATGTTGTATAGGTCTGCAGCATAAGCTTGTGTACCATTTGTAGAGGTCATCACTGGTCTGAAATAATTTTCATTTTGCATAATTCAGATGTATACAAATTGAATCATAATTTAATTCAAATATCCATCATTAATTAAGTTAAATACAAACTATAAGCATCATTGTATGATCATGATTTTCGGTTTATAAGCCTACTTGTGATACCTTGTATTCGAAATTAGCAAGTCTTCATATCAATCAAGTCTAGTCAATTTTGTTCCTAGTACAATGAAATATATCTCAGAATATGGCTGCTATTTCATGGAAGGACGTTTCTCTGAAGGGCAGAAATCACAACCACAGTGAAGAGGAATTTAACGAATGATTGCATGTCAGGGATATCTCTGTGCATATATATATTATAGCTAGCTTTATAAAGAGCAATTTTTCATGATGTCATTGACAATTTGTCATTTCTGGTTATAGGAACCTATAGGAAGACAGATATCCAGATATTTCGATTGATTACTTAGTGGTTGGTGGAATTTTTTGGCAATTTAAATCAGGTTCTTCATTTTGCCGCTATTAGAGCATAAGAGTCTAAAATGCCCAGAATCCTTGCTCTGGAGAAAAATTATTTGATACCTACAATTTAAAACGCTTTAAATTTTTTAGTAATTCAAAATTATGTCATGAGATCAATATCAGTTTTTTAATCAAATCATTAAATTAACTAATTGAGCAGTGGAAGCATGACGTCTGACATGAAAGAATTCCCTGACTATGTACCTGAAGATGGAATCACGGCATCTGAACTTGTTTCTGGAAGGTTCCTTGAGACTCCTTGCTGAATATTGCTTATTAAAGATCTAGGGGGTTCTCTGATGCTTCTGTTCTCTTGTTCTAAACATTATCGAGAAGATGGGTAAATGAATTTACAGTGTATTCTTACCTGAACTTGTTTCTGGAAGGGAAGGGTTGACATATAACGATTTCCTGATCCTCCCTGGTTACATTGACTTCACCTCCAAAGAAGTTGGTCTCGCCTCGCCCATCACAAAGAACTTAACCCTCAATATTCCACTGGTCAGCTCCCCGATGGACACCGTTACTGAAAGCAAGATGGCAATTGCAATGGCGTTATGTTTCAAAACCGCCCAATTTTATTTTACTTTATTTAATAATAAAATATTTGGGTTATACCCGGTCCTTGTCTTTACTTTGGGCCTATGGTGTGCCCTAGCTAACGCTGAGACTGTTGTAATGCTTTTAGCTTTAGGGACTGCACAGACCACCTTTTTCCTGCAATACGAAATCTCACACAGTTTTATCTTTTTAATCAATTATCCAATTATTCTCCCAGCAAGTTGCACATTATAACAGTGTGCACTGCTGACAGAAATTGAAATTGAAATTGAAAATTTTATTAGAAAATATAGTTGACAATATCACTTTTCAAATAGTAAACATTGAATAATATAGTTATAAACTATTAACTAAATTTTCTTGTATCATCCAATTAAATTATTAAATCCGGTTAACTCATCATGTATTGCAACAATTGGCTGTATATATTTTAGAAGAATAAAAGGTAAATACATGAGAAATTTTCGAAAAATTGTGTTGTGGACAGTGAAAAGTGATATGAAAGTGTGAGTAACCGGAGTCCGCAATAGCTCGTCTGGCTAACAGAAGCGTTCCCCGGTACAGCGCACCCAAATTAACGTCACAGTGGTACTTTGATATCAACGAAATTAGTATCGATAACATGGCACCATTATATATTTATCACTTCATTCATATGTTATTGAGTTATTACGTTGAACTGTTTACTTGAAATATCATTGCTATTTTCAGTTAATGGGCGGTATGGGAATTATACATCACAACTGTACCCCAGAGTTCCAGTGTGAAGAAGTCAGGAAGGTCAAGGTAAGGAGTTTCCAGATATTGAGATTGGGAATTTTGACCCTATAGTCGTATAGAAGTAATATGAGATTTATCCACATCTTTTCAATTGTTCAGTGCATTCAGTGAATTTTTCAGTGCATTCACTCAGTCAAGGAGATATAAAATCGCACATGCCATGTTCCGTGAGAATTCCTGCAATGGGATAGAAGCGCCTATTATATTTATTATGAGGCGCCAGAATTATGAGCTATTCGCGTCCCGATAGTTCTGGCAGATTGCCTGCGTAATCATTTAGCTTCTGATGGATTGCCGATGATGTAAATCCTCACAATCTCTCAGAAATTCGAGCAAGGATTCATCCTGGACCCCGTTGTCCTCTCCTGCTCTCACACGATAAATGACGTTAGGCGAGTCAAGGAAACGTATGGCTTCTCGGGCGTTGCTATAACAGGTACTCAAACTAATTGCTTCCGAAGTGACATTGTTAAGCAATGTAAATTTGTAAAGCGTAAATTTATTTTTGCATTCAAAGTTATCAATTATCATATAGCTCAGAATATGAGGTATGTACTTACATTTCATGTCGAATCTGAATTAGATTGATTAGTTTCGAACCTCTAACCATAACTGAGGTCCCTGCTATCTCATTCTTGTATTGGAACTTGTATTGGAAACTCCCTTACATCTTCTACCAAAACTGAAATACTTTCCCTTACTGTAAATAACATCGTATCCCTCCCAGCTTCCCCTACTAATAGCACCCCCCCTATTCACTATTACTAATCCCATTCCACCAAGACGTGTTGATTAGTGAGCTCCCCCTACTAAAAGCATCCCTCCTATTCACTGTTACTAATCCCATTCTACCAAGACGTGTTGATTAGTGAGCTCGCACTTTACACAATAGACACATGAGCACTGAGGACATGGGCCAGCTGTGTGCCAGCTGTAGCCTGGAGCAACTTCTACGTCACGCACTTCATGACTTCATTAGTCCTGGAGTATTCAGTGTTCTGATGAGAAAACAGAGTGTTCTGAAACAGAGTGCTCAGTGTCTTGCCAGTTATACCAATATACTTATTACTTTCAGTAGTAATGGTATACCATTATGGTGTATCCTCAAGCTCTCACGATTTCCTCACTCAGCTTGAGTGCTACGTCACAGTGTAACTGATGACGTCATTAGTCCTTCAATGAGCGTGTTTTGTCAGCAATACCAGGGATTACGGGGATTATGGTACTGTATTACTGTATGCAGAATACATCCCCATCGATGATCTACTGTGTTTAGGCATTGTACCTTGGTATTTTAGTATGTTGATAGACTATAATAAACTCTGGTATAGTGACTATTCGTCGCCTCCTGCAATTACCTATGTGTAATTAGGAGAAGAAGAGTACAGAATGCCAGAGAAGACTAGACCAAATCATTAGCAGTGGTGGGTATTGCAGTACAGAGTTCTACAAATAAAAGGGCACACCTGTGCAACGCAGTTCACTGGTGGGAGCATGTGTCGTATTACTCAACTGTAGCTGAAATAATGAAATATGTGCGGTAAAAAGCATACAATCCAATATGGTGATTGAAACTGCTATAGTCCTGCTTTTCACCGAACTGTTAACTACAAAAGATATTCCTTTTCTTCACTCCTGTTATCCACGTCTTCAATAAGCCATAAACAAGGAGCTGAAATCTTAGGGCTCCGAACAGGGTTCGCTCTGCACCTTGTGGTGACAATGTTCCGCCTCTTGTAATAACTGCTGCATCAAGACTTAATAATGAGGTGGTAGCTCTGTTATAGCTCCCTTTTATACCCTACATGGCATCTCTAACTCGGGTAACTTCTACACTTTAGAGGGTACCTCTGCAGCCAGGCAGTTAGATTCTGCAGACCTTCTTGTGACTATACGAGACTTTGTGAGAAATGTCAAAAATGTTAAATTATAAGTAGTTGCATGCATTGCTTAACTTTTCCCCACAGTTTTTCAACCAACTATAACTTTTTTAAACCCACTATAAACAAAATATCATGCTGATAAATTATTCAGATGGCAAATCCAGAATGCTGCTTGTAAAGTTCTAATTATTCCAATATCACTGAAATTCCCTGGAATTGACAGATTCATCCCCAGACACGGGTAAACTGGGAGGACGGCTGCTGGGGATTGCTACTGCTAGAGACATTGACTTCATTGAGGACTTCGGACAAAGCATTTCTGAGGTAAAGCATTCCTGAGGTAAAGCATTTCTGAGGTAAAGCATTTCTGTGGTAAAGCATTTTTGAGGTAAAAGGTGGCAAAGGAGATTATCAGACTTCGCTCTGTTGTACATTGTACTGTACATTGTTGGTAGCACTGTACAGTGTACAGTCTGTTCATTGTTGATTGTATGTACGTTGTATGCGTGCTGTTTAGATTCAACAAGACTTTGCAGATTTCAGTTGCAACTGTCAAGCACATATTATGCACTGCCTTATTACATTAAATGATGATTTATGGTTTATGTATATTTCTTTCTGAAAGAAATAAAATAATAAATATTATGGTTTATTAATATTTCTTTCTGAAAGAAATGAAATAATAATATGAAATATGAGTTTTCCGTTGAGCGTCCAATCTACATCCTGGCTCCCCTAACAAGTGTATTTGCGTCATGACAGTATTTCCTCCTCTAGCTATAGTGTAGACTATGGTGTAATGCAATTACTCGATACTTCAGGCGAAGGTCTACACCTCGATTTGGCATAATGTTCTGTTAAGATGACGTAGTCTCATCATATTGGACAATATATCATGGGTTATATAGAAGGCTTCGCACACGCAAATCAGTACAGTTTGCTCTCTTGCATTTAGAAGATCGCTAAATAGCATGCCGTGTATTTACTGCATACACTGTATGGATGTAGTATAGAGTCAACTTATGCTGTATAAGTGTGAGAAGGGTATAATGCATGAAACTTCTTATCACTTTGATGATTAATGAATCTTACCAGGTGATGACACCAAGAGAAAAACTGGTGACTGCAAACTCAGGAATCTCCCTCCGAGAAGCAAACCAAATCCTGCAGCAAAGCAAGAAAGGTGTGTACGTGTTTATAACCCCAAGGGAATGCAGGCTAGGCTTGGCTGCTTGTTGTGTTAAAACGTCATACCCGGAAAAACTAGTGTATCTTTTGCGTGACTTACAGGAACACGCGGCGATGTTGTTTATGGCACTGCGCACGCAACTTTTTGTGGTAGATTTGTAGAATTCACGGGGGCTGCGAAAATTTGAGTTGCACAGCATGCTGAAATTTAATTATTCATTAAAATCAAATTAAAGAAGTTGTAACAGTTGTCTGTAGTCGTTTTCCATTAGAAATTTGTTGCAATGCAATATCACAAAGACGGGAATTCGTGAAAAGAGTGTGGCAGTGTCTTATAATTAGGTTACTTTCCTTTGAAAAATGAAAAAACATCGAATTGTCTATCAGGAGGTCGAATTACCCTAATATGGTGCGGTAACATAATTATGACTGACGATGCATATAAAAATATAAGACTTGCATTGACTTGCATTGAAAAACACCGCCTCCAATTACGCCTGAAATTAGCCACAATTTAAAATCAATTAACACTGTTGCAGCCAAGGAATTGGGGGGCCCATTCACTGCAATTGCATGCCCTTACCCCTCAGGAAAACTGCCCATTGTTAATGAAGAGGACGAGTTGGTGGGTCTTATTTCCCGATCAGATCTGAAGAAGAACAGAGAGTACCCATTCGCTAGCAAAGACAAGAACAAGCAATTACTGGGTAGGCGATACGTTACTAATTTGACTTATAGTACCTAGTGAGTCACTACCTAGTCACTCACTAGCTAGTAAGTCACTACCTAGTCACTACTAGGCAGTGACTTACATAACATACGGGCCGTAGATAATAAATTATAAATGACCATTTCTGCTTGATATTTCGATCAGTTGCCCAATAATTACAGTGTCTGCCAACACTCACACTTTCCGGTCCTATTATTATGCGACTGACAACCAATGAATTAACTGTTTAACCAGTTTATGCAGCTATTTAAACCGGTTTATGCAGCTATTTTAACCGGTTATGCAACTATTTTATGCAACTGTTATGAAATGTTAACACTTCTCTCTCCCCAGTTGGTGCCGCTATCAGTACGCATGAGAAGGACAAAGCTAGACTGGATATGCTGGTTCAAGCCGGAGCTGACGTCGTTATACTGGTACGCATTGTGTGTTCCACTCTCTCTCTGCCCTGTTCAATGTATTGCTGTCGAGTGATTTCACATGTTCACTTTCTGTGCAGAGGACTTGGGTCGCCAATCAAATACTATCTTAGTGCCACCTTTCTATTGTTGCATGTTCGCAAAGGCCAGGAAATTGACAGATTCCGTTTCTCTTTTAAGATTTCCTCTTTCGTAGGAGGAATTCAAAGCATGTTCTGAGGAATCTGAAGAGGCAAAATTACTGGTAACCAGTGCTGATACAACTGCTGTTTGCAGTGATCAATCTACGGCTGTCCTCACCCTATACATTTAAATTTGTCGTTAAAAATGGCCGTTTGTCACAGCTCCGTAAGGTGTTGAATCGGCACCAGTCTCAAGTCACAAACTTGTTTCAATTGCATACAACCTGTCGCCGAAGCTATCAGGATATTTCTGTTCCGACCCACAGGCCATGAAAAATACCTCATATTATTAATGCCCGTCTTTGAGTCTTAGACGCAGTTAGAGCTTTTAAAAGCCATTGCCGCTTTTAGCTGCATATTCAACAAAACCTAGCCTGGGATTTATCTTGCGGGGAGTCAAGCTTTTGTTTCACTTGTAATTCAGCTTTGGAAAGTTGGCATACACCTTTGAAAGCATACGCTCATACGGTCACTGGTCTGGCTGGTCTACATACCAAGTGTCAACTATATTACACACACGTACCTATCTGTTATTCTGTTAACGGGCTGCACTTTCAGGATTCATCGCAGGGCAACAGCATTTACCAGATAGAAATGATAAAGTACATCAAGAACCGGTTCCCAGAGCTTCAGATCATAGGCGGAAATGGTGAGTTTTAAAACTCATTTCATATGAAGTTGTGTCGGGTTGTGTTGGTTTCACAAGTCCTCCTGGCATTTGTATCCAATCATATTGTTGTTTTTGCTGTTTGAAGTGGATTACCGCAAAGGATACCATCGGTTGAAATATTGCAGCTGCACATTAGAATCATAGTCCTTCAAATGTCCAGTTTTATAATGTTGATAATCATACCAGCCCACATCGCAACCTCCCATGATTCGTCAGATCTAATCACTATCTCCCTTGCCCCCAGTGGTGACTGCCGCGCAAGCCAAAAGTCTGATAGACGCAGGGGTGGACGGCTTGCGGGTTGGAATGGGCAGTGGCTCCATCTGCATCACCCAGGTTTGATCGAAAGAAATCTTATCAAGATATTATATGTTTGTCCCTTATAGTGGTGCAGTATTTGTACGTAAGACGGTTCGTAATAACGACTCGCCCCTTCGGGCTCGACATTATAACTTACCGTATTACTACACTAATTTGGTGAATTGAGCGATCAGTTTAGGCCAGTATCGCGCCAGTATCAGGCCTACCTCAGACACGCCGTTATTGCGCCAGTATCACGCCAGTAGTTTAAATAGACCTATACAAACAGGAGGTGATGGCGGTGGGGCGGCCGCAGGGCACCGCCGTCTACAGAGTAGCGGAGTACGCGCGCCGCTTCCGCGTGCCGGTCATCGCAGACGGCGGGATCACGTGTGTGGGACACATCACCAAGGCCTTGGCTCTGGGAGCTAGCACCGGTGAGATGCTGGGTTATTAGTGGGGATTTCTGCGATTTCTGATGTGGTTGTAGTGCTTTTGCCCTAGAACATGCTTAGAGAGGCGTGTGTAATACACATACCCTATAACACCTTGTTCCACAATCCCTATCAATCTCTGATGCCCTGATCCCCTCAGTCATCCCTAATCCCATTCCCTCAGTCATCCCTGACCCCTAACAATGCCTGAATCCCTGCTCTCACCCCTCAGTCATCCCTGACCCCTAACAATGCCTGATCCCCTGCTCCCTCAGTCATGATGGGATCCCTGCATTCCCTAATCCCACCCCCCAGTCATCCCTGACCCCTATCGATGCCTGATCCCCTGATCCCATCCCCTCAGCCATCCCTTATCCCTAACATTCCCTAATCCCACCCCCCCAGAATGGGGTGTTTGGCCATCCCCCTCAAGACAACGTGGGCTCTCAGGAGTCATGATGGGATCGCTGCTGGCTGCCACCTCTGAGTCCCCTGGCGAGTATTTCTACCAGGACGGAGTGAGGCTGAAGAAGTACCGGGGAATGGGGTGTTTGGCGGCCATGAAAGACAACGTGGGCTCTCAGGAGCGTTACTTCTCTGATCAAGATAATGTCAAGGTATGTCTTCTCATGTCAAGGTATGTGAGCGATGATATGTGTCGTGTCAAGACTCAAGACTCTAGCTAATTCTTACAAATTCATTTATATTCAAAGTAGAATGTCAGATACCATAAAAGGATCCTGGAGATGATCAGATCTACTTTTCGGAACTTATTTCAATGTAACTCGCTGGAGATGAAGTTGCACATCGATCGAATTCTAAAAATGAAATCTTCTTTTTGTTTTCATTGAAATTTGCAATCCCTTTCATCGTGTTTCTCATCACATTTATATTTTCTTGCAGGTTGCCCAAGGAGTGAGCGGGTGCGTGGTGGATCGAGGCAGCATCTACACTTACATTCCGTACCTTGTGTCAGGAATTCAGCATGGCTGTCAAGATATCGGAGCCAGAACTCTCTTCCAACTCAGGTAAGGTCGTGAGGTAAATCTCTTAAAGTTTAGCTTAGGTCGTGAGATTAATCTCTTAAAACTGAGATAGTGAGATTACATTCCACGCGTATGCTGCCATTATCACGGTTCAAAGCGGCAAACAGATATGACTTTCTGTGGCATCTTTTTGATAAAATCATGAAATTAGACATGCCCATATCCATGTTTAGCAGGCACAATTAGTCGGCTTATGACTGATTAATAAATCACTGCGCTGCAATTTCAGTAGTTGCATTTCATGAATTTCACTCGATGTGAAACTTCCATCCCTCACTTCTTTACGAGACTTACATGGGGAATTGTTTAGTGACCACCGTATACTGCGACATAAATCACAGTGGTATTTCGGACTTGTATGATTTATTACTGGATTTGTAATGCCAAGTAACATGCGGCAGCGTTTGTATCAGAAGTTGTATAAGTGCTCTGAGTTCAGTGGCCCTAAAGAGCCAAGGTGCCTTGGATCAGACTTTAGTACTGTCTTTCTAGTTTTTACGCACTGCGCGCGCCTTGGTTCCTTAATTCTTTCAGTCAGGAAGATAACATTTAATGTTGCCCTTAAGAACCAAGGTGCCCTGGATCAGACTAAAGTACTGTTTTTCAGTTTTTTTGCACACAGTGCGCGACTCAGTTCCTTAATTCTTTCAGTCAGGAAGGTAATATTTAAAGATATATGGTACTTTTGACACCTTTCCTGCTACGCCCGATTTGAAGAATTTCTCACCGTTCGGATGATAATTATCCTTGAAACCCATATAACTACGTGGTAGTAAAAACTCGAAATTCTCTAATCGATATATTCATCCTTACTACCATCACATTGTGCGTATTAACGAGACTTCACCCTCACAACCACAACATATTGTGCCTATATTAACAAGACAGTAAGACACGGTGTACTTTTGCTAAATGTTCGAGCTGCTATTGTGTCGAACAATAATACCTTTATATACAGGACAATGCCCCTTTAGAGGACTTGACTCTCAACTTACTCTGGCATTATGTCCTTTTCCAGGTCTTTGTTTGATTCCATTCGTTCTGACATTGACACCATCTTGTCAATTATCATTAGGTCTTTGTTCTACGATATGTGTTCTTTGAAAGTCTGTCAGTGCTATTTAATTTGAGCCCTTAGTTGTTGAGATAATCTCAGGATAAGTATTTTAAGGGTATATCGTCCGGAGTTGAAATGATCAGTGCAATGAGGCTGAACGCTGAATTGTTAATTGATACGATTAACTTCGGTCGATAGACACTATTTTATCATGAGCCAAACACTTTGATTGACCAAAACCACGAGATTTCGTCGGTGTGTTTTTTCGTCGGAATGGTTGAATATCGTCTTCACCGCTATTTTACCTCCTTTCTCTCTCTACTTTAAAGTTCAGTTCCTCAGACCATATTGCAGTTATAATAAGAATATATAATTATAATAGTTATATAGTTATATAATGTTTGCCAGGTGTGCGTGAGAATCAATTAAACCACCACATGGGATTTATGAGAGAGTTCTACACTACATTCTTTAAATAGTCCCCCTTCTCCTCGCTAACATATGGCACATATGCTGCACATAGGGTCTGTATTATTGAAAATACTACCTGTGTATTCGGGCTTCCTAGAGGCACATGTAATCGTGGCTCCAACTATTAGCACTCATACCTGAAATGTTGTTCTATAGGACCCACTCCTTTATCACTTAACCTCCATTATATATGATTACGCCGTGTGTGTGTCAAATTGCCGTGTTTATGTTGCGATTGAATAGTGTTTGGGCACCGTGGAGCCAGATGTTATAATTATGAATATAAGACCCCCCAAATCGAGATCCACTTCTATCGATTTGAATGCATAAGTATGTTGACGCGGTTTTATCTTAGCGGGGGTCTTTGCTATTCAGATTTCTGTATTTGCATGATTGTCTGGATGCGGTGAATCGTCACAGGGTTAGCTTATTAGCGCCTTGTTACTTTTTGTATGACTACTTGCAAGCTATTATATATGAATTTTGATAAGCCTGGCTCTCTATGCGTAATATACGCTGCCCCTTGCCGTAATTACTTAATTGATAAATTCCTTCCTCTGCCGAGCTTAATTACAGGGAAGGGGACCAGTTCTCGAGCAAAAAGTAACAGCTCCGTACACGTGCTAGGAGCACCCTCCCCGGTTAAGCAAATTTGGAAATTCTGAATCCCATTCAGCTCAAAGTGTAGTGGGTACTCTAGAATCGCCTGTTTTGTTCGTTTTGCTTCATTCTGGACTTGTGAATTTGGTTTAGAGAACTCCAATAGATTGTTTACCACCCCCCCCCCCCCCGTGCCCCTCTTATGTTCCTTATGTACAATATGAGAGCGGCGAGTTTGTAATATGGGGTAACCATTGCTCTGAAGCTCATTATAACTTGAAACTGCACCATTTGTCATCACCTTGCTTATGAAATGCTTGGATTCCAGTAAATGTTACAATCCGCACATGGCTCCTATTTGGTGTAAAACACGCATGAATTCCGTGCTAAAAGTTAACCGTCAGTAGCTGTGACTGGAATGATGCATTATTCAAGCATATCAGCATGGGACCAGTGTTACAGATCATTTTATACGAAATTGCAATTTGACTGGCGCTGCTTTCATTACCAGCTGCTTTCATTGCCAGGTTACGTGTAGCTATTGTGTCATGGCCGTGACCAATCACTCGTTTTCTCGGCAGCGTTGAGTCTTAATAACGGTTTAAGTAGGAGCTCTCCTTTTTCCTTATATTATAGATGAAGCAGGATCTCTCCTTTTTACTTATAGATGAAGCCATTAGCATTTTAACTGATTGCAACCCGAACAGTTATCACGTCAAATGATGTTTTATACAAAGTGTGCTTCTCAATACGAATCGAGGTTGGCTGTATCATCTCATTTATCGCAATTGCATTGGCCTGGCTTACAGCATTAACTTTTCTCTTTTGGTTTCATTGGAAGATGGCCACTCAGCCGGCCTTGACCCCCTCCCCTCATCCCTAAGGAAGAAGGTGAACAGTCATCAATGTCCGGTAAACCAGACAAGCTTCATGCTCAGGAGCCAAGGACAACCTCATCATCGTGACTAAATCGGTTGTCTTGTTTAGAAGACTAAGGTGGGACACACACTGTAGAAATGATCCTAACGAGTATGGTCTTACCACACTGTACTGCAGTTAGGGGTTAGATGTGATAAAAGAAATAAATCCTTGTGTTTGAATTGAAGCTCCCAAATCTCCGTGCTAGTGGTGTAATTTTCATCATTCTCAATATCTACACCGGGAGAGCACAACTTCAACACAATTTTAATGTAAGGATGTTTGACTGCACCGTGAAGTGGAATAAACTTCAGTCTGGCAATTTTAACACAATGTTAGGATAACAATAATTCCGCATATTATCGCTGTAATAGAATCCATCCACTTTATCAAGCCGTATATTAGAGAGAAGGGGAGTTAAAAACAAATAATAAAAGCAATATGCAGATTGCAGAGCTCTAATAATTAGTGGATTGTTTCTTTGTAGAGCTCTGTGGCCAACTGCTCTGTTAAACTAGAGGACATTGCAGTAGTTCTAGGGCACTAGAAAATGCCAACTATTGCATCATATGCTTCAGAGTAATTTCTTGGCTCTAGCATAATTCGTGACTCATGTACGATTCGATGCATACCTTACTTCCGAAGGAATGATTATTTGACACATTTTATTGCCGTTTGATTGAATTCAAAATTTCATTCCACGGTATAATGGTTGTTTTATGGTTCTGCTTTCAGCCATGGCAGTATGCCATAATTTTGATCCGTGTTTATGAAACTGCAAACTGCATTAAAGTTTATAAGGGCGGCGGATGAAGGCTCGATGTGACACCAATAGTAACCTCAGTGGGTGAAGTCTTCAGTAGACTAGACTCCACAGGTTTCACCCTGTCAACACCCGCTGTTCTCCATCTTTACAAATCCTCCCCCTCCCCCCTCTGATTATGGCCTTTCACATCCCTTCTTCTCCTTGAAACCGCGTTGTAATTCTATGATTTCACCTTAGTGCAGCCAACCCATGGAAACCATTGATATGTGTCTCTAGCTTATTTTAATCTATGAACTACAGTACAGAAGTGCTGTAGTCCGATCAGTCCATATCTCAGGGTTACAAAAAGCAATATAAAATGAACGATTATACGTGTAACCATGCAAGGTTAAATCATATGTATTTATGTAATATCATTCAGTAATTCATGCTTAAAAAGGATTCTATGATTTTTAATAATAATTTAAGGCCTGAAAGTGAACGTTAGTGCTCTAGGGCTAACATGGGTCATCAGTTGGGCAAGGGTGATTGTGCAGCACAAAGTGTACCACACACGATTTTTCGGCCTCCATATCCTAGGCTCCATTATGACTTGTGCTGATTGTATTCCTATATTATCGTTCTATTGATCCCGACTACATATTACAATATTGATTCTGAAAGTTTAGAACTACTTCCTCAAGCTTGTTGTTAGAAATTTGACACTGCCTTTGATCGTCTTGTTGTTGAATAGCTTTTTGCAGTTTGTTGTTCCTATCGTTATGAGGGCTTTTCCAGTTGGTGCTATCCGTGGAACAAGGATTTATCTACACACGATGGCAGCCACTCCCTACTCCCTTACTTCAAGTTACAGAATAATGTAGCCACTTAATATACGCTCAGAGCATGGCTGGGAATGCGCTAATATACGCTTAGAGCATGGCTGGGAATGCGCTAATAAAAATTATTGCACGAGGCGAAGACGAGTGCTATAATTCTGTATTGTCACCTGAGCAGGCCGAGTGCGACAATACCAAATTATTGCACGAGGCGAAGCCGAGTGCAATAATCTTATTAGCGTCATGACCATTTGCCATGCTCTTAGTGTATTAGCCAATGTGAGAGTGCAATATTACTTATTATTGCACGCCTACAAGTACCCTCAAAATTGGCTAATACTTATTACTATTGCACGCCTACAAGTACCCTCAAAATTGGCTTATATCGCTTATTTGTACACAGGGTACACAGCCTCATGGATAAATCCTACTCCCTTACTTTTTACACACGATAGCCCGGATAGCCACTTGAATATCACTTATTGTTCCTACTCACTTACTTCTTGCGATCAGGCTTTTTACTTGCTCTCTGCAAATAAAGCGTACTAACTCGCTCCTATCTTCCTCAGTGAAAGTCGGTAATGAATTTCAACGGTTGCTTCTAATTTTTCACAAAAATGGACTCCCTGTCAAAGTAAATCAAAATGGCCTAGCTTAGTGCACTTCAGAACTGCGTCACCTAATTTTACTGAGTTTATGGTAAACTCACTCCAATTTAGTGCGCACCAATTACGTGGCGCAGTATGAGTTAGTGTGTGGTAAGGTAATACAAGACGCGCATGCCGCCTTTCCATGTACTTTCTGCGTCACATTTTTTCGGAGAATTCCGCACACCCACGTGACCTTGTGCGTTATGGAACCCCGCGCGGGTTTGCCTTGTTAACTGTTTGCTGTTAACAGCTTGCGGTATATCAAGGTTTATAATACCCTGAAATATGCATGCAACTAATGCCCCCTCAGAAGGCCTCTGCTACACTACATCCCCTGTTACAATACACCCTAACACCCTCCCAGAGGCTAATTCCGCTTTAACGACAAATATTTGCTTTTTTAACTGCTATCTACGTTGCTTTGACTTTTAGAGCTTAAGCTTTGACTTTTAGAGCTTTAGCCTGCTCCTGTTTATTGTTGACTGGTGCGCGTAATATCCTTAATATCCTAATATACACGTAGTAATTCCACTGAAGATGGGTCCTTTGTGCTCCACAGAACAAAACCTCGGATAGCGCTTCTATCACATTTCATCACACGTTTCAGAATTTCAGCCTATATTAAACCTACTTTAATTTTGTGATTAGCTCCCTGCCACGTTGTTCTGGTCTCCTTGAATTTGGGTTTTGATGCATGCAAAGAATCATCCCATCTTGACTTCTCACATATTTATTTAGTGACGGGATAAATAGACCGTTCAAGATTAAGCCATGCTCTAATTAGTTATTTAAGTATTTACTGCGTTTTTTTTAGTTATTTAAGTATTTAACTGCGTTTTTTATGTGGTATTTTAACAGAAAACTTGTTGTTATAACGCTATGTGAATAATGACACTGTCATGAATGGCAATTACATTTTCACATGGAATCTATCTGATTCCACCGTGCGCGCAATGTTAGCACTCCAATCCTGCAATCCCCAATTAAATTATTACACACCGCATTAATTTAGAAGGAAGGTACTCAAAACAATAATTAATTAAACTATTGCATTTTCTTTTGTGTGGTATATTGATGCTATTTAATGGCTAGGAATAACAATATATGGCTTTACGTGTGTTTAATGTGTGTTTAGCCTTTAGCTCTTTAGTTTATCCCGTTTGATTCTGTTTATTAACGAATCTGCCATGGATTCCTATCTCTGCATGACTCTGTAAGTAGTGTTACGAATTGAGAAAAAAGCGCCGGAATGGCATCTATTTGCAAAGTTTTGAGACATTGTTTTTTGATATTTGAACGATATTTTTACTGAGAATGGTTTCCATAAATATCGCCTGAGATACTCTAGTGTCATACCCACCTGCTTATGAATATGAGGGCAAGATTTCCCGACAGCAATGCAAGCAAACACGTGGAATTCGAAGAATTTGTCCCGTACAAGTACCAGCTACGACAATTAAACTCCAAGGAGTAGTGCTATATTATAAGTTGATTTACACACTTTCAACACAACACAGTCATACTTCTGTCGAATTTTACTTGAAGAGTTCCTATAATTGTAGTTAATATAGTAAAGTTTTAATGCGGGTTGCTGCCGCATCCCTAACTTGATAAAGATATCGGGCGCCAGGGGATGACTTTCAAGTTATCAGTTCTAGATCCACTGCTGTACGCCTATCTCAAGTCGTTGTTTTAATCGTTTTAATTCTTTGTTGTTGTTGATGTTATCGCCTAATTTCAATCGACTCGTGTGTTCGAAGAGTAAGCATTACATGTTAATTATTGTGTTGTGATGCTCTCGAAATGTAATATTTTACTTTGAGATAATTTGCCAATTTAACTACTTTGATTCGTGTGTTTCCCCTCCAGCATAATGACAGTTAAGAATTGACTTCACCCTGCTTATACTACAAGATCTTCCTGACTATACTTCCTGCACTTGACTACTCCATCCCTCCTAACTACATCCTCCTGACTACATCCTCCTAACTAGAGCATCCTCCTGACTACATCCTCCTAACTAAAGCATCCTCCTGACTACATCCTCCTAACTAAAGCATCCTCCTGACTACATCCTCCCAACTAGAGCACCATGTCGAATACAACCACTGCAGACGAGCCACCTCTCCACGCCTCCTCTGATACCGTAGTCGGAGTGATCTGTGTCCTCGTTTCCAGTCTCGGTCTCCTTGGCAACGTTACCGCTGCCTTCATCTTCTGCTGCGAGCTGAAGCGATATGTCAACGAGAAGAAGCTCTTCTTTGACATCCTCTTCCTCTTCATCTCTGTAAACGACATTTTCTGCTGCGCTAGCATCATCCCAGCAGCAGCTCCCTACTTCGCTGGACGAGACAAGATGCTGTTCGGAAACTCGGTATTTTGTGACGTGTGGGGTGTTGTGTGGAGCATCATCCCCTACTTCTCCGTGTTCCTGGTAGGTGTGATGAGCGTTACGCGGACCTACTTCCTCTTCTGTCCGCGGGCCCGTCCTAACTGCGCGGTCCTGGTGGTGGTGGTCCTGATCTACCTGGTGTTCCTGGTGTTGCGGAGCGTGGTACCCCTGCTCGCTACCAGTCAAACCACTGCTCTGTATGAGTACTTTACGGATGTGGCTATCTGTATTGAGACGGTGGATACGCTCAACCAGTACTGGTTTTTCAAGATGTACGCTAACCAGATCCAGCTCCTCCTGCCCATTATCCCGGTCACTGTGTCCGCGCTGCTGTCCTTCGCCGTGCTGCGCCGCAGACCGCGCGGCGTGCAAAGCAGCACCGCGCGGCTCCAGGCTGACGCGACCCTCACCATCCTCCTGGTAACCCTCGTGTACTGGGTCTGTAACGTGCCTGTGGTGGTGAACTACGTGTACTTCTACGTGGTGAAGATGTTGAAGTACCAGGGGGACGACCAGCACTCGGATATGTATAACACCACCTTCCTCTACTGGTATTCCTGGTCCCTAACTCTGGTAGTCTCTGTGGGGGTTAACTCCTTCCTTAACCCCGTCATATACCTTACCAGGATGAAACGGTATAGGAAGAGGTACAGTAAGGTTATGAGGTCCCTCACCAGGCAGCTTACGGCAGAGGAGTCTAGACTCACTGTCACAGAGGCTTGAGGCAGAGGAGTCGAGACTCACTGACACAGAGGCTTGAGGCAGAGGAGTCGAGACTCACTGTCACAGAGGCTTGAGGCAGAGGAGTCGAGACTCACTGACACAGAGGCTTGAGGCAGAGGAGTCGAGACTCACTGACACAGAGGCTTGAGGCAGAGGAGTCTAGACTCACTGACACAGAGGCTTGAGGCAGAGGAGTCTAGACTCACTGACACAGAGGCGTGAGGCAGAGGAGTCGAGACTCTCTGTCACAGAGGCTTAGGCAAGGAATTACACATGTGTAAACATGTGACATGTATCGATCGATGGAGGGATTGACAAATTGTAGATCGGCAATGCGCGCATTCAACAGGCTGTCCAATTTCCTTGTTTGTCGAATTTCTGTCGAATTTTCCTTGTTTTTATCGATCGATCCATGTGCACACTATAGGTTAAGACATTGTTGTGAACTTTTAGCAAGCACGATCTGACGATGGTATCCAAATACTTCAGATATCTGAGTTTTGTGAATATATTTTTATGATTATAGTGACATTTTAGAATTATGATATATTACCCTGAAACGGAAGTTTCCCTTTTTTCAATGAAATTATGATAGACAGAGGTTCAATAATTGATGTTTAAATGCTGAAAAGGTTTAATTTACTATGCAAAAATGCGCACATACAAACATACATACATACATACATACATACATACATACATACATACATACATACATACATACATACATACATACATACATACATACATACATACATACATACATACATACATACATACATACATACATACATACATACATACATACATACATACACATACATACATACATACATACATACATACATACATACATACATACATACATACATACATACATACATACATACATACATACATACATACATACATACATACATACATACATACATTCCTACCTGTATCGTGTTCAGGTCGATGATGTACGAGGGCAAGCTGAAGTTTGAGAAGAGAACGGTAGCAGCCATGAAGGAAGGAGGCGTACATTCCTTACACTCGTAAGTATTAGAATTAGAATTATCGCAACATTCACTTAATGGAGTAGTGGCATTAAATTATGGCATGTAGAACTCCTATGTGCGCGGCTTTTCATGCGCGGCTAACTGTCTGTTAATGGCAGGTAGAGAGCCGCGCATGATAAAGCCGCGCACGTGCCTGTTAATGTCACAGTTAATGACATAAAATGTTGGTCACCAAAGTTTTTATTTCAATTTCACCAGCCTTATCTTGCCTTAAATCTGATGAGAACATTCTCTCATCGTTGGAATTCTGGATTCTCATATCATTTTGTGGCATAAAAACATAGAGTTTAAGAGGAAACTAATGAACTGTCTTTGCCGTGTCAGCGTGGAAAAGCAAATGGAAATGTAGAGGGATAAAGGTGAAATTGCTGCTGCCCGTATCAGTGTTCCCATCAGGGGTGTTGCGACATCCGATCTGATTCTTAAATTTCCACATGAGTGTCATTTGTACGTACGTGATACTGATTTTACAGTATCACAGTGCACGCGATTTGGAAATTTCAGAATGATTGTCATTTCTCGATGTTGCAACAGCTAACTATAGTGCTTATTATTGCTGTGTTCGAAAATTCGCACTTTGAATGTAGCTAAGTTCATCTACTGGATTTTCGGTCATGCACGGGCTCACTCTTCATCCATGGATGCTAGGTTGGAACGATTTCGTCATTATTGTATATTAAAAATTAAATGTTGCGTTGATGACCTCAACTCGTCTGTTATGTCTTTGTGCGATCTGCAGCTGTTGCAGCTCAGAATTTGATTGTAATTAAAAAGTTATTTGTCGCAAATAAGCACTCTGTTTAATTCAGCCAACCAGTACTATAAACAACTTGCAAAGTTGCAGGCTAGAACTTGCAGGCTAGAACTTGCAGGCTAGAACTTGCATGCTAGAACTTGCAGGATAAAACTTGCAGACAAGAGCTTGCAGGCTAGAACTTGCTGGCTAAAACTTGCAGGCTAGAACTTGCAGGCTAGAACTTGCAAGCTAGAACTTGCAGGCTAGAACTTGCAGGCTTGAACTTGCAGGCTAGAACTTGCATGCTAGAACTTGCAAGCTAGAACTTGCAGGCTAGAACTTGCAGGATAAAACTTGCAGACAAGAGCTTGCAGGCTAGAACTTGCTGGCTAAAACTTGCAGGCTAGAACTTGCAGGCTAGAACTTGCTGGCTAGAACTTGTAGGCTAGAACTTGCAGGCTAGAACTTGCAGGCTAGAACTTGCAGGCTAGAACTTGCAGGTGAGGCTAGAACTTGCAGGCTACAACTTGCAGGCTACAACTTGCAGACTAGAACTTGCAGGCTAAAACTTGCAGACTAGAACTTGCAGGCTAGAACTTGCAGGCTAGAACTTGCAGGCTAGAACTTGCAGGCTAGAACTTCCAGGCTACAACTTTCAGGCTACAACTTGCAGGCTACAACTTGCAGACTAGAACTTGCAGGCTAGAACTTGCAGGCTACAACTTGCAGGCTAGAACTTGCAGGCTTGAACTTGCAGGCTTGAACTTGCAGGCTAGAACTTGCAACTTGCAGGCTTGAACTTGCAGGCTAGAACTTGCAGGCTAGAACTTGCAGGCTAGAACTTACAGACTAGAACTTGCAGGCTAGAAAATGCAGGCTAGAACTTGCAGGCTAGAACTTGCAGGCTAGAAATTGCAGGCTAGAACTTGCAGGCTAGGGCTTTGCAGGCTTGAACTTGCAGGCTTTGAAAGGTTTCAAAATTTGCTATATTTTTCTCTGTCTTTTATTAATTAATTCTGCATCTGCATCTGCATACCTTTCCACCTTTCCGGTCTGTTGTTTTCCATGAATTTTATAGTATAGTAGTGTAGATTAATTTTTCTACTATATGTTTATGAACTTCAATTATCTTTGAGATTCATGATTCGTCTTTCAGATACGAGATGAAGCTCTACTAAGAAAAGAAGATGCTAGTTTTTGCAGAAACGAGGGAATTTAAATAGATCAATATGCTGTTTTAGTGTTTTGATCCCTTTGAAGTTTGATGTTATTTTTTCATTAGGAATCGAAAGATTCAAACCAGTGATTGTTAAGGAAGTGTGATTTATCCTTTATTCGCCCGAGACTTCGCTGCAAGTATCTAGGCATCTTTCAACCTTAGCTCAGTGGGAATGGCAAGGAATCGAACTCCCGGGATTTTTCTATCACGAACCAGATACCTATACACTTCGTGCACATTGGATATGGGTATAACTGGGCATTTTCAACTTCGACTCATATAAAATAAGCATTAGGAACAATTCTATAGTTTTGTAGTAACTGTAAGCAAAAATTCTTCTCGCGAATATCGCCAAGTAATTGAAGATTCTGCGCACACTTCGTCTGGTACGTACGTGATGTGCCAAATTTTCACTCAATCACGGCATCTTCAGTGATTAGTTTTAGTAATTTTCAATTTTACTTTATTTCTACTGATATATTACTCCTTGCAAAACCCACAGCCTTCCCCGTTCTATAGTCAGGGATGAAATGGTCAATATATAAATCCCGTGCTTTTGGAATGTTAATAAGGAGTTAGGATCGGTTTCCGGTACTTTAGACTATGCTGAATCGATCTAGACTTATCGACAATTTTTGTTTCGATGTCGACACCTATTTTTAGCCCGCCATTTTTTACCTGTCAGAAGCTAAAATGGAGCAACTTAAAAAATATTTTTCCATAACATGGCATGTAGGGGTATCGAAATAGGGGTTTTCTGGGACGGGAAGAACGATGCAACCATTGGTTTTACTCTAAAACGATTATATCTGGAGTTATGGTGCAGCAATGCACACAAATTCCGAAGCATTATTATGACAAAGCATTGTTCTTTGGGATACTGTGCCTGTCCGAAGCATTATCACGACAAAGCATTCTTGTTTCGGAAACTGTGCCTGTCCAACATTGTTTTGAACTAGCTTATCATCAGGATTGCTTCATGTGAATGAATAGGGAGACTAACATAATCGATGTCCAAAGCATAGATAAGTTGACAATGTATAAGGCGTAATGAAACATCATGAGTCATTACTCAAGGCACAGATTCAGAGGAATTGATATGAAAATAAAACTGTAGATTGCAGAAGGCTCACAGTATATGAGTTGTGTGAAATATAAAGGGATTTAAATCTAAAAACGGGATCGAAATTCAAAAGTTCTGAAGATATGAATTAATGCATCAATCATCAGTAAATTAAAATACTATGAATTCAGAAAATATCAAGCTCAAATTATGAAATTCATCATGTATTACGCAGAGTTACCACTTAATTTTCATCAATATGCAATAATACATTTAAACCATTATCCATATCATGCTTTTATAATAAAATGGAAATTTGTAAAATACCTACCATGGTATGCTCACAACATACTGCATTACATTTGTCATCCCTTGCAACTGGCAGCACAGTTCTAAGTGGAATGTTTAATAAAATGCAGCGTGCAATGAATTCTGAATAGACAGTTGAGTGTGCATCACAGTTTAGAATTGTCGAGACTTGCTGATTGCTGAACCGCCTATTTTTCCTGCACAGCTTCAAGTTTCTGAGAATGTTCTCACTGGCCACACACGATTACATATTATGATGGTTATGCGTAAAGTCGTCAAGTGTAGACAGACATAAAACCACCTACACTGTGTGCAGTATGATCACAAGTACTGCTGTAATTTGATCTGTTTTAACAAGTTTCCTAAGAACGCATTGCATTGTTTAGACGAAGAATTAAAGGAAGCACATCATACATACATTGTTGGCCTTTCTTTAAACGGCTCTTATAATGACAAAAAAGGACGTAGAAATTTCTGTCCAAAGGTTCGGTGAAAAGGCCGCTTTCGATATTGGATCATAGGGAAAAGGCCAGTTACAAAAGCCGGCTAAAAAAGGCCAGTACGTTTGGCATAATTCCTACAGAGTACAGCTTAAAACATTTAAGATAAAGCCTCTTGGGTAATTTTAATACAAAAAATGAATTAAATCAAATCATGCAAATATTTAGCAGAAACATTAAAAACATTACTCATTTTTATGATCTCTAAGTATAAAATAAAACTGTATCATAATGAAACAAACAGCTGACTGCGACTATCAAAAAACGTCCCCATCAAACCAAATTAAATTTAACTGTAGTAAAACACCACTCATTGTCCATCTCAGTAGAGTACTGAGTTTGTAACCATTTCTAACCCTAACCATCTGGAGTCTTTAACCATCCAACACTCCCCTCTGATACATGACCCTGCACACAGCTTTAACCCAACACTCCCCTCTGATACATGACCCTGCACACAGCTTTAACCCAACACTCCCCTCTGATACATGACCCTACACACAGCTTTAACCCAACACTCCCCTCTGATACATGACCCTGCATTAACCCAACACTCCCCTCTGATACATGACCCTGCACACCGCTTTAACCCAACACTCCCCTCTGATACATGACCCTACACACCGCTTTAACCCACGCCGCCACAGCCACAGCCCCAGGATCCTCACACTGCTCCGTGTTCTGTGTTCTGATGTACGCCGCCCGGCCTGCACGTGGCTGCAAGGTGGCTGTCATGGTAACGCCGCTATCTGCCGCCGCCGTGCAAAGTGAAGTGAGAGTAGCCATGTCTGCACGTGCATTAACTTGCAGTGTCCTGAGGACGGGGTAAAGGACATCTAGCATGGTGCAGTCCCCCTCCACAGCTTTACCGTAGCGTGATATGGCGATGAGAGCTGCATCCAGACACGCGGTGAGGGTGTGGAGAGACACCGAGTCTCCTGTCTCACTCCTGGGAGACGATGTCTCGCTCCTGAGACATGTCTCACATCTGCCAGTCTCGCAGAGACCAGCTCTTGCCGCTGCAGCAGTGAGCGCGATGGTGTAAATAGCCCCGGACGTACCTCCCATGTGATTCTCTGCCATGTCAGATAGCTGCGTGAGGAAAACTGAGAAACTGGAGCAGTTCAGGGTGGGGATTTGGGTCTTGAGATGGGTTATCAGTCCTGAGAGGGTAGTCCCGCAATCTCCATCTCCCACCTTCCTATCTAACTCATTTAGTTCATCTACTTTAGCGGATAGATCGCTGATTATTGCCAGCAAAATCTCAATGTATTTCTTGTTGGTTGGACCACTACCGTACGTAATTTTCGGAATTTTTGAGGGATATTCTGATTTTTGGATAGCCCGTGGGTTTTCGCAGCCCACCTTCCACGACGGAGCTGAAGTTGGGTACTTCAACATT
Source organism: Beroe forskalii (assembly GCA_011033025.1). Lineage (NCBI taxonomy): Eukaryota > Metazoa > Ctenophora > Nuda > Beroida > Beroidae > Beroe > Beroe forskalii. The sequence continues at coordinate 506,137 of WFMF01000003.1, read as the reverse complement.
TCCAGGAAAGTACCCTCCTTGTCTAACCTGATAACAGTGATGGAAATACCATGCATTCCTAGTGACGTCATGAAGGTTCCCGTGTACATCATGTGACAGGTCACGTGATTCAATTCCAGCCATTTCAGCACTTCCCCAGCCACCACTCCCATCTCGAGCTCAGCTGTTCCCCCTAAGTTATTAACCATCACCGCCACATCATCTCCCTCTCTCAACCCTAATCCACGAGCATCACACAGGTACGAGAACAGTTTATCCACAGTGGACTTACAATCCACACTCGCACACCGCAGAGCCCCAGGCTCCCCGTGAATCCCAATCCCGAACTCCATGGTGGCTGGAGGTAGAGTGAAGCTTGGCTCTCTGCCAGGTGGTATACAGGGTGACACGGCCACCCCAGCAGTGCCCACACTTTGACACACCATTCTGGCCATGTGGGTCACTGCCTCCAGGGTGTTCCCTTGAGCAGCAAAGGCCCCTGCTATCTTCTGTACCAGCAGCACCCCACACAGCCCCCGGGCACCAGACAGCGTGTCGTGGTCGAGCAGGGTGGTGTCGTCAGCACAGATCACCAGCTGGACTTTCCGACCCAGCTTCTTAGCCTTCTCCACGGCTATACCAAAGTTCATGCAGTCACCTGTGTAGTTCTTAACGATAACCAGGCACCCTGCTTCCCCTGTAACCTCCAGGATCAGCTCCAGAACGAGAGAGGAGGAGGGGGAAGCGAACACGCCCCCTGCCACCGCCCCACTCAGCATGCCCACCCCCACATAGCCCCCATGAGCAGGTTCATGCCCACTACCACCCCCACAGATCAGAGACACTTTGGAGGGGTCCAGAGACCGGTGTACAACACATGGCAAGGTGCCAAGTTGTCTGAGGGAGGAGGAGTGGAGGGAGACGAGGGAGGAGATGGAGTCAGCGACACAGGTATCAGGGGAGGAGTAGAACTGGTGGTCAGACATGTCGAGCTGCATCAATAGTCAATGTGATATATTGGTATAGGTTGTGCGTCAGACATCTCGAGCTATATTTCAATGTAATATATCGGTTTTCGTCATCAATCGACAATCATTGATAATGAAGATGAACTTAATCGTTTGTTTTGTTCGAGCACACCGAGCATTATATGTCGAATACCTAATTTCGTGTGACAATTCCTGATGTGTGACGGAAATGGATGGGGATTGAGAGATGGTCTGTCAAAAGCATCCATCAGTACATGCCAATCAAATAATTCGTAGGCGTAAGTGGGATGTATTATATGCATTATTTGTTTCATATAGCAAACTCACGGATTGTTCTTTTTTAATATCAGCTGAGGATGCAGCCTTTCTTAGAATGACTTACACTTTCTCTAGAATCCTAGACTTCTTTTAGAATACTAGACTTTTCCTAGAATCCTAGACCTGTTTTTTAGAATACTCAAATCACCAGAGCACAAGAGGATCATATACTGCAAGCGTAGAATGCGCTGCTGCCACGCTGACTGTGCAAAGCAACTTACAGCATAATTATTGCAGCCCTTCAAGGCGGTGAACCATTGTTAATACGCGCTCGCAAGAGAATATGCAGATAAGATGACGTCATTATCAAGGGATAACGTGGTGAGTTGATGCGGTTGAAACGCGTATTATTGCACGTGCAAGGTTTATCTTGGTCATGACATTAGCCCATTATACGTTTTAATTGATTTATAAATAGAAGATGAGAAATCGTTTTGTATTTTGAATGAAATACCATCTTAAATGAATGAAATGTAACGAACATACATGATAAGTTGTACTAATGTGCGCAAATGTGAATGTGTTTCAATTTTCTGCGCTGACGAATTTTATTACATGAATGAAAGCATACAATTTTCGGGATCATTCATGTTTTTAAAAAGCAATCACTTCTCGAAAAAATAGGATGAAATCGCTACGCTTATACCAAAATCACAATATCATATGCAAAAATGTTACTACGAGTAGTTACAACGCAAAAAATGCTGAAATGCAAAGCATGCTTCAACTCTTCAAAAACAGTGTGCCGGGAGGCAGGGTAATAATACCTGAATAATACTGCAATATGGCACATAAAAAGGCGCTCCTATTATCATGTAACCGTAAGGTAGTGAATAGTAACAAAACTTGGTACCTTAAACTGTTCCCAACAATTTACTCCCTTTACACTACTATAACTACCTGTAAACTACTATAAACTACTAAACTGCTTAATATCTTTACCTACGATACCAAGAAATGTAAAGATATTCAGACTGCGATCTGAATCTAATAGCACTACCAGGGAAGGATCTCCAGACTGGTAACCGGAGCTGTTCAAGTGCACATGAATAAAAGGGCCTTATGACCGAGCTGACGTCACAGGTACTCGTGAGCAATGAGTTACAAGAGAAGCATTGCACTGCGCTGCAGGCGGAAAATAGGCGATTTAAAGTTATTAGAATATTACATTGCGCTATGATAATGACGATGTTCATTCTGAACGCAATATTAGCACAATAATGTCCATTGTTCCAAGGGTAAAGTATTACATTCCAATATTCTAAATATACCTCGATTTCGGAAATATGAAATCTTTAAATTCACTTTGAACGCATTACCGTTGTCCATTTTTAGTAATTTCTTTTTCAAATAAAATCATCAATCTTACAAAATATGTCTCTGCAGTGTGCTTTTATTGATAAATTTAGGTGGTTAATCAATATAGAACAGGGAGGAAATACGCTATCAATCGACACGAGGCTATCAATAACCTTACCGAACTATGACAAACGTATATGAGTCCGCCATATTAAATCCCGTGCAAGAAATTAAAGGGTAATTTCTTTATTAGAGAACGCAATCCAAACATACAATAATTCTATACCAAATTGACGGTGCTAAACGAGAAATACAACAGATGACGAGAGTAAAACGAGAAGATTAATGTATTCAAATATAATTAAAATGGCATGTATTGCATAATATATAGGTTATAATATATTATTCATTTATTGTGTACTACATAATATGATAATACCATTTCAATAACTGCAGATTATAACTCAAGCAACTTCAGTAGCGTGAATATAACAACATGACTCATGAGCAAGTCAGCTGATGACGTCATTATCACAACACAAAATAAAGAGTTGATGACGTTTGAATCAGGGACTTACATTGCGTCATGATATCAAAGAGATATCGCGCTAGCTGGTACATAAGAAAACGCCAGTGAAATGACAGTTCACATGAGCTTCATTCTTCATTAAACTTGATACTTAATATTAAATATTAAAATGGACAGAAATATTAATATCAGGCCGTCCAAAGCCACCCTCATTATTATGTTAATTCACCCACAGAACGCTGGAGTTTACCCAATCAGCGAGCAGGATTCGATGGAACTGCGCTCTGATTGGTCGAGACTTTCAGTGCTGTAGGTAAACTATAAAAAGTTCTCAAGCATTTAGCGTGGTCTCCCCATGATAATATATGAAATTGTCGTAGATTTCAACGAGGAACTAAATTGAATAAATTACCAGGAAAGCTTTCATTTAATCTCGGATAAATATCAACTAATTTAATAGTGGTGTGTAGAATAGGGATTTCTTCGTCAATTTAATCAGAAATAGGACGAGTAGAGTGGTTACGAACATCTTCAATTGTAACAATTAAAACGTCGTGTTCTTGTGATATTTCAATGAATATATCATTCATCATAGTCATACATTCTGAGAAGTTTATTGGTTAGAACATACAACTGACACGCAACATATTCATATCACTAAGCTCTTATCTTAGCTAAATCTATAATTAATTGAATTAACTTAATTTATTGGAAAATGCAATGCACTGAATATATTATACGATAATCTACTGTCTGCTATTATGTGAAATACAATATACAATATACAATATACACAGCAATTGGCAATGTCAAGGCACGAGCACTGTACTCAGTACACGGTGACGTAATGACGTATGGGGCTAGTAGAGAGAGAGAGAGTTCCCGCTCAAACCCTATGCTTGTCAATACGTCACTGCATACCAAAACTCTGTTGCTCAGTGACTCTGTGTCTTGACCTTGTCAATAGCTGGGGAAAATTCTGCCCTTCAGTTGGTCTTGATACGTTGGTAAATTGAATAAGAATAACGGTACTGATTTCAGTTTATCATTAATTAATGTTCCATTATCGTATTCCTGTATATATAAGCTTTCTTTAATTTTGCGTTTAAACATTTTACTTTCAAACGTTAGTATATCACAATCCTCAATTCAGTGCATTGAATTTTCCAATAAATTAAGTTAATTCAATTAATTATAGATTTAGCTAAGATAAGAGCTTAGTGATATGAATATGTTGCGTGTCAGTTGTATATTCTAACCAATAAACTTCTCAGAATGTATGACTATGATGAATGATATATTCATTGAAATATCACAAGAACACGACGTTTTAATTGTTACAATTGAAGATGTTCGTAACCACTCTACTCGTCCTATTTCTGATTAAATTGGTTTAATAGTGGTTCTCAAATTATGACAAAATATCAAACGAATTCGCAGTAAAATCAAATCCTTCGCGTTGACAGAGTTAAATAACTTACTAAAGGAAGGAGGAATGAATTTACTGACACAAGATCGTCAACAAAATATGTTATAGGATAGACAACATTCAGATAAATTGAGTAATCTGAATACGCGACAGTTTCATTATCATTATTATTATTATAACACGTACGGAAGGCTTACACAATCTCATATTTCTTAATTTAACATATATTTCATTTGAAAGAAAAAACTTGACATTGAAATGAAACAGAAACTTTTACTCGAATTATAATATCATATTATTCAGGAATCATTACAATAGTCAAATCTTAAAATGTTTTGCCAAAAGTTGTCAATATTTGCCATGACAAACTTGAGTTACATCAGCCCAATAACACACCAATGTCCGCAGCGATCATGCAAAAAAGACTAATTATATGCATACCATAATAACTTTACCATAATATAAACAACTGTATTGAACTTATATTATTCCAGTCTTCTAAGATGTGATAAACGCTTCTGAACGGCTGAGAAGTAACCCAAGTTAACCTAAGTTAACCCAAGTGAACCTAAGTTAACCCAAGTTCTTAAGTTTACTCAAGTTAACCCAAGTTAACCGAAGTTGAAAGCCCAAGTGTGTGAATTACAGGGGTCATAAAAACTGGGTAACGGTGGCAGTTCGAACTGCAGTTTGGTGTGCGCGGCGTAAGTTTGCGCGTCGTAAAGAAATATAAATAACATGTCTGTACGCCGCGCAATCTTACGCCGCGCACACAAAACTGCAGTTCGAACTGCCACTGTAAGTACAAAACAACCGCACGCTCGCTGAGAGAAACGAACATATAATCATAATTACTAATTAGCACACTAATTACTAATTAGCATATACATATATGACAAGATCATTAAAACTGATGAAGAGGTAAAAAGGAAGCTTATACACAATACACACATGATATGCTTCAAATTCATCGAGAATTTAAATTCAAACACATGCGATAAACCTGAGCAACGAAGGTAGTTTCCCTAATGCAGTGAGAATGCTGAATTTGAAGGAATCAACGAAAACGTTGCATGTAAATAAATTAAGAGTGATAATTTGACATTTTTAACAGGTATAAGCGCATACTTGGACAACTGTAATAACTGTGACAAGTCAGTAATTCCATTTGTCCATTATTCGTAAATTCTATACCGCCGTTGTTAACCATATTGTAAAGCTGTAAGTATTTACTACTCCATTTCCCTTTACTCCTTTAGTCCAACTGATAAAAACGCAAACGGTTATTTGTACAATGTGAACTGTACTGAGTCCATGACAGACGTTTGATTTAGAGTATTATTGACTCATTGGAGACGAAAAAGTGTATAATACACCTGCGATAATAACCTATACGTTGTGTAAGCTGTATAGCATACAATATACATCGTAATTGCAGTACACAGTACACACCACAGACATTTAAACAATTTCTGATCGTATCTCTCTTGTATATTGCATATCGTATATTGTACGATAGACGGTTGTATGCACCGGCCTGTCATACACTCGAATCGAAGAAGAATAAAAGCTGGGCTAGAATTGTACATTGTACAATGTGCATTATACATTATACATTATACAATGCATTCATGTAAACAGTCGATATCTGCGACATAACAGTTGGAGAGGGGATGAAATGTACAATGTACCATGTATAATATTGGACATTGGCGAATACATTTTAACACTTTAGTCAATGTCTGCGACTGTTGGAGAGGGGATGAAATGTACAATGTACAATGTATATATTGGTGTATACATTTCAGTCAATGTCTGCAACGGATGGGGAGCTGGGTGAAGGAGTGGAAGAGGAAACAGAAGGGACACGATGCTGATGCTGATGTTGGGATTGTTGTTGTTTTTCTTCTTCCTCTTTTAACTCCGGGTAATCTGTTATCACCACCGTGACGTTGTTAACTGTCACGTTGATCTTTCTTCCCCTGGGTAATTTACATCCTTAATTATACTGAAGTATCACATCAGAATTCATGTCCTCGCCTATTTTATTACGATCATGGTAGAGTCTGTTAAACCTTTGATATCATTGGTAAAATTTAGAGCCTTTTTCTATTTCTTCGATACAGCGTGTTAATTGGTCAACCCAAATACCCATAAAGTGCTATGACACAGCGTCGTCCATAAATAAACATAAAATTACCTTGATCTGTCGACGTTTTTTAACCGTCCGGGACGGGTGAATGTCGGCGTGCTCTGTCCTGTTGTCCGGTTTTGTCGGATGTGTCGTCGGCGCTGTTTCCTCAGCAGCGCGTTCGTTTGTTTGGCGACCAGTTCAGCTGCCAGGGCCTGGATCTGCACTACTTGCGTCTGGAAGAGGAACGAAATGTTAGCAATCTGAAATCATATTATAACACAAGTGTTATAATCTGTCACTTGGAACTTTTAATAACGATATTTTCAATCTAAATAAAGTAAAATTAAAAAGTTTATTATTCAAATGAATAACAGTGACCTGTGAGGTAGCGCGCGGTTTCCTTGTGCTGGTTCCTTTCCTGGTCTCGCACATGCCACACTTGAAGGCTTCCTCTCTGTTCTTGTAGGTACACACGGAGCACTCCCAACTCGTTAACTCTCCTGCAAATATTAGGGATTTTATAGCTCTGATTAGATTCACTTCAAAATCCTGGGAGGTAAGTCCCGACACTCAAGATGGCCCTTTTTTTGCAGGGATCGGCCCCTTCACATAGAATCAAACTGTGTGAGAGCAAAACCGTTGATATTTGTCCAGTCATGTAGCTCTAGTTAATGAAGCATAAGTTGAGACATAGAGTGTTATAAATAGATATGGGAGAATGGAGAGAGTTGAGAACATGAGATAAGTAAACCTTATAATTTATATCATGAGATAAATGCGACATAACTTGAGATATAATCAAAACTTCCCACTAATTCACCACGGCATCTCATATATGAAAATATATTGTATAGTAACTAAAAAAGCACCCTCTAATATAAGCACCATGTCACCCACCGTTGTGGCGTTGCAATGCAACAGTTGCATTGTAACTAGAAAAAGCACCCTCTAATTAGCATAATGTTAACTACATATTAAGGTATGACATATAAACATCATGTTATTGTAATTTAGAAAAGCACCCTCTAATGAACATCATGTTCCCCACCGTTGTATTGTATTTTAGAAAAGCACCCTCTAATTAACACCATGTTAACTATATATTAACATCATGTTACCCACCGTTGCATTGTAATTTAGAAAAGCACCCTCTAATTAACATCATGTTAACTATATATTAACATCATGTTACCTACCGTTGCCGTTGCTGGAGGAAGGTACTGGGTTGGCAGGGTCTGTTCCATTGGTGGCAGCACCGTTAGTGGTGTGGTTGTGTTGCGAACTTCTGGTTTGTCTGGGGGCGCTCTGGGGAAGGAAGTGGGTTATTATTGAACTGTAGTCTGAAGAAGGAATAAAGTAAGGTTCACTCACATCCTTACAGAGTGAATTGTACAGTGAATTGTACAGTGAATTGTAGTCTGAGGAAGGAAAGAAGCTAGTGTCACTAACTTCCTTACTTAGTGAATTGTACAGTAAATTGTTATCTGAGGAAGGGAGGAAGAGAATTGTAAGTGAAGTCTGAAGTCTTCATCGGTGTTTCTTACACATAGACACTTGCATGATCGGCTCCATATTGGTTAGTAAGAGTCTTAAATTATGACTCTTAAGGGACTTCTTACAAGTCTTATTATAAGACCCCCAGAGTTTATACCTCAGGCTATACGGTTTGAGTGGAGGAACTTAATGAACTATAGGACAAGATCATATTAAAGAGTGTAAAGGTGAGTGAGGAGTCGTTTAGAGGGGAGAACCTCGCGCCCGATAGTTACACAATTGAAAGGTCACGAGATCGTATTGTAATATTAACATAATAACGGATTATGTTTAGGCACCAATTGTACAAAATATTTTGTGCAATGTAACGTTCAGTGCGCACAGTTTACTGTGCAGAATGCTATGAACTTACATTACACTGCACACAATGTATTTGTGTACGGTGAATACCATGCAATGTCTTTACAATGTAAAATTTACACAGTGTACATTGTACACATTCTACACAATGTACAATGTAAATTGTACAAAAGCAATGAAATTTCTCACCTCTGGTTCGTGCTCTGCAGGCGGCGGGGGAGTTGCCTTGTCCTCGACCATAACGACTACATCTTACTGCCTTACTACCACTACAGGTGTTATTGGGTTATGATAGTAACGACTACATCTTACTGCCTTACTACCACTACAAGTATTATTGAGTTATGATAGTAACGACTACATCTTACTGCCTTACTACCACTAAACAGGTATTAATTAAAGATAGAATTTGATTTGATTTCATTCAGCATTTTAGCACACAGCCGTTTCATTGATTTACAATAAATAAGGTGTTATTGGATATCACATATAATACTTTCTTTGTCGACTTCATTTGCAAAGTTTGTATTGGAGAGCTCTTACTGCATCAACTACTTACTTCTTAGACAATGAAAATAGCAATTAATGTTTATTAATATTCAGAACATATATGAATATAATACAGTTAAGTTATTTATAATAGTACTGTACACATAAATTACATTGATTCAATCATAATTAATTATATTGAATGTATTATATATCATGATGAAAAAAAACGAATTAAATTGAATATGCATCACCTCATCCCAAATTCTGATTAAAACAATAAATTAATTCTGTGATACTGATATATAACTTAATAAACTACTCACTACTGCTAGTACTACTGGACAAATATCATCAAATATTTCAATCTATGCTGAAAAGTCTTTAATTTGTGATGGTCTTATTTCTGAAGGGGGTGAAATATAGGAATTCATTTCATCTGCTATTCTCTGCTGGTTTTAGTACAAATACAAATTACTGTAATTAATCTCATAATATTTATAGGTATTAATCTAAATTGAAATTTGTTGCAGAGAATAGATTACTTCTAAGGCTAGATTAATTAAAATCAAATAATTATATTGATTATATTTTGTATTCAGAAGCAATAACTTTGTTATTGCATCATTTATACACAAAATCACTAATAAGCAAAATTTATCTTATTGGCAAATTCGAAAAAACCTCCTAATCAATGATAATTGAAATGACTTGATAACATTAACTGTGAGATACAGCAAAATAATCCTAATGAAGTTATACTTATTATTACTGATGAATGTTTCAGCCAGTAATCCTGAATTTAAACAATGTATGCATTGTATAGCATAAATTTGATGCCATTGCATATATTCATACTGTCATATTGTGGAATGCAGTGGATTCCTCCATGTAGCACCTAGCACACTCCTCTTGGACTACAGATGGGTAATACAAATATATCCTATATGATGCTGTAGATTACATGGATATGGTAAATATGAGTTAACACATAGTATCATATCAAGTTCTTACTAATCATCTGTTGGTTCGTATTTCCGTAACCTGGTTCTAAACTCTTTGAGCTGATCATTCTTCTTCACCAGCATTTTCTTAAGGTTGTTGTACTGGGTTGTTTCACTGAATTTCTTGTCAAGTTCTTCTTGTGTCTGAGATTGAGTTTTGAGTGAAGAAAACTCAAAACCGGAATTTGAGGAACACAAAGCAAGTATAGCATAGACATATTAATCAAATTCAATAATTCTATGTGAGCTCATGAAAATCAAAGAAAGGAATCTCATAAAATACATTCTCACCTTTTCAAGCTGACTTTGTACAGCAAGGAGCTGATGCTTTGTTGCAACATAATCATCAGGGACACCAGCTGCATTGGAGTTACTCTTGCTTTTAGTCAGTTCTTGCTGCAATTGCTCTATCTGCAAATGAGTTAAACTATAAATAATTGACATTATTTATGTGAACATAGCATAGAATTATTGGCCAGATGGCATAAATTAGTAAATAATGGAATTGTCAAAGCAGATGATAGCATTTCAACAATCAACAGACCTCTTTCATGAGATTCTTGACTTGAACATCAGGTGTATGAGTAGTCATGTTTGCTTCACGAGAGAGCTTCTCAACCTGTTGCTGAAGAACACCCTTATCCTGCAGAATGTTAGAACATTCCATCTCTTTGTTGTCTAATCTGGATCTTAGCTTACTATTTTCTTCCTCCAGGCGACCAATTTCCATTTGCAGCAATGGCACAGGACCTGATAAAGAACATTTACAAAATTGTGAAAAAATATCTTTACCACAATGAAAAGTAAATTGTTGAAAGTAAACTGATGAAACATTTAAGTGAGAAAATGATTAGAAAGTAACCTGAATCTTGTAGAGGTGTAAGTTTAGTTTTGGATTCATTCCGCAGTGACATAGATGAAGTTGAGTCTTCTAGCTTGGCAACTTCATCAAGCAAAACTTTATTTTCAAGTTCTGATGTGTCTATATTTAACTTCAAATGCCATTTTTCAGCTTGTTGAAAAAGTTGCCGCAATAATAAGCAATTGGTATGGTTGCTATCCAAGAACTCTGACTCAACATCAGCTCTCACCACATCATTCAATTCCTGAAATTTTCTTTTGTAACAGTGATTACAGCAAGACTTTTAAAGAAACACTTAACTCTCAATAATCAAATCTTAGTCATGAAAGCATGAAACCAAAGTATAGTTTATTGCTCATTCAAAATAAACTCCTAGCGAGCTTGAAATATTTGAAGGAAGAACATAAATTTCGTTGAATTAAAGTATTAAAATCTGCAAAATACCTACCTTGAGCATCTCAATGATTTCATCACCAGTATAAGTTTCATCTAATGATACTCTACTTGCTATATGATCTTCAAAATTACTATCTACAGCCCGAAGTTTTTGAGACCTCCGGAAACGGGAAAATTTGAGATAGTTCAAAAGGTTTTGATGGTGATGCTCATTCAGTTCCATTGCTGCACAAAACTATGTATGAATACAATAGTGAATAGGTAATGAAAAAAGGTAATTAAAAAGGCTACTAAATCTTCACAAATCTAAACTCCTTATGTTAAGAATCATGAGTCCATGACAAGCTAAGTGGGAAACGTTGTTTCACAACACTGTTGAAGCATGACTTAGCCCTATGAAACAGTCACAGTTCCACTATCAATACTTAAATAAAATTTCGACAAAATGCTCATTCAAAAATAAAGATAGAAACTGATTAGCAGTCATAACTGTTAAGTCCATTAGTCCCAAATAAAAAAGGACAACACTGCAATCCTAACTGCTGTAAAATATAAATTACATTGTTTCATTATTAAATTACATTGTTTCATTCAGTATTGAATTAACCCGAGTAGACCTACCTTAGTACACTTAAGAACGGCATCACGTAAATTGTGCGCACTTTAAGATCGGAGCACTTTATTAGTGCGGTTTTTATTAGATAGAAAACGATGTGGAAATTTGAATAAATTTGAAATTTTCCTCTTGATTGCAGGACATCATATTCATAGGACCAACAATCAAAAATTTTCCAATTATGAAAAAATAAATCAAATTTTTTACAGTAATAAGTTATAGTATCCATTACAATTTCTTTCTTTAAACCATTTAAGTTTTACCTAATGATCACGATATACAGCTCGTTTTGTAATTGTACTTTTGTTTTGGCCACTATAAACTTATCAAGTACCAACTCATTTAAGTCCTGTAGTATAGTTATTTATTAATTCATGCCCGAAAAAAAAAAAATAGAAAAAACGCAAAATTCACAAAATTGTTCACTAACACTTAATTAGCATACACTCAATTTTATGCGCACTTAAGTACTATACACTCAATTAGTGCGGTTTTTTCCAAACCGCACTTATTAAGTGACACCATTCTTAAGTGTACTAAGGTAATCAGCACTCTCAATAATATATTGTCATTTCCAATTTGCAGTAGGTCTATATATACTCTATCAGACTATCTGAGTGACTAAGTGTTTTCATGACTTGCATCATTGGTTCTAGTGCTATTTTACAGTTGTAATTCATTGAGACTATATTTTATACCAACAAAATTGTCCTAGATCATAGATACAGCTGAACCAAAACCCTGGCCCTGGTCTTCTCCAGTTGTTGTAAAAAACACTCATCAGTCTCCCATGTAAACGAGAGCCTTCATTTCCATGACAATGACGTCACTCAGAAAATATAATTAAGTGCATCTATTGCTTTATTGCTTTAAAGGTTTGTTTTTGGTTTGTCAGACGTTGTCTGAACATTATTTCGGTGGACGCGCGGCGCGCGCTTCGCACGCACGCCCGCGGAAGGCGAAGGGGTCAGAGTGTGTCGACAACGTCTGACAATGCAAGTTTTGGTCGGGATTAGAATCAGGATTTGTTGGATTTTGAGTAAGGATTAAGACCAAGGTTAGAGTTTTCCGGTTTTGGTTAGGGCTATGGTAAATGGATTCCACCCATCCCTAGCGCTTCCTAAGCCCGCATAGGTGTGTGTACGCGCGCGGCGCTTCCCTACGGGGAAGCGCGCCGCGCAACGCAGACAGGGATATACGTGTTTAGCAACCCTAGCGCGCAAGATTTGGCAATTTGGAGGGTCGTGTTGCGGAAAAAAATGGCGACCCTACCCCCTCTTTAGCGCGCCCGTTGGTGGTAAATGGCGTTAGCACCTGGTAAATTCCTAAGCCCGGGCCGCATAGGTGTGCGTACGCGCGCCGCGCTACCCTCCTGTTCTGAGGAAGCGCGCCGCGCAACGCGCAACTGCAACGCAGACATCATACTGTCATATTGTGGAATGCAGTAGATTCCTCCATGTAGCACACTCCTCTTATACCACAGATGGGTAATACAAATATATCCTATATGATGCTGTAGATTACATGGATATGGTAAATATGAGTTAACACATAGTATCATATCAAGTTCTTACTAATCATCTGTTGGTTCGTATTTCCGTAACCTGGTTCTAAACTCTTTGAGCTGATCATTCTTCTTCACCAGCATTTTCTTAAGGTTGTTGTACTGGGTTGTTTCACTGAATTTCTTGTCAAGTTCTTCTTGTGTTCTGAGATTGAGTTTTGAGAAGAAAACTCAAACCGGAATTTGAGGAACACAAAGCAAGTATAGCATAGACATATTAATCAAATTCAATAATTCTATGTGAGCTCATGAAAATCAAAGAAAGGAATCTCATAAAATACATTCTCACCTTTTCAAGCTGACTTTGTACAGCAAGGAGCTGATGCTTGTGGCAACATAATCATCAGGGACACCAGCTGCATTAGAGTTACTCTTGCTTTTAGTCAGTTCTTGCTGCAATTGCTCTATCTGCAAATGAGTTAAACTATAAATAATTGACATTATTTATGTGAACATAACATAGAATTATTGGCCAGATGGCATAAATTAGTAAATAATGGAATTGTCAAAGCAGATGATAGCATTTCAACAATCAACAGACCTCTTTCATGAGATTCTTGACTTGAACATCAGGTGTATGAGTAGTCATGTTTGCTTCACGAGAGAGCTTCTCAACCTGTTGCTGAAGAACACCCTTATCCTGCAGAATGTTAGAACATTCCATCTCTTTGTTGTCTAATCTGGATCTTAGCTTACTATTTTCTTCCTCCAGGCGACCAATTTCCATTTGCAGCAATGGTACAGGACCTGATAAAGAACATTTACAAAATTGTGAAAAAATATCTTTTACCACAATGAAAAGTAAATTGTTGAAAGTAAACTGTTGAAACATTTAAGTGAGAAAATGATTAGAAAGTAACCTGAATCTTGTAGAGGTGTAAGTTTAGTTTTGGATTCATTCCGCAGTGACATAGATGAAGTTGAGTCTTCTAGCTTGGCAACTTCATCAAGCAAAACTTTATTTTCAAGTTCTGATGTGTCTATATTTAACTTCAAATGCCATTTTTCAGCTTGTTGAAAAAGTTGCATAATAATAAGCAATTGGTATGGTTGCTATCCAAGAACTCTGACTCAACATCAGCTCTCACCACATCATTCAATTCCTGAAATTTTCTTTTGTAACAGTGATTGCAGCAAGACTTTTAAAGAAACACTTAACTCTCAATAATCAAATCTTAGTCATGAAAGCATGAAACCAAAGTATAGTTTAAATGGCTCATTCAAAATAAACTCCTAGCGAGCTTGAAATATTTGAAGGAAGAACATAAATTTCGTTGAATTAAAGTATTAAAATCTGCAAAATACCTACCTTGAGCATCTCAATGATTTCATCACCAGTATAAGTTTCATCTAATGATACTCTACTTGCTATATGATCTTCAAAATTACTATCAACAGCCCGAAGTTTTTGAGACCTCCGGAAACGGAAAATTTGAGATAGTTCAAAAGGTTTTGATGGTGATGCTCATTCAGTTCCATTGCTGCACCAAACTATGTATGAATACAATAGTGAATAGGTAATGAAAAAAGGTAATTAAAAAGGCTACTAAATCTTCACAAATCTAAACTCCTTATGTTAAAAATCATGAGTCCATGACAAGCTAAGTGGGAAACGTTGTTTCACAACACTGTTGAAGCATGACTTAGCCCTATGAAACAGTCACAGTTCCACTATCAATACTTAAATAAAATTTCGACAAAATGCTCATTCAAAAATAAAGATAGAAACTGATTAGCAGTCATAACTGTTAAGTCCATTAGTCCCAAATAAAAAAGGACAACACTGCAATCCTAACTGCTGTAAAATATAATTTACATTGTTTCATTATTAAATTACATTGTTTCATTATTAAATGTACACAAATACAGTATTGAATTGACCCGAGTAGACCTAATCAGCACTCTCAATAATATATTGTCATTTCCAATTTGCAATAGGTCTATTATATATACTCTATCAGACTATCTGAGTGACTAAGTGTTTTCATGACTTGCACCATTGGTTCTAGTGCTATTTTACAGTTGTAATTCATTGAGACTATATTTTATACCAACAAAATTGTCCTAGATCATAGATACAGCTGAACCAAAACCCTGGCCCTGGTCTTCTCCAGTTGTTGTAAAAAAACACTCGTCAGTCTCCCATCTATACGAGAGCCTTCATTTCCATGACAATGACGTCACTCAGAAAATATAATTAAGTGCATCTATTGCTTTATTGCTTTAAAGGTTTGTTTTTGGTTTGTCAGACGTTGTCTGAACATTATTTCGGTGGACGCGCGGCGCGCGCTTCACACGCACGCCCGCGGAAGGCGAAGGGGTCAGAGTGGGTCGACAACGTCTGACAAGTTTTGGTCGGGATTAGAGTCAGGATTTGTTGGATTTTGAGTAAGGATTATAAAGACCAAGGTTAGAGTTTTCCGGTTTTGGTTTAGGGCTATGGTAAATGGATTCCACCCATCCCTAGCGCGCAAGATTTGGCAATTTGGAGGGTCGTGTTGCGGAAAAAAATGGTACGTCTCCCATGTAAACGGGAGCCTTCATTATCTATGACAATTACGTCACTCAGAAAAATATAATTAAGCGCACCTAGCGCTTTAAGCATTAGGGTTAGGGTTCTGATTAGGGTCAGGATTTGTTAGGTTCAGGGTTAGGATTAAGGTTAGGGTTTTGGTTAGGGCAATGGTTAGGTTTAGGATACAGAAAAATTGACGTTTAGATCTGTGACGTCACTCAGAGCCGTTTATATGGGAGAGATACCGAAAAAATGGCTAGTGTCCCATATAACTCTGGGCTCTTCATTTATATATGATAATGACGTCAGTCAGAAAAATATAGTTAAGCGCACCTAGCGCTTTAAGGACTAGGGTTAGGGTCACGATTAGGGTCAGGATTTGTTAGGGTTAGGGTTAGGATTAAGGTTAGGGTTTTGGTTAGGGTCAATCATGGTTAGGTTTAGGATACAGAAAAATTGACCTTTAGGTCTGTGACGTCACTCAGCCAGAGTTATATGGGACACATACCGAAAAAATGGCGACCCTACCCCCTCTTTAGCGCGCCGCGCGGCCGTTGGTGGTAAATGGCGTTAGCACCTGGTAAAGTGTTGTCAGACGTTGTCTGACCCCTTCGCCTTCGGCGGGCGCGCGCGCGAAGCGCGCGCGTCCGCCGAAATAATGGTCAGACAACGTCTGACAAGTAAAGTGAGGCAATTTTGCA
The DNA here is from genome assembly GCA_011033025.1 of Beroe forskalii. NCBI lineage: Eukaryota > Metazoa > Ctenophora > Nuda > Beroida > Beroidae > Beroe > Beroe forskalii. The sequence goes on along the minus strand of WFMF01000003.1, from coordinate 489,459 downwards.
ATAAGTCGCTTACTGTAACACTGCGAATAAAAAAGCCGCCGCGCGCGCGCACCGAATTTTCACGAAGATGACATAATCAATAATCATTATGAATTATATTGCAGCTATATGTTGATGTCAAAGTTTTAATTGTTATAAGTTCCTAAGCCCGGGCCGCATAGGTGTGTGTACGCGCCGCGCGCTTCCACACAGGGATATACGTGTTTAGCAATGCTATAAGCAATACTGTCGTAAAATTTTGTCAAAAGTCATGGTTATAGCTTTTGTAATTCTTGTCAATGTATCGCATGGTGAAATTTTAATTGCGCAAACGAAATTAAATACTGATTCTCGCGGACAACGAATCAAACGTTCACCACAAACAATGAATCAAAAAAATAAGATTTCGCGCCGCGCAATAAATCCACGTTTTCTCAATGAAAGTCAATAAATTTATTTTCGCGTTGGATAAACCTGCGTTAGTCACCTGACTGCGTTCTGCTGATGGAGCAAGGGCGTTCCCTCTTGAGGGCGGATACTGTCCCACAAGCCCTTAATTAAGGCCCAATAGGAACCCAGCTGAGGACCCAAAATGTTTATCCAACAAGGTTTGTTCTAGTGGAAGGTCCCTGGAATCCTACAAATCAGTGCATCTTCATAGGATTGCCATGAAAGGGAGGGTTCTCACTGTCAAGAAGCTGATGACGTATGTGCACGTGACCAGCGCGTGATTCTCGCGTGGTACAGCTTTTCATGTGACGTAACGCAATTGAATCTATTGAACCGCCTCGCCTGATTTCAGCAGCCAATCAGAGAGCTCGATGAGTTCACTCCTAAATATAGAGTGCGGGAGAGCTCACATTGATTCATATATACAAGACATAGACGCTACACTTGCTTACTTTTCGAAACTCCTTTGCATTACGTATCGCCCTAGTTACACATTGTGTTGTATGTGCTGAAGTTCAACCAACCTGAAGAACAAGGATCAGAAACCCAAAATGATGGAAACCATGTCCCACAATCCAGAGCAGCTTTTCAAACCAGACAAGAAGGATGAAAAGCCCCAACTGAAACTCAACCTGAACCTCGGCATGGAGGACAGATGGAACACCGTGCTCGGATCTCCGGACTTGAAAAAGATCGGCATCAACACCCCTGAGTTGGACAGGATGGTGGCAAGAAACCAAGGTTTCACCGGCTACTCTGGGTCCCTTCCACCTCCGTATACCGCACATCAGGAAGAAATCGCTGTGCAGGGCCCCAGCATGGGCCATGCTGAGGACGAACAAGTCACTCGGAGCTTCATCGCTGCTCTGCGGGAAGTCCACGAGCAGAATGACTTCAAATCAGAGACGTTTAACATCCCCTCAGTAGCAGTTGACACAGCACCCCCTCCCAGTGTCCAGCCACCCTACACGGAGTCGAGCTACCCCACCAAACCCCAGATTCCTGAGTGCTCTCAATCCTGGAACAACTTCCCCACTCCAGCCACCGCCTACAGCAACTACCAGATTCCTCCACCCACCTACATCGCCACTCCGGCCTCCTACAACATGCAGCCCGAGCCCTTGCCCCAGTACAGCGACGCCCCTGACTCCAAGTGCGAGCCCTTCGTTCCGGACCCGTCCCAGATCGACAAGCTGAACCTCACCACCGCCCAGAAACTGAGCATCTACTCGCAGATCCCCATCCACGAAGTCACGGATCCAGAGCTGCAGGAACGGTTGAAAACGGAGCGCAAGAAAATGCGGAACCGGATCGCGGCGAGCAAGTGCCGCAAGCGGAAACTCGCTAAAGAAGCAGAGCTGGAGGACAAAGTGAAGATCCTGAAGAAGAAGAACACGGACCTGTCCTCGCAACTCCTAGGGCTCCGGGAGGAGGTCAAGGAGCTCAAGGTGAAGATCATGAGTCATGTGAACGCCGGATGTAACATCAAGTCGGTGCCCCCTCAGTCCGAAGCCGCCGCCCCTCAGAACCGACGCTGAACGCGATGGTGACGGTCAGCAACGACCCGCACGTCATGCAGCCCCACTCCCTCCACACCAGCACAGCCCCCGTCAGTTTGCCTGCTCACATGGTGTAGGGTACCGCCCCGCCCTTAATTTATTAGCCAATACCAGCCTCGATATTACACCAGGCAGAGAAGAGAAAGAGAGGAGAGGTTGAATTAAGACTCGGGGAGGGAAGCGCAGGTTTCACACTGGACACTTACATCACCACCCAGGGAACACCAGTTTTTAAGCTGAACAAACGGGGACTCCATATGTTTGAGATGAGAATTGTTTTCTTGCGTTGTATTTTGAGCTATATATGTGTGTGTTTCAAGGCATGTTTTCTATTTTTAATTTTGTAGATTTGTGATAAGAATATTGATAATGGAGGAACGAGAAGTTTATTATTTCATGTATCCATGCATACCAGCTCTTTTGATTTTGAACGTAAGATTGCTGCAGGTTTCTTGAAGTATCAGCGTTTTATCGGAATAATATGTCATATTTCACAATACTTTAATCTTGAGATTTAAGATCTTAAGTCAAAGTGCCCGGTAATCCATGAACTTGATTGAAACAAACAGAGCATCTGGAATTCGTCTGAAATTATTTTTCAACCCGATATGACGTATACGATACAATGTTTAGGTTGTATCAATCTGACCGAAAATATGAGGTTAGGGTTGTTAGACGCAATTTTAACTATTTATTGTTCACAGCGAGACTTTTTTCTGTGCTGGATTCATGATTTTGATATGTTTTTGAGTAAATAGACCCACATTTGTTATAATGAATTCCGAGTTTAAGTTGGGTTCTATTCGGGAATTGTTGAGTGAATGATTCCACACACTATAATATACTGATTTGCATCTATTTGTACTATTTGAAACTTTTTGTGTACTAGTCCGCTGATTATATTTTGAGAAAAATGTTTTTGGTTGAAGATTGATTGAATTTTTGATCAGTGATCGTTGCACTGGTTTGACAAACTCATATCATTTCAACTCATTTCTTCTCTTCTTTTCGAATTGCGCAATATTCTCATCATGAAAATTCCCCCTGAGTTTGGTTATGAAACACATCGAATAAAGGACCATTTCGGGCATTGAATACCTAAATTACATATTTGTAAAGGTCCCCTGTTGGCACAGAATAAAGGGAATAATACACACCCTGCTTTATCCAACAATAACTACATGAATAGTGAGCTCCTCTTCTGAATCATGCCATTTTAGTACATTAAATGCGCTTCTTTGTTCCCCTCCATCAACATGTATTCAACTTCTAGAGCCCCTTTTTAGAGCTATAATAATTTCTAGAGCCCTTTTAGAGCTATAATAATTTCTAGAGCCCCTTTTAGAGCTTAGAAATTCACCGTTTAGTATTAGTGACGTAGAAATGATATGAGGTCAATGTGTGATCCCTAAAACCTACATACATATATGCACATAGCTTGTTTTATATACATATTGCTTATTGTTTTCTATGTGGGTCAGATGTCAGAGCGCACTGCAGAATGTTCTGATTGTGTGGATCGGGAAGTTATTTTTGACTAAAATAAATGTGGCAGATAGAATGTGATGTGTCCAGTTTTACCAGTTTTAAATTATCAGCCTGATCAATTTAAAATTATACGTGTGGTTGGACATATTCTAAATATTTATAAACATGCCATGGAGATATGATGTATTTGAAATTGTGATTTTTTACCCAATGCATTGATATTATGTTGTGTTTTAAAACGAAAATATTATAATAATGAGAGCATCAGAAATTTCTAAAGTTTTTACTTTAGGATTTTCAAAATGGAATGTGAATTTTTACAGAAAAATGTGTTCCTGATTCATCATAATATGTTATTTATCCGTCCTTATATATTATCAGTTTAGCTAATTAGACATTAACTAATCATTTGTATCGCTTCTAATAATATCAAGTCAATTAGAGTTTGGAATTTGCCATTCTAAGAGACAAATGAATTTGACAAGAATTATAGATTGTTAGCTATATTAATAACCCTTGTGCTGGAACATTTGTGAAATACACTCGTTTCACTTGCTTTGGTCGAATTTCGACACAGTGGAAGACAAATTTATCTCATTCCAAAATTGATTAAAAATCGGGGATTTTATCACATGAGAAGGGGACAGGGTTCATTAATTTTCATTTGATTGTGGACCATCTGTCGAGATGGAGAATTTGTGTTCTCAAATTATCAGAAACTACCAAAATCACGTTTGAAATTGCAGTAAGTTGGGGGAGGGTAATGGCAAGTATCGTGGAATACATGAAATTTAACACCGATGTGTGTCCCAATTATCAAATTTAGAACCTTCCCTCTCTCTATGACCCACACACTCAGTGTACACGTTGCCATGGAAACGTTGATAATTAATGTACACACGAGCAGCAGTAACTCCATGTATACACAATGTATATACAGCCTGTACATTACACACGCACAGAGAGAAAAGCTCTTCTTCTCGTGAACTCCAGAGCGCTGACTAATAATTAGTGGGAGAGCACGTATTGGAGAAGTACATACACATTGACAGGAATATAATGTACGATATATATTTGTGTACGGTATATTTGAGGAGTGAGAGGAGACGATTCTGTGTGTATTTTGCCGTACTCTCCTCCTCTACTAAGCATTGACATGCATTACAACGGATATACAGATATAATTTACTGATTCTAAAAGCGGTATGTTCTAGAACAGATTGCTCAAGGGGGTCGTAGAATTAATAGAATGGAGTTTAATATATTTGGAGCTATTAATAGTAGCTACAATGTTCCAGAGATGCTTGGGAATTATCTTTAATTTCTGAAAATTATTAAAATTTTCTTTTTCTGGCAACAAATATAATTATAGCAGTTCCATTCGTTTCTTTTTTGGGAATGTTTGCTCTCGAATACGTTTAATATTTTGTTCCAGATCTGTTGTAATTCTGGAAGCTATCTTGGGGGAGTTATTTCAAGAAGGCCATTCTATTTCTGCAAGTTGTTAGTTTATTAACAAACTTAAAATACTCATTCCTTGCTAGAATATAATTGTAAGTTATAATTAGAATGTTTTTAAATTTTCTGCAGAACTACCTGTTAACATTGGGGGAGGGTGGTTATTTTTAGAAGGTATGGAACATGACTCCCCCATACTAAGAATAGTCGTAAAACCAGTGGTACTCCACATTCCATAGAACATTCCCAGACAGGCAAGCATTTCACAGACCTGGACCTTGGAGACTTGAGACACAATATGATACATCCACCTTCTACCAAGTCAAAGACTGAGACAGACACCGACAATACTCACCATTCCAGACCCAACAAACAAACAGACACACGCGACTGTAACCAGCATACACCTGACTCGTGTCTGACACAAGTCACCACCAGACTGCTTCACCCGACACTCACACTAGCCCCTGACTAAAAGACTAGAGTCTCCCGGACTTTTGACACGCAATGTCATCAATTAATACCACTCTAAACCATGATAATGACGCCATCTTTATCAGCCCGGGTCCTAAAACTCCAGGTTTTTCCGGGTTGTGCTAACAAGCCGCAAAAGAGCTCGTCTGATTTCATAATCACAGTGCAGTGATCTTATGGGGGAGATACAAACAGCACCTCTGTACTGCAGTGTGTAGATGAAAATACTGAGAAAAGTCTCTCTGCTCCTTGAAAATAATAATCTCCTTGGCCTGAAATCATATCGTGATCCGAATAATTCATGCAAATTTTGAGAAAACTAATTCTTTTTTCTCGTAGTGACGTTCTCAAATTCTAGATTCCAGAGAATTTAACAAAATTAAATTTCTCGCTGTTTCGAATCGGCAATACACGCTTGGACTCAGTCGCAAACTAGAAACAGCGAGAGAATTTTAAAGTCCCGTTTTTCTTTCTAGAACATGTAACTGAGTTTTTGGTCGCATTCTCCCACTTTTACCTGGTATTATAAAGCAGTCTTATTTAAAACTGTCATCGACTTTATTACCAGGTCTCCCTCTAGCCTTGATATGCTGCGCTAAGGAAGCTATCCGCGTCACATCGTCACCAGCACACTATATTAAAGCCCTGATAATGACGTCACATTGTCTAGTCTACTTTACCCCTACCCTTCAGCGTGCCCTTGTGAGTGTGTGTGTACATTGCACTCCTTTACACCGGTACTCCTTTATAAAACACACTACAATAATGTCTAATAATATAAGTGCTAATTATATCGGGGAGCCTGATACCAGGCTCTGCTAGACCCGCTAACTCACAAATCCTCCGGTGTAAATTACACTTGTATACATAGCGCAGCCTCTGCAGAGCTGATGTAACCTAATTTAGGCTAATTAGCCTAATAACAGTAGCAGGGATATAGATCTAGTCCTTGTTAAGTAGAGCAGATCAGCAGAATGTACTGGTAAAGTGACAACACATCCACCAAAGCACCAACATTTACCATTCTAAACCACCACTCTTACCCGCCTATTTTCCAGCAAGAGGGGATGTAATTACGTCATTAAGTTTATTCTGAGGAGAAGAGTACCTATTTACAAATCCGAAGTCAGCACTGATCTCGATACAAAGATCACGTGATGCCGTCCCAGTAAGAGACCACTGTCAACTGTACAGTCACGTGACTGATTTCCAAGTCACATGACCCAATCCTACAGAGGACCAGAGACTTGGCACTTGTATAACTATTCACTGAGAACCACTCCAGTAGGTGTATACATTATTTCCATCAATCACAGAATTAGCTGATGTGGAAAGAAGAGTTGGTTTCAGTACAACCTCAGGGCTCATGAAGCTAATGATGCAATCTTTAGAAACCACTCCAGCAATGACCTTTGGCATCTGCCTCCTTTTAGCCACTATATCCAGCAATATGATGTATGGCATCACCATTTAGCCACCCACCAGTCATGAACCACTGAGATTCGGTCATCATTCTATAAATCCTTCCTTGCCTCCCCCGGGAGGCATGATTACGTAACCAGGACAGATTTAGGCAAATACTTAACAGCCTTTTCCTGCATTGTCATGGACCATGGAACACTCTGGAGTCAGTTAAGGGTCGTTATTATTAGAAGTCGGGAAATACAGTATTTCCTGTAATTGATATATCATGGAGTCCTGTTATTGTTGTGATTTGATGATGTCACGTCTTGTCAGGATGTCAACCAGTCATCCGTTTAAACGGGGTATTATACTCCTGTCCATTTGATGAACCTTACACAGATTCATCAGAAGCTCAGATAGGCCCCATGTGATGGTCTGGGTTAAGTTATAGTCTTAAGTGAGGGTCTAGGAGTCAAGTGTTCAGGGTGTTTATGTTATAGGATTGGGTTTAAAGTATAAGGTCCGAAGGATGACAATTATAGCATCGGTGAATGTACTGAAAACACGGCTCCATGAAGCCTTTGTGTGTGTAATGGGCTAATTTGTTTGTTTTTCTGCATTTCCTGCACACAGAGAGACTTTGTAAAGAAGCTGATCTAATTAAACGTATCAAAACACTCACATCCGGCTTCTTCTAAAGGCCAATGTAATGACCAAGTAATGGGATTATTCATCAGTTACTAAATGCTGGCATATATTATGTACACACTCATGAGATTATTGTGCTCTCAAATTTGGCAGATTGCCCTTGGCTGAGTGATACTGATGTATCAAAATACAGGTACCGTATCATTCATGCTCTCATGCTCATCTGATAGTTGATATCGGCAGTTTATCAACAGTTTTTAGCCCCAGCTTGGATGTCATGGTGGTTCACCAGAGGATAGTAAAGTGGTTTTTGAAGACTCATTTCAACATATGATTTCACTAATCACTATCCACCCCTCTTGCTTGAAGTTGAAGGTCTACCAACCCTTTGTCGGTATTGCATGAATCCTTTGTCCGTGTTGGAGGTATACCCACGTTCCCAGGTCTTCCCACACTGAATATACTAGTTACTGTAGTAACAGCTTTTAACACACACTCACTTTCTCACTCGCTTTCTACTCAAGTCTACGCACATTTCGTGAGACTCCGGTAGCCTGGGAATCTTTCCCTTTCTCCGTATTTAATTTCACCAACATCCCCCTCCAATTACTTTCCCATTCATCTCGCGGCTTTCCCAGCAGCCACACTATGCCCTGGTAATCCTAAAACAAAGTAACAATAGCAGGCTGGTAAGTAGGTATAGGTGGTGGTTGCACATGGAAATAAGGGCATTTGTAGTTCCAATAATTTCTGACTTTTAAATGTCGTTCTGATTTCAGCATTAACCGCCTATTTGTGCTCGGGAGTGAGATTCACGAACTCATTGGTTTAAAACGCCGCATGTTTTAACACCGCAGCCACCAGATGAGAGCTGAGAAGTGCGCGTTTTGTACGTGTTTCTAACCATGCTCAGCTGGAAATAACAAAGTGAGGAGTACTCCAGAATCCAGATGGCTTCAGAATTCAGATTGCTCCAGAACCGTGATAGATCCAGAGCTATTATTTATTGCTACTTCGAAATGTTAAAACAGCAGCAGCAGGTGCATGCTGATTATTGCAGTTTAACTTTTCAGCCACAGGTTACATTTAAAAACCAAAGATTTAACTCTGAAACCACAGATTTAGCTGGGAAAAGCCTTGAAAAACACAGCAGCAGTACAGAGACTGAAAGATCCTTCTTAGACCAGAATGCTCATTTTATAAGTTTTCAGAGGAGTCTTGGACAGCGAAGCAGAAGGCAACTCTTACAGCTGCAGTTTTCTGTACTTTTCAGTCCTCCCATGTTTGGTCTAACTGAAAAGAAATAGGGTTCCACTATTCAATCCTTTCCTCAGAAACTAAAAGTGGGAAAACCATGTTCATATTACACTTTCCCGAATATGTTTAGACGGAACACAACAACAATAGAAGTCCTTCCTACCATTGTACCGACCCCCGATATATAATTCTAGGTTGAACAGCTTGGGCAGTTCAGGGAAACTTCATCGATAATCCGCCCTACTCAACCAGTTATTCCGAACTCATGTCTAATGGATGGACTTTATATATTAAGCGTGTGGATCTAAGTACCTACTTGAACTCAAGAATAAATATATTCACATCATATTCCAATAAGTGCGATAGGTATTGTTGTTTCCATCCTGGTATGCTGCTGTGAAGACATGTAAACAAGCGTATCAGGGTGAAAGGAAGCTCATCACTTCTGTGGAATAAGAAATCAGAAAGGTCAACTTCAGGTAGGTAGAAAAATCACTCTTCTGAAAAGTAGGAACGTTATTCGGCTACGCCCGGTACAGCCTTTCCTTCTTCTCATCTTAGATTTTGCCAGCAAGAAATGCTTTCTGAACCATCTAATGGGGTCGGGGAGGTGGAATATTTCTGAGGAATTGATGTAGGTTATACCCCTAGCAGGTACCTACACCTAGAAAATTTCTGAGGATTTCATGAGGGGTATGACCATCTAGTAGGTACAACTTGCACGCCCGCTTTAACACCTTGTTATATTGGTGCACGAAGCCCATGTTGAATGTTGATATACAAATGGGTATTTTCTGAGCACATAACAACACCTGACATCATATATTCTCATATTGCGCTTAATATATGAGACTGGAATGTGCAAGTCAGTAATTAAATTAATCGAAGCTACCATCAGCATCAAGTTACCAAACATATATTTCATGAAACTCTCAGAATTTGGAAAATTTATCAAAGGTCAGTAAGTCAGTGAATTTATCTCGTCTTTTTATCTGAGAAGAAGCACCTATAGAGGTATGTTAATGAGCAAAAGATAAGAAAAACAGACTTTTAACTCCACAACACTTTCTTTTCGTAATATTTCATCTTCATGCAGAGGTCAAGTGCGAGGGCTTGGGTTAAATTTATGGCCAGGACAGATAAAGTCCTGCAAGGTCAAATGTCGAGATGCGATGACCGTCACATTAACTATTTCACTTAATCCATCCACCACTCCTCCAAACATTGTCAGGCAATAATATTTCGCAACTTTCTTATTTTCACAGAATCCTTTCTTTCGAGTGCAGAAAGTGCAAGTTTTAGCTTTTTAGAATTGCGGGCGACAACACATGAATAAAGTTACATACAAATGCTAGCGCTCCACCAAATTTCACGCTGCAAGGCATGAAGCTGACCTGAATCAGGGCATATATTCAACGCATTATGCATGTAATAATATATTTATATTTATTCTAATAAACTGAATTTATAAATGCTGTGCAGGACATTGTACATTCACACTTTTTGAGTTCTGCACAGCCTTAATCAAATGGTTTGCGGTTAGAACACACTACAGGCGTGAGAATCGTCCGACTTTCAAAGAATTGACACGGAGAAGTATGAGTTATGAAATAAGTATTGCCGGGGTGAATTCATAACAAAACAGGGCTTGATTACAACCTAAGATGAGAAGTATGTATGGTACGTACTTTTAAATGAACCGTACTAGTACGTACTTTTTAAATCCTGGTGAAAAGTACGTATAGGGAAATTCATGAATTATATTGCTAAACGCGGGAAAAGACGGAGCATGTGGCACTAAGGATATATGAGGCAAATTCTAGAACTCTGCTGAAGCGTTTTAGGGCGTCATTCACGTACAAATGTGTGTAACAATAATGATCGAACCTCCACAATAAATTTTGATTTTCAAAAAATATTTTTCAATCGTACGCCCGGTACGGGTACGTACTTCTCAAATGGTCCGTACTAGTACGTACTTGTGGCCCGGTATCATACGTACTTCTCATCTTAGATTACAACTCTGACTCATGAGTCATGACTTCTACTTTTTTCATAAGAAACTTATTGAAGTTTTGAGCTAAAAGTTTCTTTTGATTTTTCTGAGATTCTCAGAGATCCTCTGAGATTCCCTCAGACTTTGAGCCTAAAAAGTTCTTAATTCTTCGAGTGAAATCTAATGAATCAAAATGAGATACAATCCAAAGAATTGGATTATAAGATTATACAGTTCAAAAGGCTGGACCTCAGAGTCCACACTCCACAGGGTTGGATCATATGATCCACAGGGCTAGATTATTCATTATCCACCTATGGAAGTATGAAGCTATTCTAGACTCTGGTCGAAGGGATGACGGAAGTGCCAAGTTCTGCTAATAATAAATCGCACATACCTCCCTCTGTGTTATGTGTAGGGTGTGTTTGACGTTGTTATAACATATATTAAATACAGGAATGCAGTAATAACACGTTACATGTGATGACCTCATCCCCCTCAGCTCAACATGGCAGACACACGATTATGGATATACGTTCTTCTTTGCTATATGTTATAGGATGAGCTTCTTAACTTTCTAAAGTTGTCTTCCGGTGCTGTTATCCGTGGTGCCACTTTTAACAGTTAACTTGATCAAGTGATTTAAGTGTTTTGATAACTCCATCCGGTACGGGAGACTGGATTTTCTCCCTGACTCAATCAAAAATGCGGTTCAATTTCCCTCTTTCTCGCCTTTCTTTCGTCTAAATAAAATATCTGCTCGTTTATGCAGGTACCAGGTACCTCTAGGTACAATCATCCAACGATTATAACCCCGATGGTGCATTCTATGGCGTGAACACGTTGACGTTGTGACGTACCTACCAGTACCAGGTACCTACCTTTGAATTTTCACATGAATTTAGCCTCGTCAGTGTAAAAACAGTAAAAAAAACAAACCTACAGCAGACTCATGTACAGAAAGCCATTACCTTGATCAAACCACTCATGACGGCTCACTCATACACTCATATACGTGGTATGGCTGTACAGCTACTGGTGAGTGCAGAACGGCTACGTAATGTGTCCTGTAAATAGCAGCAATTATCAATACACAGCACCCACTCGGACAATGCTTAATTGGGTCTGATTAGTTAATTAGGTTGGGTGCTTATCAATCCAGGATTCATTACACACTGATACGATGCGCGCATGCGGTAATTTATACATTTTTAGAAGAATGACGACATGACATGTGTATCAATTTCATTACACATATTCAAGGTCTTGACTCTTGATTGAAAGAGGGTCTCCATGCGTTAGGGTTTATAGTCTGATGGATTGTGTTCGCTCTTGTCATGACATATCGGCACGTGACACAGGTGATATGGTCATGTCACGTGTAATAGGGACACGTGCAATAAGACCCCGGAAACTGGCAGAGTCTGCACTAAAACCTAAAATAGACGGGCACGTCACAGCAACTCAATTCAACATGTCAAATCAGGACATCCCCTCAACCGTCCACTATTTTCATGCATATTGATTGCCTTAATTTGGAGCTACATATCATATTGCATGATGAAATTGACAGAGATTTCCGTAAAAAGCATGTGTCTTGAAATAACTTTGTCTCCTTCCCTGCACGTGCTTGGCAGGGGAATGTCTCCATTGTCTTTTATATATATTTGACCATTTAAAACTTTTATTATATTTTAAGGCGGCTTAAAGTTAAACTAGTTTTGTTCTTCTGTACAATGGAAGACGGCGGAAACAGGAAACTGAAGAACAACTCCAATCCTTAGCTCCTTAGGGCAGTTCCCAGAGTCTCAAAACTCAAAAGGAAGTTTTCAGTTGAGCTAACTAACTGGAGGCTTGGGAATATGTTTTACCGGTTTTCCTGCTTCCTGGGCAAACATAACCCGGTACCCATACGAGTGTAAGAGTTGTCTAAGAGTTGTCCGTACAGTGGCTATACACAAACAATTTTCACGGTACACACTGTGTACACCCAAGTTACACGGTACACACACAATTTACACGGTACCTCGCAAAGAATTTACACGGAACCGGAGAGAACTTGGTATATTAACATTAGTCTCAGACTAAAGAACACACCTAAACCCTGTTAAGAAGGCGGTTTAACACGTCAATAATTGCCCACTTCAAACCCAAATGCTGACGTCACGTGGAAATGTGTATTTTTCATTTGTGTCATAAAACAATACAATATATTGTGTATAATTGTGCACAAAACAATATATTTGCAGACTTTATCCTGTAATTGCCAATAAATAGGTAGGGTAATCATACACAAAGTGACATCATATTCCGGCTACTTAGTATTGGATACTAATGCTGTGTTTCTATTTTCCTGCTAGCAAGGTAGATATGGGGCTGTGATGACGTCATTATCAAAGCTCAAAGTGGTGAGTTGATGATGTTGATTTGCCTAATGCTGTGTTAGTATATGAGTTGCTATGGGCAGGCTGACGAATGTGGAGGTTGTTCGCAACGGTGGGGATGATACCAGGACAGAGTATCCAGAAGATGGTATGACAATCTGCTCTGCTAATAGAAAATGTTATGGCCAGATGCTCAGCTATAACAGAATGGTATGAACTTTGATTATGAAGCATTGATCATGACTTTTGTATCAATAGATATAAAGTGCAAGGGGAAACCATGAGAATTAAGATCTTAACTTTTAAAGATATTTTTCTACCATGCGCTTTCACTCTATTAGTCAGAACCAGGTGCAGCTGATAAACAGCTGGTAAATGGTACAGCAGGTACCACCTTCACATATTACTGATAAAGGTGCTGCATTTTAGATGTGTGGGAGTGGTACAAAGGTCAAAACTCAAAAACTCAGAAGGGTTAGCAGGTTGTACAACCGCCACATTCTACCTATATGCAGCCGGTTTTGCAGGTTTCAACCGGATTTGTACTCTCGCGGAGGGTTTTTTAAAATAATTGATACTGGCCACAGTATCAATACAGGGTACCAACTTGTAGATGATGTACTGAAATTATTACTAATCAATTGAATGGAAGAGGTGTAACTTGACGTGGGAGTGACCTCCGTGCAATCGATCTACTTTATTTTGGCAAAACTTCTTCACTTTTGCCTGGAAACGTGAGCAACGTGATCTCAAAATATCAAATATATTCTGCCAAAGGAATAAATGCTTTGAAGCGAACTGGTATCTAACGCAGGGTTATGTTTGGACGACATATCTATTATCTATGTTTGGTCAACTTATCACCGATGAATAACTGAATTATTGAATACTCATTTCGTACTCATAATATTGCCGCATGATGCCTTGATCAGCTCACCAAGCGCCCCGGCCTTTCCTTCTTTGACGTACCATCTTTATTTTTTGAAACACCATCTATTAGAAAAAGGAATCGTCCAATCGTATTGGACTTTACCCCTGTGTTCATTTTTTCAGAATATCAATGAATAAATTTAATCTATTGGATTAATGTTTTCAAGAGGCGCCGGCAAGGGGCCTAAGTTTACTCAAATTGTTTCTATTTCCTAACTCAAATTGTTTCTATTTCCTACTGAAGTAAACAAATGGAATATACCATCGTTTGAAAGAATTTTTTCGCTGAGCCATGTAATTAAATCATTGGAACTAAAAATCACATGAGTAGGTATTTCAAGGTGCCGCTGTAGTAAAGTAAACAGTCTGACGTCATCAACTGAGCATTCTAAATCATGATAATGGCATCACATATCTTCCGCGTATCAGAAACGTGCGTGACCTTCAGAGAGAATCCCACCAAAAACCGGCATTAAGTACATTAGAATTCATTAAAAACGGGAGACCACACACCTCTGGTGATCTGCGATTGTTTAATCTCGTAAATATCTCTCCAGGGACTCACGGACAAATTTTAACGAAATAAGCATTCTCACGTGAGTTAGATCGGCAAAAGTTATCACTTTCGAGGTGATTTTAATGATATTATTTGATGAATGAAAAGAAAACTTCTCAAATATTAATTTAAGAACAGAAAAATGGGAGAATGAAACGTTTCACTCGGTTCAAAACAAAAGAAAGTTTAATCATCGGATTTGGAAAATGGTTGGTTTATTAGGGAAGAGTTGTAACGGTTAACGCTGCTTCGAAAATATCAGGAAATGATAAAGATCTTACGATATATTCGTGAAGAATCATTGAATAGATTGGCAATTAAGATTCAATCAAGTTTAAATTGAAATATGATTTAAAGATTACAAATAATTCACTATTTTGTTAGGTACATCTCGGTTACTTGAGAACTATAATCTTGAAGACTTTTATTTGAGTAAAAAAAGAATTTCAAATAGAATTGACCGTCAGAAAGTATGCGATTGTTAGAGGAAAGTTAAGTTATTGGTGCAAAAAATCAAAAACTAAATTCCTGGTTGGCTTTAATCGATTGACTCATTTTGCCGTTTTGGCTGATACCTTTTTGCTATTGTGCTGAAATCTCTGTTTCCCATTTAATCTGCAATAGAAATTAAGTAAGGATCCTTTGGCAAATTATGGCCATCTCAATCTCATCCATAACAAGTAAATCTGGTAGGTGGTAATAATGAATAAAAATCACAGACACGCGCCTATCGGGTTCATTATGGGAAATTTCCTGAGAGCGTAAGCCCGAGGGATGTATCAGGTTTTGGCCCGAGCCTTCTGGGTGAGGGTCTAACCAATGTAGTGGAGCCAATCAGGCAAATGTCTATGTATTATAGACCCACATGAAAGCTTGTTGCAAAACAACAAACGAAGACAAAGAATGAAGACAACACATTTCATAAAACCACTGCACTCGTCGATCATCATCGGAAAAAACATAAAACTGTAAAATTCTCAACTTAAGTAACGATAGTGTCATTGTGAAACTGTGAAATCAATCACATGACATTTACAAATACTGATTACCTACACTGGGTACATTGCGTCATCAGTAGGTCATGGACCTTTCTATCTATTCGTATCTGAGTCATCATATATTATACCTCATATCTTCACGTATCTGCACATATTATCTAGGATCTACATCATCAATCACCAGCATTTTACAATTCAATCACACAGCTCACTCGATATTTCGTCAGCAATGATGAAAACGTGATAAGGTAAAACACACGAAATATCGTGCCAAATATTTTCGACTTCATCAGAAATATATGAGTATATGCTAAAATCACACAGTTCTTTTTAAATCACAGTAATCACGATTGAGAGTGAGCTGACTAGACGAGAGTGAGACTTATACTTTTTATAGTGGAATAAAGTGATGATGTCAGACGTAGAAAAGCCTGCTTGACAGGTTTATTACTGCTAATCCATGTTCAAATCAGTATCCAATATTCCATAGTATGAAGCAACAATTTTCCTAAATTATATCTTTTTCAGGTTCATTTTTCAAGAATTCCAATGTTTTAAACAACCCGATCAAATTTTAGATTCGCGCATGTATTTCATAACTAAATTGCCAGAAATTGATTTGATTTATAAAAATTCTCTTATCTCTGCACTTATCGTAACAAAATATTGAAAAAGTTTGCAATCGGCACATTTTTCTTAAAATCTAATTATTGGTATTTGTAAATGAGTTGCAAATAAGGTTCTAATTAGCCTAAAGCACAACAAAACATAATGTCCAAATATTTAAATAAAGATTGGGATAAAAATAATTCAAAATTCCAGTGCGGAAAAATACGAAGGTCCAACTTCAATGTCATTGATTTACCACTTTGCACTATGATGATGACGTCATCTTAACCGCATATTTATAGGCGGTTAAGATGGCATATCAATATTTAATGGCGATAATGAGGTCCCAAAAACATGATCCCCTCAAAATGGGAAGCTGCGAAGATAATTATCAGTTTGGATCCCTAAAAATAGAGCATGGTAAACATTACGTCATGACTCATGATGCCTGAATGGATAGAAACATTGGAAATCTAGAGATGAAATGCTGAAATGCAGTTAAAATATCTTGAAAAAGCAAATTTCTCCCTTTTTTTTCTAATATTTTGGTGGAGACGAAATCTTGTTAATGCCTACTTATCTGAGTTCACATAACATAAACCAGATAATGTCACTGAAACAGGAGAATTTGAACTTCTACTTCAAAATTGGTGTTATCATTATTTCATTAAAGTCTTGGATAAATATTGAAATCATTGACATTTGCGCTAAGGAATGGCCGAAAAAAGTTCGGTAGGTCGAGTGATATAAGAACGGTAGGTACCTACTCTGCAATTCGACTACGTAACAGAATAAATATAAAATATTCGTTTATCAATATTGGCCCCAAATAATCCTTTCTTTGAGCATATTTTTTTTAATAAACATTAAATTCCTAAATGATTTGACCAAGTGTTGCATAACATGTTGTTATTGAGAGAAGTAGAGTATAATATTATGGTACTCAGAAAGAGTATATTATGGTTAGCGCACCTCACAGCATCCTAATGTGACACGTATCCATGCGGTATAGAGGGGGGGTATAATCATCAATATCATCCGTATAATTCGGTCTTAGGTGAGTTTTTCAGCTGCAATAGGCAAAGTTTTTCAGTATTGAGATTCATTCACATTGACCGGCAAGAAAAAATCTATCAAATTTTGTTTGATTTGTTTTCCTAACATTTTTATGGAATCAACACCAAAGTGCATCAACTAATCAACTTTACACGCTTGCTTGTGTCTTGTACACCTTGTATAAGCGTGCATATAACGTTTATGTTGCTGTTGTAGAGTAGGTATAGTCCGTGTGACTGTAGGACTGTCAACTGCCGCTGTATGTTTTCCTTTCGCTATGAGAGGGCATAATATTATGCAGTGAGATGGCAGATAGAATTTCGCGGGACCACCGGACTTTGTACTTATTCCAGTGTATTGGTGTGTGCATTCAGCACTGGTGCCACCAGTCATGGAATCTTCTTTGAAATATAAATTACGTAATCTACGTTTGATACACTTCGTCGAGTCAGAAAATTGATTGGCAGCTCCCTTTTTTACGTCATTTTTGATCGAATAGTGACGTAAACAGTGGGTTGACCCATAAAGGCGCATTGCGTCAATGATCCATGTTTTTGTGAATCTAATTATTGCTCGGCATAGTATATTCTTGGCAGGGCACATGATAAGTCAATTAATTTATGGGAGTCATTACATCATGCGGTGTGCGGTGTCCACTAGGGTCGAATATAATCAAATCAGCGGACTTCGCACGCGTGTATAGCAGGCCGTTGTTGTTTATACAATTATACATTGTGTACATTGTACACTGCATGTAACTGTGAGTGTATGGTGCCACAGTATCGCCTCAGTTAATTGAATTTGTACAGATTAGCATTCCCGTCACCGCATTACTTTTAACAGGATAGAAATACATGATATTATTATCATGATTATGGCTCCTTCATTTGATCACAAATATCCGTTTGTTACATCCTTGATCCAATGCGGCGAAACTCTTACTGACATAAAGTTTTCGTTTTGCTTTTGATATCGGTCCGTTATATATGGGTTCGTTGGAGAATTCGCGGCGAGAGTTTGCACGAAGAGTTTTTCTTGTAGTTTTCATCACTCCAGTTTGTGTTGTGTTTGTTTATTTATTAGTTATTACTTTATTAGGAATTTAGCTTTACTGCTATGACATCTTAGATTCTAAACTAATTTAAGATTTCTTTGAAGTTAATCATAATTTATTTATTTATCAACATGTAGGACATATGTTGCAAGCACTCTGTGTGAAAGCTTGCTTAAAAGAAGTGCTTTATAATTGTCAATATTTATTTATTATTTATATGTAAAGTTTATGAGAAATTTCTGAGACAACATATTTTGAATTTTATTGAAGATGATATAACTGAGGATCAGCATGGGTTTGTTCCACGTAAATCATGCTTGTCTAACCTTCTAGAGACTGTTGACAATATCATTGATTTGCTTGAAGAGGGGTATCCTGTAGATGTACTGTACTTTGACTTTATGAAGGCCTTTGATACTGTTCCACACTATAGGCTTCTGATAAAGTTAGAGAATTATGGGTTTAGCAGTAAGGTACTTGCAATTATTCAGGATTTTCTATCAAATAGAACAATGAAGACTATCATAAGGGAGAATATTCTAGTTCTAAGATTGTGAAATCAGGTGTACCACAGGGATCAGTTTTGGGTCCCTTGCTGTTTGTACTTTACATTAACGACTTACCTAATGGGATGAAAAATGTCACTAAAATATTTGCTGATGATTAAAAGTTGTTGCAAATGCTGCTAAGTATGATGATACTAATATGGATTTGAAATCACTTGAGAACTGGGAAGAAACTTGCTTTTGAAGTTTAACACAGAAAAATGCAAAGTCATGCACATTGAATTGAATGATAATCCTAGAAACGAGTATAAATTAGATGATAGGTCCTTGAAGAAACTTGCTTAGAAAAGGACTTAGGTGTTTTAATGAAAACGACTTACTCTGGGGAAGTATCAATAAGTGTATTACAGTAAGGATGCTAATAGAACTATTGCTTGGATAAGTAGAAATGTTGTTGCTAAAGACATTGATATAATGTTAGAGAATCTATAAAGCTCTTATCCGGCCAAAGCTTTATAATGTTTTGGTGTCCTGCTGCTCCGCCATGGGAACTGAGGTACCATCTTGGACCTGAAGGTGTCCAGCGACGTTTCACCAGACTAATAAATGGCATAGTACACTCCTACAGTGAGCAGAAGTTTGAGATTAGATTGAATTGGCAGAACGAAGGATAAGAGGGGATCTAATTGAAACTTTAAGGTTGTTAGCAATAAAGTTCAGTATTGTCAAGACTTGTTTAAATGTAGTAGAAGTAGGAGAAATTTATTAACTTATAAGCATAAGAGTGTGTCTTATTCTAAAGATATTGGTAGAATGAATACCTAGTAACTTTATTTTTAGAAAGGGTTAGAGGTTTTTGGAATGATCTACCCAAATATAAGGATGCTTCAACTATTGACATTTTCAAAGCTAGTTTAGAGTGCTATAAAGCTATAAGAGGGATACATGTACTATTAGTCCAAACAACTTTTGGTATGTTTCAACTTGGTGTTAGAAAAAATAGAAGGGAATAATTATCTGACTAATAAGGAAAAAGTTTAATCAATATTTAAAAAGTAATCCATTTGTGGCAAAGAGAAAAGAACCAACATCAGGGATTCTTTCTAAAAGTCAAATGTTTTTTATCCCATCATATGAAATTGCTGAAATTAATTTTTAAATCTCTATTTCATAATTTAAATTATATTTCATTGAAATGAACAGTGGACAGTGGACACCTGTGTTTGATGGTGTGTTTTCAATGGGAGCTAATGTTTCTTGTAAAATGTTATGATGTGATGGTTGAATACCAAATTATTTATTTATTATTTATTTATTTATTTTATTTTTAAGTTATCAAACAGATCAGCTAAGTGAGGTTGAAGGAAATGAATCTGCAAAGTGGACCTTCCTGACCCAGAGACTAAGACCACCTCATTAAATGAAGCTGTCTGGGGTAGTCTTAAAAAGCTTTAAAGGTGTAGAGATTTCCAATGCCTTGAATGAGGTATACAGAAATGTTGTCACATGGAAGAAGATTCCAGTACTGTATGCCCACAGTCCCGTATGCCCACGGTCCCCTATGACCACCAGTCCCCCTATGACCACAGGTACTGATCGTGGTCATAGAGTACCAAATCGACCCCATTACCCACAGTCGCCGTTGCCCACTGTATGAGGTAGTTAAATAAACAAAGTATAACCCTACATTTCAGCTTTGAATTACATTACATGCCACGTTGCTGACTAATCCTTACTAATGTATCGGGTAATTGCTTTCTTTCATTGCAATAGGGTAAAGGAAAGCGTCTGTTTATTCAGTAATAAAGTGAACACTTGAATACGATACAAGAAACTACATCACCACGAAAGATTGATAATGGGTTGGCATAGTAAAGGAATGTCTCTGATGCATCTGTAGTATTCTAGTAAAATCTGAAATAAGGAAATACTTTAAAAGATTCATACATGCAATCGTTATAACTTGAAATTTACAAAAATAACTTAACCTTAAGAAAAGTTACAACCAATCGTATGGATGAATTTAAGTTTTCTGCATGGATCGTACTCATCAACCAGACGTTTCAGTTTCTCTTCGCGCTCTCCATTTACGTTTCCTGGGGCTCATTCGGGTTTTCTCCTTGATCCAACTGCAGAACTTCGTCTCTTGCCTGCCGTGATATGCAAGGAGTCCTTCAATGAATGTCCAGATGGTTGGATGCTGTGACTTGAACATCCGAGCAAGTCCATTGTTCCGCCTTCAGAAGCGTTATTAGTCCTGGGTTCCTCGTACTCAACAGCTGTAGAGACGTTCCACATGGCAATAGGATAGGATGCGTTGAAAATCCAGTTCTTTTCGAAATACGCAATGTATTTCGAAATGGCAGCTATTGGACGCAGACTGAACAGGGCAGTCTTCAACTCTGTCCATGCAGATATGACATCAGGAACTGGGAGGAATGGCAGGGCCGTACACCGACCAGAGAAGCTGGCGGAGAGGATGGTCAGCAAGGTAATCGGGATGCCCTGAACTGCCTAAGCTGGAGCTGATTGAAATGGAAAAGGGCAACCCTGAATGTCTGCCCTCGGGTAAACTGACTTAAACGAGTTATGCTCTGCTTTCAAAATCTAATACAATAGTCACTGGATTGAGATGTGGGCATCTTTGAGAAAGATATCTGATGACAGTCAAATAAGAAGCAAAATCGTTTGTTTTCGAGAAGTGCATAGACGATGGGAAGAGCAGTATTGTGCGCGAAGTGTCCTCGTATGACCCAGAGCTGTGTGAAACTGTGGTGGCGATACCTTGAAAGTCCCGTCGCGCCATAAATGAGGTGAACAGTCGCGCTATTCGCAGCATCAAGTGCAATGTCACTGGAGAAGATAAGAACTCGGTGACCTTCACTTGTCACAGTGTCCTCCTGAAGAAATGTATTGGAGAATGCGTCGACTGTGTACTCCTCTGGAATGATGATGTCAGCAGCAGTTTGTGGCGCTGTGGGAGCTTGCCGTCATGCAAGTCTGGGACATGATTTGTAACCTACTGGGCTAACGTGATATGTAAGAGTTTTTTGGGTGATTTAGTGATGATGTGATTCGTTGACGTAATCACAAAATCTTGTCGTTTTGTTTTGTCTGTGGCATATCATAAAAACTCAACCAAGTGGGAGCAGTCTCTAAAATATCTAAATAACTATATCTAATTACCTGCTGCAAAATCAATTAGGTACTGTTTCTGTTATTTTGTTGCATGAGTTTTTATGTGTGACTTGTTTGCGCCTGTGTTAACAACAGCTCCACATGGTTGAGAGTCTCATTCACCTTGATTGTTTATTATTTTGTTGTTTGAACACTATCCTCCACTATCCAAGCATGATCATCAGTTAAAAATTACAGATTTCCTCAACCAAAGCAAGAATTAGCTGAAGATCTAATAGGAGTTGCCAATACAAACTGGAAGAGTGTCTCCACATGGTTGAGATATTATTCAAGATAGCATCCTTTTTTTGCTCGTAAATAGATACTGGATAACTTTGAATGAACATTACATTGATTTGAATATTCAACCAGATGTGGAGACTGATCTAAATTATAGATATGGGTACAGCTCCACATGGTTGAGGGCTATATCATCCAATTAGCTAACAATCATGTCAGTAAACCCTTATGGAGCAACAAAATACTAAATGAGCCTGTATAACCAACGTGTGGCTTCATAATTGATATAAATTTGATGGTTACCTACAATTTCTCATTTTCCACATTTTAGAATTGAAGGGGTGAGAGTATTTGAAATAGTTCTCCACACTGGTTGAGGTCACTAGAGAACTTTTATGGCCTCAAACATTTGGCCAGAAGATGACTTCAGCTAAAATTGAAAATTCTGACTCCAAATTGGACATAAAACCCCTGGTTGAGGGAATTTTAATATTTATTTTCAATCTTTCTCCACATTGGTTGAGGAATAAATGTCAGAAACCTTAATAAAAAAGTTGTGAAATGATGTAACCCATTAGCTACTGAAATTTCGATCAAAAATGTCCATCTGGAGCTGGTTGAGGCCTTGCTCCACACGTAGCTCCACATATCATATATTAGGCTATATCTTTGGAACCAATCAAGCTTTTAATTTCGTTCTTTAAAAATAGATGTAAAATTTCCTCGGGCAGAAGTCTCCACATGACTCAAAATGATAAATACTGGTGGAGCCCCTCAACCAAGCATTTTATGGACTATAAAATATGTCAAGACAGCTTTCAACATGACCATACCTTGAGTATTGCCAGCAGTTATAAGACGGGCAGTGCATCGAGGATCGTAGTCATTGCGATTTCTGCACTGCCAGTAGAAGGCCCCGTTCTTCGTCTCCCGGTCGAAAGTGTAGATGTAGCCCCTGTAACAAGCTTGCTGTCCACCTCTCCGTCCACGTATGAAGGTCAGTTCAGGAGGGTTAACAACGTCCATGAAAGAAGTGGTGTTGATTACTGACGTTTCACTGGAATCAGCTGTGGAGAGTGCTGTCCCATCCAGGATGTGAGAGGGGACATTGAAGTCAGACAGGTGCGGTACGGAGGCATTTGCGGGAAGAGAGGAATCCTGCGAAGAGGAAACGGCAAAGGAAGTGGTCAGCAAAGTAGAAGAGGATGCTGGAACAAGTGTTGAATTAAGGATGGACGCCTGATCTCGAGAGGCATCTGCGGGAAGAGAGGAATCCTGCGAAGAGGAAACGGCAAAGGAAGTGGTCAGCAAAGTAGAAGAGGATGCTGGAACAAGTGTTGAATTAAGGATGGACGCCTGATCTCGAGAAAAGGGATCCCGAGAAAAGTCGAGAGAGTCGTTGGAAGATGTTGTGGAATCCATAAACCAAGTGAAGCTGATTCACTCAGCGAGGATTTGGTTTTTATTCATTCACGAGTCATCTCATTAAGGTATGAAAAATAGTAATAACAGTCAGTCATGTTTAAGATACGTTTCAAATTTCTTGTAAAATACTTTTCGTGACCGATTTCGTAGCATTGTTAGACGTCTGTGACTCATCCAGGTGCCCTGGTATCTTAGCAGCAATGTTCACGCATGGCAATTAGCCTGATGAGTCTATTTTAAATTCTGTTTACCCTTTTATTAATCAGCAATACTAGCCAATCTTCCAGTACGAATCGTTGTAACAAGGCTAACAATGGTACGACTTACGAGGTTCCAGTCTCCCTTTAATGATATCCTGATTAGTAGTGGGCATACAGGACTGTGGGTAATTAGGACAGGGGTCCTGTATGCCCACGGTCCTCATTGACCACTAAATTCCTAGTGGGCATAGAGGACTGTGGGCATAGAGGACTGTGGGCAAACGCGACTGTGGGCATAGGGTACGGTTACCGAAGAAGAATCTATTCAAGGTTCCATCTGGGAAAGCAGGACAGGATTTCATTGACGAAGTTACCAAGGTTATTGGTCATTATTTATCTGGCTCTCACTTAGAAAGTTGTGCAATGACCATGGTGATGATCATGTTCCCTCTGCTTCTTCAAAAGTGAACCTAGAGAAGTTTAAGAGAGAATCTTATCATTTAGAAAATCATTTTTGGGAAGTATCTAATATCATAATTGATAAAATTGAAGGGAATGCTAGTTATCTGATACGCAAAGAAAAATTTAACAAGTATCTTATGGAAAACCCCTTTGTTGCTAAAAGGAAAGGTTTTAATACTTTTTCTCATAATGGTTAATTTATATTATTATAGTATTATGTCTCCTCTGTTTTTTAAATATTTTTAGTTTTTAACCTTAATTTTGTTTTCTGAATCTTAAATTATTCTCATTTGTATATGTATATATTTTGGTGAAACTTAACTTTTAATTCATAACAAACTCATGTTTGTCAGGGCACTATAACATAGTGCAACTTATTGTATTATTTCAACTGAATTATATTGAGAGTACCTTGTGGAGGTACATGACGTGAAGAAGGATGATGAAGAGCGAGATTGTTCTATTTGTGTTGTATTCATTACAAAACTCTTATATTATATTATTATTACTTAATCACATCATAATTCTTCTCGCTAAAAATCATTGTTACACAGCAGTACTTTTTTATGGAATCGAACATTTTTCGTTTTGTCAATTTGCAGTAACATCATGGTTTGCCTTAATGCCTTTTCAGAAGTATTTATAGCCGTGGCCATGGCCGCTGAGGAACCATAACCATCTCACCATGGAGCATGACAAAGTCGTCTTCTTCTGAAATATAAAGAATCTCGAGAGTGATACGGGTGAGTCTTTTTATGAATTGAATCAACGCCTCTATGAAGGATGGAAATCGATAATATAATGGATCTTCCCATTGATCGGCAGATAACTCAAATGAGGTGAGTTGATTTCCAACTTACATGACAACAAATAAGACCAATAAGACCATGAAATTTTCAGATCCAAAGAAACGGTGGAAAAATCTTAATAATTAAGCGTACGTTTCTATCAAAACCCCATGGTGTATATCGTGATACGTACTTAAAAAGCATTGGGTGATAATTGGGGCCACCTAATTGTTTTTTTCGTTCAGAAAATACCAGCTGCTGATATTGTGTGGAACAGACAGATAAAAGGACAACATGAAACAACATAGAAAGCACGAAGGCGATGAAGTCTATGGGCCGAGAAGAGTTAAGCATTTTGAAGTGAGTGATGATCTGAGTCCTGAGATATAAAAATTTTCTCATTGAATGACCCAAACTTTCTACCCATTAACGGAATTCTGGGGACAATCTTGTCCCAGCTATTATCCAGTTCAAATGAAGATTTGATTAATTTCTGCTCCTTCGGGCTGGTTAATGATGATGCATGTTGTAAACCAGGCAGTATCATCTTATATCTTACTTAATGTATTACTTTGATTCATTTCATTAATCAATGATTGTACATGATACATTGCAACAGGAAAAATGTCTGCTGCTGCTGGTCTGGTGATAGTTTCTGTCTTGTTGTTGTGTGAGGAAAACCACGTATCAAGAAAAACTGCCAACAGGTTTTCTATTATTTGATAACTTGCTATTCTTGAGTTACTGTAGTCCAAATAAGTGGCACCTATAAGTCTGACCCCTTGATGTCAGTATCCGAAGACTTTTTTAATCCTCAGTGGTCACTCATTAGTCATGTGAGGTTACATAAACAATGGTCGTGTTAAACGATCAACATGGCAGCGTGTTATGTCAGGCAAAGTATATCCTTGACTCGAGAACATCAGACGTGATGACTGATAATGCAGCACGTTTCAGTTTCACAGACATTCAATGTTTTCAGGTTGGTTTCTAAGCTTGTGGTTGGATCTCGTAGGTGGAAGTGTGGACTTGTGGAAGTGTTCCATGAGTCGCCATGGTCTATGACGAGGGTGGGTCCAGTCGTAAGTCTTGGCTGTTATTCTGCAAACCAATGGCAAACTACATCATCCCTTTCATTTATATAACTAGATTTTTAAAATTTTAGTCATTATCAGTAAGAACTAAGAGACTATCAAGAACAATTAAACGTGGATCAAAAATTTATTGAAATTAGTCTGACACGCTCCCACGGCATGAACTTTCACATTTCCCAATGCCTCTCGGCTTACCCCTCCTTCAGCGCCCAAAGGCCTGACCCCCTGCCTTAGCTCCCACCCTCCCGCATTTCTCCAAGTCGAAGGCTTGACTCCCTCTCTCAGCTCCCGAGGCCCGACCCCCTCCCTCAGCTCCCAAGGCTTGACTCACTCTCTCAGCTCCCAAGGCTTGACTCCCTCTCTCAGCTCCCGAGGCTAGACTCCCTCCCTCAGCTCCCAAGGCTTGACTCCCTCCCTCAGCTCCAAAGGCTTGACTCCCTCCCGCACTCCCTCAGCTCCCTAGGCTTGGCTCCCTCCCTCAGCTCCAAAGGCTTCACTCCCTCCCGCAGCTCCCAAGGCTTGGTTCCCTCCCTCAGCTCCCAAGGCTTGACTCCCTCTCTCAGCTCCCAAGGTTTGACTCCCTCCCTCAGCTCCCAAGGTTTGACTCCCTCCCTCAGTTCCCAAGGCTTGACTCACTCTCTCAGCTCCCAAGGCTTGACTCCCTCCCTCAGTTCCCAAGGCTTGACTCACTCTCTCAGCTCCCAAGGCTTGACTCCCTCCCTCAGCTCCCAAGGCTTGACTCCCTCCCTCAGCTCCCAAGGCTTGGTTCCCTCCCTCAGCTCCCAAGGCTTGACTCCCTCTCTCAGCTCCCAAGGTTTGACTCCCTCCCTCAGCTCCCAAGGCTTGACTCCCTCCCTCAGTTCCCAAGGCTTGACTCACTCTCTCAGCTCCCAAGGCTTGACTCCCTCCTCAGTTCCCAAGGCATGACTCACTCTCTCAGCTCCCAAGGCTTGACTCCTCCCTCAGCTCCCAAGGCTTGACTCCTTCCCGCAGCTCCCAAGGCTTGGTTCCCTCCCTCAGCTCCCAAGGCTTGACTCCCTCCCTCAGCTCCCAAGGTTTGACTCCCTCCCTCAGCTCCCAAGGTTTGACTCCCTCCCTCAGTTCCCAAGGCTTGACTCACTCTCTTAGCACCCAAGGCTTGACTCCCTCCCTCAGCTCCCGAGCCTTGACTCCCTCTCTCAGCTCCCAAGCCTTGACTCACTCTCATCTCCCAAGGCTTGACTCCCTCCCTCAGCTCCCAAGGCTTGACTCCCTCTCTCAGCTCCCAAGGCTTGACTCCCTCCCTCAGCTCCCAAGGCTTGACTCCCTCCCTCGGTTCCCAAGGCTTGACTGACTCCCTCAGCTCCCAAGGCTTGACTCACTCCCTCAGCTCCCAAGGCTTGACTCCCTCCCTCAGCTCCCAAGGCTTGACTCCCTCCCTCAGCTCCCAAGGCTTGACTCCCCTCTCAGCTCCCAAGGCTTGACTCCCTCCCTCAGCTCCCAAGGCTTGACTCCCTCCCTCGGTTCCCAAGGCTTGACTGACTCCCTCAGCTCCCAAGGCTTGACTCACTCCCTCAGCTCCCAATGCTTGACCCCCTCCCTCAGCTCCCAAGGCTTGACTCACTCTCTCAGCTCCCAAGGCTTGACTCCCTCTCTCAGCTCCCGAGGCTAGACTCCCTCCCTCAGCTCCCAAGGCTTGACTCCCTCCCTCAGCTCCAAAGGCTTGACTCCCTCCCGCACTCCCTCAGCTCCCTAGGCTTGGCTCCCTCCCTCAGCTCCAAAGGCTTCACTCCCTCCCGCAGCTCCCAAGGCTTGGTTCCCTCCTCAGCTCCCAAGGCTTGACTCCCCTCTCTCAGCTCCCAAAGGTTTGACCCTTCCTCAGTTCCCAAGGCTTGACTCACTCTCAGCTCCCAAGGCTTGCCTCACTCTCTCAGCTCCCAAGGCTTGACTCCCTCCCTCAGTTCCCAAGGCTTGACTCACTCTCTCAGCTCCCAAGGCTTGACTCCCTCCCTCAGCTCCCAAGGCTTGACTCCTTCCCGCAGCTCCCAAGGCTTGGTTCCTCCCTCAGCTCCCAAGGCTTGACTCCCTCTCTCAGCTCCCAAGGTTTGACTCCCTCCTCAGCTCCCAAGGTTTGACTCCCTCCCTCAGTTCCCAAGGCTTGACTCACTCTCTCAGCTCCCAAGGCTTGACTCCCTCCCTCAGTTCCCAAGGCATGACTCACTCTCTCAGCTCCCAAGGCTTGACTCCTCCCTCAGCTCCCAAGGCTTGACTCCTTCCCGCAGCTCCCAAGGCTTGGTTCCCTCCTCAGCTCCCAAGGCTTGACTCCTCTCTCAGCTCCCAAGGTTTGACTCCCTCCCTCAGCTCCCAAGGTTTGACTCCCTCCCTCAGTTCCCAAGGCTTGACTCACTCTCTTAGCACCCAAGGCTTGACTCCCTCCCTCAGCTCCCGAGCCTTGACTCCCTCTCTCAGCTCCCAAGCCTTGACTCACTCTCATCTCCCAAGGCTTGACTCCCTCCCGCAGCTCCCAAGGCTTGACTCCCTCCCTCAGCTCCTAAGGCTTGACTCCCTCCCTCAGCTCCCAAGGCTTGACTCCCTCCCTCGGTTCCCAAGGCTTGACTGACTCCCTCAGCTCCCAAGGCTTGACTCACTCCCTCAGCTCCCAATGCTTGACTCCCTCCCTCAGCTCCCAAGGCTTGACTCACTCCCTCAGCTCCCAAGGCTTGACTCCCTCCCCAGTGGAATAATTTTTGAAAACGGCTGGGAATGAGGATTTAGTGGGGAAATGGCTTTTTTTCTGTCCAGTGGCTTGCAAAATTTGACTATTGCTTGAGAAATGATGTAGGAAATTCAATCAATATCATAATAAAACACTGAAAGAAATTAAGAAGTAACGAATTTCACCCGTTCTGTTACACAATATCTACACGTTGAAACATCGCTACGTAGCGCGACCGTGTAAGACGCCCTGTGCCTGAGGTCCGTGGTTCAAGCCCCACTATAGCCAAATTTAAAATTTTCATTTTCGAAGCTCATCTTTTGTTTTCTAATTTCTCATTGCAAATAATGATCCTATGACCTTCATTTTCGAAATATATAGTTGGGTCTGCTCATATAATCATGTTGCACTGCTCATTTGAGCTAAAGCTTCCAAAATGTTGAGTTTAACGACAAAAAATGATACAATCCATTCCTGGCGGTATAAACAAGCACTGGCAGGTCTTCAGCGGATTTTAGGAGTGTCTGGCTACTTTTGGAGAGTGGCAGCTAGGTTGGGAATGCGCTTATTTGAAGCTACTTATTAAGCAGGGTCTTCGATTCATCGCAAGAAACTTTCGATTTCCTTGAACAGCCTAAATTTTAGACTGGCAAAAAGATCACAAAACTGGTCAGTCCACACTTTATAAATCGTTATAACAGACGGTAAGTTTATATCGTATGTCAGGATTTTGAGGAATCTGTAGATTCCCCAGCCAGCCACTTACATTCCCGAACCAGCCAGCTGGGCTGGGAATTTAACGGCTGGTCCGGGAAGCGCGGCGTTCTGCTAATTGAAAATTTAGCGCGAAAGGCTGCTCCTTTATAAAATTATTTTTTTCGAAGTCGATGAGTCACTGTGCG
Organism: Beroe forskalii; assembly: GCA_011033025.1. Lineage (NCBI taxonomy): Eukaryota > Metazoa > Ctenophora > Nuda > Beroida > Beroidae > Beroe > Beroe forskalii. The sequence continues at coordinate 459,670 of WFMF01000003.1, read as the reverse complement.
CGGCGTAAAATCGAACAACCACTTTAATGAAAAAAACATATTTTAATTCAATTTTCCGTGAATTTGGCTTTTTGAGTTCGATTTCACAGATTCTGTCCCAAAATTTGGCTGGACTTGCCATTCCCTCATTCCCAATATTATGTCACTGGGGACTCCACCGTAATCACATCTGTTACAACTGCTGATATTATTGTTTAAAAGATTTGGTTTACTAGTAGATATATTTACTGGATGATTCACAGCACGTTGCTAGGAGAGAATTCCAGGCTCCTTCCCAGCTGTTGACTGACCAGTAACAGCTCTGAGACTAAGTCATGTGATCCTACTCGCACTGATATGATTCATTTCATTGGCTAACAATAATTAAGGTGCGCGTCTACTAACATATATAGAAATTCGGTGATATCAAGTTTAGAATTTCGTTACGAGAACTGAGAGCTCACACGCGTATGTCCATCTAGAAACGTATCACCGATTATGTTGGAGCCAGTAAATGGACGTATTTGAAAAGTACCTACAAGTAATGGGTCCTGTACAAACCAAACAACATTCTTGCTGACCCAACTTCATTTTAATATTTGTCTACATGATCTACTAAATTGAAAGAAACTTGGGAAAGGGTCAGACTTTCCCAAGAACCTACGGATTTCACTGAATTACCTGCCCGTGGTGCACTGCAAGAGATCAGATCAAAAATAGAGGAATAATGAAATGATAGAATTCTATGAAGTGACTGAATAGATTTACAATTTGATTTTGGAATGCCTTTTTGGGATTCAAGGGATTTACGCAACCATATATTTGCTGTTAACATAGCTATATCCGGGTAGACCCTAACAACATTAACACCCCCTTCAGGTTTTTGAAAAACAGCTATATCTGGGTTGATCATATTAAGTAGGTTGACACATACAAATCCCTTTCTTCAGGTGTTTGAAACAAAAAATTTATCCGGGTAGATCATATTATTATCAAGTTTGACACTTACAACACCTTCTTTCAGGTGTTTGAACCACAGCGGCCGACTCCGAACCCGTAAGTCCCGTGGTCCCAAGGGAGAGATGGACAACGTCCGAACGTACGACTGCTGTGATCGGGAGGACGGTAGTTCGGGGTGCTCTGTGTCTAACGGTCATGTGCACAATGTGGCGTACATCAACAGAGACTGGAAAAGTGAGTAGTAGCAGTTCCGAGTTTTAGTGATACTGTATTGCGTTTCTATTTCTGTCCGTTTGCCTGACTGCGTCCCTTTGTCTGTCTGTTCATCTGTCTGTCTTTCTCTGCGTCTGTTTGCTATGCTTCTTTCTGTTTGTACTTTTGTAGTCTGTCTGTCTGTCTATCTGCAGTCTGTCTGTCTGCATGTCCCCTGTTTCTTCTTCCTCTCTTACGACTTCCTCCTCAGCATACCAGAAGACTAAGAAGCGAGAGCGTGTCCCCAGCGTCTGGGCACTGGACTGTGAGATGTGTTACACAGCGGGAGGTATGGAGCTCACTAGGGTAACCGTGGTGGACTTGAACGGGGATAAGGCTCTGGACATGCTAGTCAGGCCCTCCCGTCGTGTACTGGACTATAACACTAGGTTAGTTGACACACGGGGGTTTTGTTGGGTTTTTATTTACCTGCAGTTTCTCGATAAAGCAGTTTCTCTGATAAAGCCGTTTTCTTGATAAAGCAAATTTGATCACATATTTTGCATTGAACCATGTTTTTGTTTCGAATCATGGTGACCCCTTTTTCCCATGGTAACCTCCTCATTACCATGGTAACCCCCGCTCCCACAGAGCCACAGTGATATGAATACCCCGGCAGGTTCTCGGGTATCAAGGAAGAGGATTTGAGGGACGTTGAGAACTCGCTGGCGGACGCACAACGGGCCGTGTGTCGCCTGATCTCCTGGAATTGTTTCATTGTGGGGCACAGTCTGGAGAGTGACCTCCATGCGCTACAGGTGCGAAAGAGAAATAGGCGGTGTGACGTCATCAACTTATCACATGATCGTCATAAAACCCGCCTATTTCTCGTGATGGTGCTAAAAGTGGGACAAAATATTGGGAGACTGTACCAAGAAAATCCCCGTAATTTCATTTTTCGCATCTCCTGAAAATCCTGACCTCCGTGTCCACTGTCCGGCTATCGAACACTACTTTTTGAACGATCTATTTTGAGAACATATTATGTTTGACGTCAAATACTCCTCAGTTGATACATAAGAATGTGGTTGACACCTCCATTGTTTTCTACGGAGGCGGTTTCAAGAGGGGCCTAGCTACTCTCTCTGCTGAGATTCTGGGACGGATAATTCAGTCAGAAGGTGGGTTCTTGATATCAGTGTAACAAATTTCAAAAGCCCTTTTCGTGCCCCTAGGGAGTGGGAGTTTAGGGTTTTCAATCAATCTCAAAAATGAAGTTGTCTAAAAGTTAAATGATACGAATAGCGATGAACTTAAAATCAGGAGCTTTGTAAAGTCATGTGATTAGTGTCGTCGTGACGAGGGGATCTGGCAATGCATGACAAAATCTTAAGTTCAGCACTGTAATGTTAGAGTGCTGAATTTTCTGCCAGATTTTTTTGTTCAGATCTTTTTTGTTCAGATCTTTTTTTCAGATTTTTTCATACATATATTTTCTTTCAGAGTCCGGTCACGACAGTACTGAAGATGCACTTGCTGCCCTTGACCTTCTGAAGTACCGGCTGAAAATGAACGATAATTTCAAGTTATGATAACTGAAAGGAACTGATACGAGTTGAACGGGCCAGTTAACTGAAGATGGGTTAACTGGACGAGTTAACTGGAGTCGAGTTAACAAGACGGTTAATAAAGTGCCATTGCGAGTAATAACATGAATTCTATAGGTTATAAGCGATCAATATGGACTGTTATCAATACTTCAATACTATCCTTTGCATTCGTAAAATTTATTATATGAAATAGCAGAAATAATGGCAATGTAAGTGACAATGAAAATTTATTGCACTTTCCCACGATTCAACAATCATATATGACTATATTATTTATTTCTTATATCATGTGTTAACTTGGTCAAAATGTTCTTTTCAAGAGAGCTTAAGCTTGGTGGCTGATTCTGTTTGTTTACAATCGGGTTTGTTTACAATCGGGTTATCAATTAGGAAATAATCATGAATTAATTCCTTTGGGTACCTATAACTCATTCGGGTGCTAATTACACTGATTATATGTTTGATTAAATTGGTTGGTTGAAACAATGCCAAGATGAGCCATTTTTCAAAATGAATATTTAATATATTTTTTCAAATTCTAATTTTATGTTGAGCATGAACAAATTATATGTTGTTAAATGTTCTTTTTAACTTCAAATATCTACTCTTATACTGAAAATGTCCATTATTTTGTTGCTTTGCAGATAACGCCAGATGTCAATTGTCAGTAACTCATCTCGAAACATTTGAATTGTGACTATTTGGACGCATTTGAATTGTGACTACCTTACTGGCCCTTATTTAACCGGCCCTTAAGGACAACATAGTCTTTGAGATTTTTGTCCAAAGGGCCGGTTAAAAAAATGGCCGGTTAAAATGGGGCCGATTAAGTTAAAGGCCATATTATTTAAGCCGAATGAAACTTTTATTACTTGGCTTATGCACTGTTAAATTCATTTAACCGTCATTATATAACACACATAATGTCCTAAATAATGATAACAGACCATAATTTAGGTTTTTGATGCAATTTGCTGAGTATAAATTAGTTTTCATGGCTCTTTTTGAGCTAAAATTTCTTGGTTTGGCAACTGCTTGAAAATTTTTTGTCCAAGGGGCCGGTTAAAATGGTTCAAGACGGGCCCATTTTTGTCCATAGGGCCGGTTAAAAAAAGGGCCGGTTAAAAAAAAGGCCGGCTAAATAAAGGCCAATAAGGTATTTGGACGCATTTGAATTGTGACTATTTGGACGCATTTGAATTGTGACTATTTGGACGCATTTGAATTGTGACTATTTGATTCAAATCAATACGTTAAAAACCCACCTAGGATTTTCATCGGCACTCTTCAAATGTGTCGAGATGATCTCTAAGCGGCTACCAGGTCACGGATTTTTGAACTGCTTCAGTAGTGATTTTCATGAAATTTGGGCCATTGCATGGTCTCATAATTTGTCGGTTCAGTGTGCCAAATGTCACAAAATTACCTCCGAGAGGTGACCTTTTTCGAGACTTGTCACAAATCTGTCACAAATGTGTCACAAGTCTCGTGCTATGAGACTTGGGGATTTGAGGCGATATACGACTCCCAAACCTATTATTATGGTCAGATAACATATTTGAGAGTTTCTAGAGGCCAACACAAGCATTCCCGACCCTCGGCCACGCCAAATCCCAAGTCTCATTATAAATGCTCGAAAAGTGACACAAATCTGTGACAAGCTATGAGACTTGGGATTTTAAGGCCAAATATCACCCCAAAACACAATATTATGGTGCGATAAGATACTTCAGGGTTTCCTAGAGCCAAGGGGACCACTCCCATCCCTTGGCCACGCCCAAATCCCAAGTCTCATAAATGCGCGAAAACTGTCACAAATGTGTCACAAGTCTGGTGCTACGAGACTTGGGGATTTGAGGCGATATACGACTCCCAAACCTATTATTATGGTCAGATAACATATTTGAGAGTTTCTAGAGGCCAACACAAGCATTCCCGACCCTCGGCCACGCCCAAATCCCAAGTCTCATAAATGCTCGAAAAGTGTCACAAGTCTGTGACAAGCTATGAGACTTGGGATGTTAAGGGGGCCGGGGGGGTCCAAGGTCGATTTTCGGTTTTTTGTTGTTTCTGATAGAGCTGAACGCCAGCTACCAGTAGGTTTTTACCGCATCAAAAAATATTGTTCCTAGCCGAAGTTATGAATTTTTGAAGTCGGGGTTCCGCCTGTAATTACAGTGCGCGCGCAAACTTACGACGCGATTTGCCGAAAATCAACTTCAAAATCTATCTCCTCCTACAGTTTTTGAGGAAAACCCTTGAAACTTGGTAGTTATGTTCTAGGGCATAAAACAAAACTTTTGATCGGTCAGATTTTTGATTTAGGCCTCAGAAGTGAAAATATGGACTTTTGAAATTTGAAAATCGTCATTTTTGACCATTTTTTTGGACAGGAGCCAACTTTGAAAATTCATATTTTCACTTCTGAGGCCTAAATCAAAAATCTGACCGATCAAAAGTTTTTTTTATGCCCTAGAACATAACTACCAAGTTTCAAGGGTTTTCCTCAAAAACTGTAGGAGGAGATAGATTTTAAAGTTGATTTTCGGCAAATTGCGTCGTAAGTTTGCGCGCGCACTGTAATTACAGGCGGAACCCGGATTTCAAAAATTCATAACTTCGGCTAGGAACAATATTTTTTGATGCGGTAAAAACCTACTGGTAGCTGGCGTTCAGCTCTATCAGAAACAACAAAAAACCGAAAACCGACCTTGGACCCCCCCCGGCCCCCATAAGGCCAAATATCACCCCAAAACACAATATTATGGTGCGATAAGATACTTTAGGGTTTCCTAGAGCCAAGGGGACCACTCCCATCCCTTGGCCACGCCCAAATCCCAAGTCTCATAAATGCGCGAAAACTGTCACAAATGTGTCACAAGTCTGGTGCTACGAGACTTGGGGATTTGAGGCGATATACGACTCCCAAACCTATTATTATGGTCAGATAACATATTTGAGAGTTTCTAGAGGCCAACACAAGCATTCCCGACCCTCGGCCACGCCCAAATCCCAAGTCTCATAAATGCTCGAAAAGTGTCACAAATCTGTGACAAGCTATGAGACTTGGGATTTTAAAGCCAAATATCTCCCCAAAACACAATATTATGGTAAGAAAGGATACTTTAGGGTTTCCTAGAGCCAAAGGGAACACTCCCTTCTCTTGGCTACGTCCAAATCCCAAGTCTCATAAATGCGCGAAAACTGTCACAAATGTGTCACAAGTCTCGTGCTATGAGACTTGTGGATTTGAGGCGATACACGACTCCCAAACTATGGTCAGATAACATATTTGAGAGTTTCTAGAGGCCAACAAATGCATTCCTGACTAGATAACTCCAAAGTAGATCTCATCTCACCATAATATTGTTTTTCTAGGCGATATTTCGCCTTAAAATCCCAAGTCTCATAGCACGAAACTTTTGGCACATTTGTGAGACTTGGGATTTGGGCGTGACCCAGGAATGGTATTGGTCCCTAGGTATTTGGCTCTAGGAAACCCTAAAGTATCTTCTCTTGTGTTTTGGGATGATATTTCGCCTTAAAATCCCAAGTCTCATAGCTTGTCACAGATTTGTGACATTTTTCGAGCATTTATGAGACTTGAGATTTGGGCGTGGCCGAGGGTCGGGAATGCTTGTGTTGGCCTCTAGAAACTCTCAAATATGTAATCTGACCATAATAATAGGTTAGGGAGTCGTATATCGCCCCAAATCCCCAAGTCTCATAGCACGAGACTTGTGACACATTTGTGACAGTTCTCGCGCATTTACGAGACTTGGGATTTGGGCGTGGCCGAGGGTCGGGAATGTTTGTGTTGGCTTCTAGAAACTCTCAAATATGTTATCTGACCATAATAATAGGTTTGGGAGCAGGCCCGTTGCCAGGAATTTTTTTCCGGGAGGGGCCTTGCGCCGAGAGCAAAGCGAGTAATCTGCGTCGGGGTCTGGGGGCCAAGCCCCCAACAGGGTGCAGGACGGAGCGTCTGACAGGGGGTTATTAAGTACTTATTAAGTACGACAGGTAATTTTCAGTCAAACAATTTGTTCAAATGATACCTTTTCTTCCGAGGGGGGCTGCAGCCCCCTCCCCCTCTGTCTACGGGCCTGTTAGGGAGTCTTATATCGCCTCAAATCCCCAATTCCCATTTCCCATAGCACGAGACTTGTGACACATTTGTGACAGTTTTCGCACATTTATGAGACTTGGGAGTTGGGCGTGGCCCAGGAATGGGAGTGGTCCCTTTGGCTCTAGGAAACCCTAAAGTATCCTTTCTTACCATAATATTGTATTTTCCGCTTTAAAAGCTTCAATTCCCAAGTCTCGCAGCTTGTTACAGATTGGTGGCAGCTTTTTCGCATGAACCTGAGACATTTTTAGGTAGTATTAAGAGTGAAGGGTTTCTTTAAGAGGAGAAGACGATCCATTTTGTTTGATCTTTGGTTCGTTTGAACGTATCCGTATGAGAATTGAGATTCGGGTTTTGCATAATATGAACGGGAATGCTGTTGGAAGTTGAGGGTTGCCGTCTTCATTCATGAGTAGGAGAGAAGAGATACGAATTTGGTATGGTTTATCTGGCACTGCTTATTTCATCACAGATCAAGATTATTAGAGTAACAACTTTACAAGATACCCAAGATTACGGTAACAAAAGGGGGTAATTAGGCAGGAAGCGAATCATGAAATTACGAATCATGAAATTACGGAGACCTAACTCAATTATTCTATTGTTCGTAATCATCCTACCCTTGCTCTTGGGCGACTAAGTTCATGAATATATAAATATTTAAACTTTAATATGGCAATCTCAACTTTTAAATCTCAACTTTTAAATCTCAACTTTTAAATGGCAATCTCGCTCAGCAAATCTATACCCATAACAATGCTTTAGCTTGTTCTGGAATTCAGATTACGTAATATGTGAACGACCCCTTACAAAGTTACAAAAAGCATACTTTGCGAAAAATTTTTAATGCAACATCATACATCAGGCTGAAACTGATCTATTTATATCAGTGTGATCATTGTACACACAAGCAGGACCTTGAAAGCCCCCATTTCACGCAGGCTCTCGCATATCAAGCAAAATTATAGCATACGTAGATATTTAAATGCATTCTTAGAAAAATTATTGCATGGTTAGGCGTCATTGCATCTTAAATCAAATTAACGCAATAATTTTTCTTACAATGCAATCATATCACAGTATTTTTATTGCATCACTATCAAAATTATTGCATCTTTTTTGTGATCTCCAGTACCTCAGGGAATATAAATGCATTGTTAGAGATATTATTGCACTAGAAGTAGATAACGACTTGATGCTAAAATTATTGCATTCTAGTGTGGATTATTGCAAATGAATGGAGCTATATATATAATCCTTCCCCTTTCAATTATAAATGCATTGTTAGAGATATTATTGCACTAGGAAGTAGATTACGACTTGATGCTAAAATTATTGCATTGTAGCGTGGATTATTGCAAATGAATGGAGCTTTATATAATCCTTCCCCCTTGCGATTATAAGTGCATTGTTAGGGATATTATTGCACTAGGAAGTAGATTACGACTTGATGCTAAAATTATTGCATTGTAGCGTGGATTATTGCAAATGAATTGAGCTATATATAATCCTTCCCCTTGCGATTATAAATGCATTGTAAGGGATATTATTGCACTAGGAAGTCGATTGAGTAGAGTAAATTATAGCATTCAGAGCTAAACAGCAATAGAGCAATGGAAGAGATTCATATCATAACATTATGTTTTAATTAGATTACACACATACACTCGTCACTCAAACTTGAGTCCTGTTGTTTTCTGAGAGGCGAGAGCCAGATACTTTATTTCATCCAAACGTATCTTACAGGAAAGAATTTGGTGATTTGTTAATGAATGTTCACAAAATCAAAATAAACAAGATGTTGGTTTGAATTAAATAAATTAATGTTACCTTATAATATAAGGTAACATTAATTTTATTTGAATTCCAAACTGATACATACCTTTATATAAACATCATATTATGATGTTTATATAGCTTTCAGGTAATTGTATCAAATATATTATAATCAAGATACAACTTTACACAACTAAAATAGGTATAAAAATCATAAAGTCCTGTAATTTTCACAGGGCTTTATATTTTCTGCAAGTTCATCTTACGCCTCAAAGTACATATATAATGTACCTACTGGCTACCGACCAAGCAATACGTCTCAGCTAACAAAGTCCATAAATAAACCTAGATGGTAAATGATGGGAATGCTCCTGTAGGCCATATTCCAATCATATGTCAGGGAGTCGATCTTTAAATTTGTGCAAGATTTTTTTGCATTTTTTTAAACTAATCGGCCAATAGCATGGGAAAACAGGGTTTTCAAATTTTTCCATTATGTTATTCTGAATCAGCAGACTTTTTAGGTCCAGAATAACCTCATCTGAGCCTTAACATGATCTCAATTTGCCCACAAGAATACATTGAAATAATTCCAGATAATTAGTCATCACCCGTTATAAAGTTATAATGAGCAATTAACTAACGAATGGGAGTGTGTTATCGAAAATTATCACACGAGGCGTCAGCCAAGTTTGACAATTTTCGATAACACACAATCCATGACTTAGTTAATTGTATTTTCACCCAACCCTACTTGGCTAGGTCTAGCTGTTTCTGCATTATAGCATTATATCCCGCCTATATCAGGATTTTACATCTTCAGCCAGATGCCAGCCATACAACAGTATTTCCCTCCACTTGGGTCTGATGACCCTCATCCGGATTGAATGCCTTTATAGATTATTGAGTGCTCCTTTATCAAATCAATTTACCAATTAATTTTATAGTTTTTTCTGCACTCATGTGATTTTGGGATGACTGTTTACTGCTTAGATTTGGTGTTTCTACGTACCTCAGCTTTAATTGCTCCTTTAGAAAAGTTTTGCACAAGCCACTATACAGTAGTGGGAGGGTGATAATAAATTATTATGGCACAACATGTTTCGAGTATTGCTTGGTCGGTAGCCAGTAGGTACATTATATGTACTTTGAGGCGTAAGATGAACTTGCAGAAAATATAAAGCCCTGTGAAAATTACAGGACTTTATGATTTTTATACCTATTTTAGTTGTGTAAAGTTGTATCTTGATTATAATATATTTGATACAATTACCTGAAAGCTATATAAACATCATAATATGATGTTTATATAGCTTTCAGGTAATTGTATCAAATATATTATAATTGTTGTTGGTTCGGAATTAAATAAGATTAATGTTACCTTATATTATAAGGTAACATTAATTTTATTTTAATTCCGAACCAACATCTTTGTTTGTTTTGATTTTGTGAACATTCATTAACAAATCACCAAAGTCCAAATTCTTTCCTGTAAGATACGTTTGGATGAAATAAAGTATCTGGCTCTCGCCTCTCAGCAAAACAACAGGACTCATGTTTGAGTGACGAGTGTATGTGTGTAATCTAATTAAAACATAATGTTATGATATGAATCTCTTCCATTGCTCTATTGCTGTTTAGCTCTGAATGCTATAATTTACTCTACTCAATCGACTTCCTAGTGCAATATCCCTTACAATGCATTTATAATCGCAAGGAAGGATTATATATATAGCTCAATTCATTTGCAATAATCCACGCTACAATGCAATAATTTTAGCATCAAGTCGTAATCTACTTCCTAGTGCAATAATATCCCTAACAATGCATTTATAATCGCAAGGGAAGGATTATATTTAGCTCAATTCATTTGCAATAATCCACGCTACAATGCAATAATTTTAGCATCAAGTCGTAATCAACTTCCTAGTGCAATAATATCCCTAACAATGCATTTATAATCGCAAGGGGGAAGGATTATATAAAGCTCCATTCATTTGCAATAATCCACGCTACAATGCAATAATTTTAGCATCAAGTCGTAATCTACTTCCTAGTGCAATAATATCTCTAACAATGCATTTATATTCCCTGAGGTACTGGAGATCACAAAAAAGATGCAATAATTTTGATAGTGATGCAATAAAAATACTGTGATATGATTGCATTGTAAGAAAAATTATTGCGTTAATTTGATTTAAGATGCAATGACGCCTAACCATGCAATAATTTTTCTAAGAATGCATTTAAATATCTACGTATGCTATAATTTTGCTTGATATGCGAGAGCCTGCGTGAAATGGGGGCTCTTGAATAAACTTAACAGTCAAGTTTGGGACTCCTTAATTTTAACAGTATTACGACGAGTGTGTGGTGAATATGCCCGCACAGACCTTGACAATTTTATTACAGACAAACCATAGGAGCTAGAAAGCTGATTTTCACTCTATCTTCGATTTTACCTTTTTCGAGTATGACTGAATAAAAATAAATTTTCAATTTTAATTAGTTCGTTAATTAGGGCTAATTTGATTGCAGATGGTTGCAAAAAAGTACCTTAAAACTAGCGTGTGGTATTTTTACCCTACAGAGGCGCATGACATCAAAGGAATCTAATTGGGGTCGAGCAATTAGATCAAGTCCCTGCTTGCACCCATCTTTAGGACTCTAATTCGATAATAATTAGGGCGAGGGATGGGATAGTGTATGAAATCTAATCATGTGGGAGACTTCATAAACACATACAGAAATTACTAAATTACTTTGAAAGTCTGAATAACGATTTAGCGGCAAGAAAAACAATGAGATCATGTGTGCCATTTATAAAGTAGATCTTCAAGAGTGACGTAACGATCATTATCCAGAGTGTGGAATAGATATCGCCCGTGAGTCAGCAATTTTGCTTCGTACAGCATATCCATCAGATGATATCACAAAAAAGCTGACATACCCTTACTGTTTGTGTAAAGTTAACCTAAACAAAAGTGTACTGTTTGTATCAGGTTTTTAATGCCGCTTAATTAGAGCACAATACCTTATCACCTTATTGTCTGTCAGAACCAGAACAAATTGAGCTAATGAGCTACCTACGCCATTATGGCCTTTTGATAAGTTCTTTCTGCAGTACACCTACTGCTAAATCGTAATTATGACTATAAATGAAAATTAATAATATAAGAGTACCTTATTGGCTTTTATTTAGCCGGCCTTTTTTTAAACGGCCCTTTTTTAACCGGCCCTCTGGACAAAAATCGAATCATATTTGAACCGTTTTAACCGGCCCCTTGGACAAAAAAATTTTCTATTGGTTACCAGATCAAGGATTTTATGCTCTAAAATGGCCACTAAAACCCATTTATACTTAATAAATTGCATCAAAAGACCCAAATACCGGTTTGATTTGATGATTTAGGGCATTATCGTGTTATATAATGACATTCAAGAGAATTTGACACTTTATAAGGCAAGTCAAAAAAGTTTTCTTTGGCCTAAATTAACTGGCCTTTAATTTGACCGGCCCCACTTTAACCGGCCTTTTTTTTAACCGGCCCTTTGGACAAAAATCTCAAAGTCGTTTTTGTCCTTAATAAGGGCCGGTTAAATAAAGGCCAATAAGGTATAAGGTTATTGTTATAACACTTCCTACCGGGTAGAACGTAAAAACGTAGTAGGTAATTATTAAGTATAAATTTAGAAAGGAGCTCAGCCGTACGACTTGGTCTTGTTTTTGGTCGATAACGGAGTTGTGAGTCTGGAGAATGGTGCAATCAGAATAAATGCATCTAAGGTAATACGGAGACAGAAGCCGTATCTTATCAGACATAATTATCACGAACGTTACATTCTCGCTGAGCACCTCAGCATGAATATTAACGTCTATGAAAATTTTGTCCGTGATACTAATGTCCGTGATTTTCAGGTCCGTGAAAATTAAGTCTGTTATTTCCTCTTAAAATCTATAGGGTGGAGACGCAATATTTCTGACTTCACTGCTTTAAATGCACAAAAAATAAAAATTTCTAAAGAAATTATACTTCTTTTTCATGTTTAGTACCTAGTGCAATATGGAAATTTATCATATTAATTACTTAATTAACGAAAAGCAGTGAAAAATCTTCAATTCAAGTAGGGGAGCGATGGGGCAAATGGGATAGTACACTCAGTTTTTTTTATAAGAAACTGTCTATAAGAAACTTAGCCTAGGATTTCCGAAAATTTAAGAAACTTAGCCTAGAATTTCGCAAAAAATTAAGAAACTTCACTGATTTACAATTAAGAAATTAAGAAACTTCTAGCCTAGAATTTTGAAATTTGTCTATAAAATCCTATTGCAACTGAAATTCTTTTAACATGATACGTCTGGCTTCTGGGGGTGTGAACATTCCGAAACTAATCTAGTACTTCTATTGGACTCCTATTACAGTATTACACTGGATACTATGTGATAATTGACCATACAGCATAGAAATTTAGAAAATGAATCTCATGATTTGTCGGTTTAAAGTAACATGCCAGATACTAAAGCACAAAACAGAAATTTAGAAATTGTTGTTGCGACAGGACACTATTATTAGTATTACAGTTCCATATCTATTTCCAATAGTTCCAAGCATTAAGCATTATAGGATTTAGATATGATTTCAAAATTTCAAACTTTTTGGAAGAACATTTGATGAAGATCCCTGAACATTATTGTATACAGCTGCACAAATCTTTTAAGATAGGTACATGCTTAAAAGTGTATAATTTAACTGAAAATATCAGAAGGTTCGATTCTAATCCTCAACTACAGTCTACACAGTAGGTTCTTGGAAATTTCTTAGACATTTTGCTGTACGGTATGTCGGTATGTAGAATTAAGAAACCGATTAAGAAACTTTTAGGCTCAAAATCGTGAAAAAATAAGAAACTTGTAGCCTAGGATTTCAATAAGTTTCTTATAAAAAAAACTGAGTGTATACCAAATGGGACCCTTGCCATTTCTGGGAATATACATGGGTCGGAACTAAAATTTTTATTGCTGTTGAATGGGTCACCGAGATAGTTCACTTAAACCATGAAGTCACTGAGGTAATTCAATCAGGCTCTTCTTCACACACATACTTCCTTACACCAGATAATGAGTAACGATGTTGCTTGTTTTAGTCCTATCATGACATGATTCGTATTGGAACATTCCCTTTATATTTGATTGTATTTGGTTTATCATTATGTATTCTCCAGTGATTGATGGGTTTTTGGTTGGTTAATGATGGTCTAATATGTTAATTAGCCATAAATTGAATTGCCATATAATTTGTAAAATGGGATACTCATGAATTTGCAATATGGGATATCCCATTTGGCCATTTTGCTATGTCCCATTCGACCAACTATGGTTTTTTATATTTTCTATTTAATTGGGACATGGTTTGAACTTTATCATTTTACCATAAAAATGTATTCCTATTTCATTTGCACTTTCCAGGCATCCAAAAATTAAGTTTTAAATACAAGATGTTAAATGGGATACTGGAAGTTGGTCAAATGGGATATCCCATTTGGGCTATTTATGTGGGTCCCATTTGACATACTTTCACAGGAAATTAAAATGAGGGTTGGCCAAACGGGATGAGGCCACACCCACAAAATGGGCAGGGAATGGTGAAGTTTGGTGTTAGTACACCAATCTACAGGCAATCGCGAGTATATCTATGCAAAAAATTATATGGAAATCGGCTAAAATGAAAACTATACAGACTTTAGAATTTTAGGGTCCCATTTGCCCCATCGCTCCCCTATTCAGATCGTGGAAAAAATGGGAAAAATCGAATTTTTGTTGAAATTTGAAATGGCTGGATCGAGCGTGAATATTAATGTCCGTGAAACTAAAGTCCGTGATAATTATGTCCGATAAGGTAATTCTTTGCTGGTATTCGGCAGAGTTTGGCCATGATAGTTGGCGCATTTCTAAAAAGAAAACTGAGCCACTTATGAATTTTGAGTAACTTATAATTTCGTGAACTTTGACGTTGGAAGTTGGCTTCGGTCAAATATGCAATGAACGTACAAAATTCGTCTCTGAAATGACAGATAATAGGTACGCTTTTTTTCTACAATATTTCTGAAGGTGTACCGTACAATTTCAAAATGTTGGTGAAACAAACATTATCTGTCGGTTTTACTATTTGATGTGCTACATCAGCTACACGTTAGCCGTGAGGCTACTATACTGTTTCATAGTTAGCTGTATGAATATTGTGTTTACTGTGAGGCGACTGTGTCATGAAGAGTGTGTGAAAGCTGTATTAGCCGAGATATTATAACAGGCGACAGAGGGGGACGGACATTTCATCCCAAGACATTTCATCTCAAGACAATTTATCTCGCAATATATCAGCTCTATGCAAGGGTTAGGGTCTCGGTTAGGGTTTGGGTCAAGGTTGGGGTTTGGGTTAGGGTTATGGTTAGGGTCAGGACAGGGAGATAATGTGTCCTGAGATGAAATGTCGTGAGATAAAGATATCGCCCACCCGGTGTCATAGTTAGCTGTATGAATGCTGTGTTAGCTGTCAGGCGACTGTGTCATGAATACTGTGTGAAATTCGTGTTATCTGTTAACCGAGATATTATAACAGGCGACAGTGTCATAGTTAGCTGTATGAATACTGAGACATCTGTGTTAGCCGAGATATAACCGGCGAAAGTGCCATAGCTGTATGAATACTGAAACATCTGTGTTAGCCGAGATATAACCGGCGACAGTGCCATAGCTGTATGAATACTGTAACATCTGTGTTAGCCGAGATATAACAGGCGACAGTGTCATAGTTAGCTGTATGAATACTGAGACATCTGTGTTAGCCGAGATATCACAGGCGACAGTGCCATAGCTGTATGAATAATGTAACATCTGTGTTAGCCAAGATATAACAGGCGACAGTGCCATAGCTGTATGAATTCTGTAACATCTGTGTTAGCCGAGATATAACAGGCGACAGTGTCATAGCTGTAACATCTGTGTTAGCTGTGAGGCGACTGGTCATAACTAACTGTATGAGTATTGTGTAAAAATTTTGTGGTGCTCATCGTAGCTTTTTAATGGTTTTAACAATTTACAATATTATATTGTACCTCCTGCAAATTTTTATATCTATAACACGTCAAAACTGCAGCTTTCTCGGGCTGGTAATCTCTGTAGGTTTACGAGGCCAGGCTCTGTTCACAGAATTTTGTTTGCGCTAGCTAAAGCAATTTTACATTAATCTTACACTCTTGAGAGATGATCATGTTTGTAATGTAATCTGAACATTATCACACTATCACCGGCAACATTACCTTTGCAAGCCGCAAATCTAATTAACTTCAGGCAAGCCTACTCCCACCTTTGGAGAAGTGTTTCAAAACCTAATTACGCATCCACTACAGAAGCAAATCCTTAATTACTTAATTGGTAAAATTTTGCACATGTTGAAAGTTGAAAAAAACAAAATAGTATAGTACAATATGCAAGCACACAGCATCACAGTCATACAACTTTTTTAGAAAACAAACGTTCAGAAAGTGTAGGACTTTTTCACCACACGCTCGTCCACTCTCTACCATGTCTAGTCCATAAACTGTTAAAACACGAAACGCATATTCATTTTAGCATTTTGATTTGAGATATCGAAACTATGACAAGCAAATAACGAAAAATAAATAATGGTTCTTGGACTGAATTGATTTCAAAAACAAAGCCTTGACAGCAGACTAAGGTAAGCACAGCAATCTGTAACCTTTTTCTGAAGGGTACAATGCCGTGGAATTTTCATAAATTTTGTGTCTTGTTTGGGAGGAACTTACATTTTCGCGCGCCGCGCATTTGGAGTGCTGAAATTGCGGCGCGGCGCGTGCGCGGCTTGTGACAAGTCTAGTAATCCAAAGTCTTATCTATAGAGGTGTATGGATATACTACAAACATAACAAAATACTGAATATCGATTTTCTTATTCAAGGATTGACATGAGAGGCGGAAGATACTAAACTGTGAATCGTCAGCAGTTACCCTGCAGTAGTGAGTAGACCTTACGAGCAGTGTGGCAGCCACACTGCCACACTCGTTTGCCACACTGCCACACTCATTTGCCACACTGCCACATTGCCACACTGTGTGGCAGATTTTTTATTGCCACACTGCCACACTCGCTGTAAGGTCAGCACGTTTAATGAGCAAGTGTGGCAGTGTTGACCTTACGAGCTTAATTGCCACACTGTTGAAGATTCTTCTCCACTCATCTTGTAGCTTTCTAGTACTCAGTAAAAAGGGGATGTTTATGCTCAAATCTAACTATTCGACTTCTACTTCAACTTTAACTCCAACTGCCTATCATATGATCCAAATTCCCTTTTATACTGTAATTATAGAGGAGTGTACGAGGGCATGACAATGCAATAACAAAGAGGCTAAATGTCACGTGATTTGAAGTGGCTTTTGTTATGGAACTTAGCGTGAACTCGAGAGGAACGATTAGGAGCTAAGAGCTTATGAGATGCAAATTTGATGATCTTACAATTTAGGACTTTAGGAACTTTGAGCTTTTGAGGTAATTAGGAGATTAGGGGATTAGAGCGTGCGCCATGACAATTTGATAATCCAAGTTTGGTGACACTAACAATAAGGAGGAAACATGGCGACGTCGTATCTAATTGAATAAATTAATAAGGAAGAAAGGAAGAGGTTTCTTTTATCAAAATGTCCTCCTTAACCCATTAAGTGCCAGCGTCCTATACAGAGGACACCCACTTATATTATCAAAATGTGATTGTTTTATGAAATTGTTTTATCAGAGGTCAAATTATATTATCTAAATCTTACCCTTAGCATTAATCATAATCCTTCATTCTAATTAATTAGCTTTTAATTAGCTAATTAAGTTGGGAAAACCTGTCCTATACATAGGACAGGTTTAAAAATTTATGTATCTTCACATTTGGAATGGAATGAAGCTCTAGGAAGTTGTGAACACGATCTAGGATGATTGTTTTGAACATCAAAGTGAAATTAGTATAGGGTATGGTGGGGTAAAGTGGGCATACTTTTGCAATAAAACCTATTGTCTTTAACCATTTAAAATCAAATCCTTGTTAAATTTATATAATCTTTCCATTCAGCCTTTTGGCTATCTATTGGGATATTTTTTGAACTTTCTAGTGCATATTTTCATCCAGTTATCAATTAAAAATGAAATTAGTATAGTTTACCCCATAGGGAAAAATTTGGTTCTTAAAGTTGCCATTTCAATAAATAGGAAGTAAATTATGTACAGATCATTAGTTGCTGCACATTACGCATTCATTACATTATGTATTGAATTCGATATTGTCTGTCCAAAGTGCCCACTTTTCCCTAACATAATATTGGGAATTATCAGTGAAAATTTGGGGTGCCCACTTTTCCTTATTTCTGCCCACTTTTCCCGACTGCCCATTTTACCCCATCATACCCTAGTTGAATAGAATAATTTGGTTCTTATTTATCAATATTTTTTAGTGTCCTGTACATAGGACGCTGGCTAGAAAATTTTCATGCCAGCGTCCTATGTATAGGACATGTCATATACATAGGACGCTGGCATGATTTGCATGATTTTTCCATACCATAACCAAGAACAAAACACTATTGGCATGAGAATTATCCACTATTGACATAATTTTATCTTCATAATAGGTTTTTAAGGTGATAAATAGGTGAACAAAGAACAATTTATGACAAATTAGCTACATTTTGATGTTGATCTAATTGTCATGCCAATATCATTTTTAATAGCATATTGTACCTACCTATCACTTTAATTTGTACATGTATTGCCATCTTGAATCATAATGCTATGGTGAAATTACCTTATTGTAACAAATTTAGTAAGCAACTAATTAATCGTCAGGAAAATAAGAAAGCATCAAATTAAGAAACTTTTTAAAGGTTGAACATTAATTAGTAAGCTTTTAAGAAATTAAGATGCAGTTTATTAAGAAACTTTTTTGCCCGGTTTCTTAATTAACTGCTTTCTTAATTTCATGTAATAAGGTATACAATCAGCAAAGCTTACAGGTAATTAAGTAACCTGAATTACCTGCTGTAATCAAGTGTCATGAAGGTATAATATACACTTATATACTGTATTGTGTGAAGATTAATATTTTGAACACCACAGTCTGTTAGATATTAGGATATTCTTATGCCATTCACAAACAAGTTAGTATATAATAATATGTTTCCAATTTCAATTTTGCAATGTCATGTCTTATATAGTCTTCTTCAATGATTTAAGTTGAACCATTCCTTGTACGTTCTCACTTGTCAATTCTAGACACTTCACATTGAGGGTGTAATAATCTACTGTTATAGGTATCTGGCTAGGGTATCAGGTATGAATCAATATAATCTTATCAAGTAGGTATTTTATGGACTTGTCTTGTTCTGGTCAACAGGGGCGTAGCCAGGGGGGAGGCGACACAGGCGGCTGCCTCCCCCTTTTTGGACAGACAATATGATAATTTTGTTAATTTTGTTGAGATGAGAGCTTTGAGTCAAGCAAAATAAAACATTCAACAGGTTGTGAATGTAACTCGCCACCTCCTTTTCAAAAATCTAGCAACGCCCCTGCTGGTCAAGGCATTTTGGGCATTTTGTCATCCAGGAGTGATCAATCAAAGTTTGCAATGAGTGACTTTAATCTTTAAATCATGAATGCAGGTATGAATTGTAGATCAAAGGCATCAAAATATAGTTGTCAATAACTTATTAGGTAGGTATTACCTACCTTACTGCTGGATAAAACATAAAATCCCATTTGCTCTGCTGCATAGGATGCAAATTACAAGCAGAGGCAAATTTCAACATGTAATAATTCTTCAGTACCTATAGTACACAATTTTTTTGCCTAGAACTCTACAATAAGTTGCCTGTTTTGTGAATTAAATGTATAATAAATGCAGTTATTGGCAATTGCAATGCAGCTGATTTGGCAATAAATTAATTTTCTTAGAAATTGTGGGGTTTATAATTTGCCTACTTTTCTGCCTTTCAAATTGCGTCCTAAAACTCTATAACAGAGTTTTTTTTATCAGTATATCATCCAAATCATGATTAAAATTGTGAGTTGTAACTTTTAATTCCCTGGAGCAAAGATGCCTCATGCCTGAACTTAATTAATCCCCAGTTAATATAGAGTAAGGCCTGTGTCAATTACATACAAAAGGTTGCATCTGAGTCATGGAAATATTGCGGTAAAAGAGTAAAACTAATGATTTATTAGTAAATCAATAATCTCTGGAATCTTTCTTCATAGGACAACTTTGCCAGCGTCCTATGTATAGGACAGTGTCCTCTGTATAGGACACTGGCCAAATAAATTCTGAAGGTGTCATATGTATAGGACGCTGGCAAAATTCAACAATGATGCAAATTTAGCCAGCGTCCTATGTATAGGACAGTGTATAACTATGCATGGCATGCATCATTCCACTAAAAATTGTTAATTTTGAAGTCCAGAGGTCATTAATAGTTCACCTACACGAGGAAATTCGAATTCAACAACTTTTAAGGGTTCTGGTATTTAATGGGTTAAGAAGTTTCTAATTGCTCAATCAAGTTAGCAAGTGTGCTATAAGCTATCAAGTGTGAAGCATATAATGAACTATGTGAAGTTAGGTGATAGGTACAACATACACCCCCCTAAAATTTTTTGGATCATATGATATCATATATAATATACATAATCATAACATAATAATAATAATAATAATAGTTGAACTTTAAACACTACTTTAAAAGATAACTTTTACTCAGCAGTGTTGAAACTAATTACCTACAAATATGAATTAAGATACCAGAAAGTTATTATCAAAAGTGAGCAATAAATTATTATGCAGTTTAGAAAAAGGTTAATGCTTATGTCAGCTTAAAACCACAATCAAAAAATATGCGCAATCATAAACATAAAGAATTAGCTATATAATTTATCTACTTCTACAGAATTGAGTCTAAATAAATAAGTTTTCAGTTTTGATTTGAATTCATTAACATTAGCTGCTGAAGAGATGTTAGCTGGGAGTCTATTGAAAATCCTTGGAGCAATATGAGAAAAACATCTTTTACCATATTTAGAGTTCGAAAAGGGTGTAACAAGTCTAATAACATGTCCATGATGAGCATACTTAAACATATCCTGGATGTAAAAAGGAGCAGTTCCAATAATAGCCTTGTATGTCAGCAGTGCAATTTTGAATAGTATTCTTTTTTTCTGATATCAAGCCAGTGCAAAGTTGTGAGGTCTTCGCCAAGATGGTCATATTTGAATTTACCTGTTATTACCTTGCTTGCTGCATTCTGAATCAACTGTAACTGGTTTATCTGCCTTTCACCAGCTCCTATATAAAGGGCATTACAGTAGTCAAGACAAGATAAGACCATACTATTGACAACTAATTTCATACAGCTTTCAGGTAAAAGCTGTCTAATTTTTCTAAGGTTTCTGATTGTATGGAAGCATTTCTTTTCAGCGATACAATCTGTTCATCAAATTGTAGTCTACTATCGATCCTGAAACCTAAACTCTTAACAGATGAAACGAACATGATGTTTGTGAACTGAGTAAGAGCAACTCCACTAATATCAATTTCTCTCAGGACATTACTTGGTCCCAATACTATGATCTCAGTTTTGGACCTATTCAGCTGAAGGTAGAACTGAGACATCCATTTTTCAATGGTATGAAAACAGTTTGTAAGCTCCTGAGTTATCACTTGAACTTGCTGAGCAGGACTGAAAGCTTTAAGAACTTGATGGTCATCAGCATATCCTATGATATCAAAATTTAGCTTTTTTACGAGACGATAAATTGATCTGAGATACAGATTAAACAGAACAGGTCCCAGGACAGAACCCTGTGGTACACCAAAACGTATTGTGATGCTCTCAGATGTTGTACTACCAAGTCGAATTCTTTGTGACCTGCCTTTTAGAAAACTAGTGAACCATGCTAGAGCAGTACCCCTTATTCCTATTTCATTTTTGAGTATTTGTAGCAAAAGATTGTGATCAACAGTATCAAATGCAGCACTCAGATCCAATATCATTATGATAGTCGCAGTTCTTTCATCTGCAGCAATTAAGACATCATTTACAACCTTAACTAGAAGAGTCTCAGTGCTATGATTTGTCTTATATGCAAACTGTTCAGGACACTGGAGATCATTTCTGCTAAGATGATCATTAAGCCGTTTTAACACAACTCTTTCAATCAATTTACCCAGAAAAGTTAGATTTGATACTGGCCTGTAATTCTTCAGAACATTGCTATCAAGGCTTTCACCCTTAATAATAGGGATTATGTCTGCCATTTTAACACCATCCATACTACCAGAAGACAAGGATAGGTTAACAAGTTTGACTAAATGAGGTAGCAGACAAGACATATTCTCCTTGTATAAATTCTGAGGTAATATGTCAGTCTGTGAGCAATTAATTCCACACTCATCAATTATGGCCTTCAATTCGCATTCAGTGGTTGGTTCAAACTCTATTAACAGTGATGGGCATGATTCAGGAGTACTAAGTTCTGATGATATGGGGACTTTGTCTCTTATATCACTGATTTTGTTAACAAAATACTGATTAAATTCATCAGCAAGAGTATTTATGTCATCTATATGATCTGGGAGCACTGTTGTCTGTTTTCTATCAAGAACTCTGTTCACCATCTTATACAAAGTTCTGGTTTTATGACTAGCATTTTCAATCCTTTTCTCAAGATAATCTCGTTTTTTCTGCTTTGCAAGTTTATTTGCTTCTATACAAAGGTTTTGATAAAGCATGTAGTCATTTTCAGATCTATGTCTCTTTGATTCAGCCTTTCGCCGCAATTTTCTCAGTTCACGATATTCTTGATCGAACCAGGGTGCTTTATCAACAACTGATATCATTCTTGATTTGTATGGGGCATGATTATCAAGAAGAGCGTGTAGAGAACTGGTAAGCAATTCTACTGATGAGCCAAAACTTCCAGACAATCTGAAATTTTCTAAAATACCCATAAGATCACTATCAAAACTATGTTGATCTATAGCCTTCATGTCACGGTATTTTATAGACTTGAAATATTTCTTTTCAAGACCCATACTTATATCACAATAAATAGGGAAATGATCAGATCCCAGTGTATGAATCGAATCAATGTGGTGTACATGACATGAAACCTGATTATCCAATGAGTTAAGAAATATTTGGTCAAGTGATTCACCATTGATATGGGTTGGTTCATCTATGAGTTTTTGCATGCCATAAGAAATAAAAGTATCCAGTGCTTTCTTTGCAACTCCACCATCATCAAAATGGATATTTAGATCACCTACAACCATGAATGAATCACATCTTGTTGATATGTACATAGTCATCATAATATAATACATAATCATCACATCAGATAATAATTCGATTCAATCAAAAATTTAAAGTTAGCCATATATACTTATGTCACATCACCATTTGAAAATTACTTATAATTTAACGTGACATAGGAAATAATTTCCATACTTGTACAATCATATGGCAGAAAATTCAATAGGATAACATAGTTAATGTGATAATCTAGTAATATACTCAATAATATTAACGATGTCACTGGCATCGTTACTTACATGATACTCATTAACAATCGTCAATTTAGGTACAGTACCATTGTACCACTCAAAAAATATTGTTCATTATTTCATTGATTTTCTATTTTCTCTTTCATTTTCAATGTTTTTTTAATTTTGTATTTGATTTTTAAATACTGTTGAAAATTAATTTCATTTCACAATCATAAACGTCTTATCGCGCATAATTTTCATAGGATCACAGCCTATCATAGGATCACAGCCTATCATAAACTTATCGTTGTACTTGTTAATAGTTAATTACTAGCATAATCACTTCGGAGCTGGTGCGTAGGCGAAGGAGTGTTGGAGTGTTGCGCTGGGTTGAGGGAAGTCACGTGTCCGGAAAACTGGCTATTGAAGATGTGGACGTCACTTTCAGGGACGTATTCAGGAACACTGTGGCATCTTCGGGAATGGCTAAAGTCTTTGAGTAGGGTCTAACTGCGATGCCAGCGTACGTTTACTCACTTTGGAATCATGGAACAGTTAATTCTAGCAAACTTTATTCCAATATAATGTGTTCCTTTGTGGCAAATCATTGAGGAGCAGTTTATTTTCATCATAATTATGATGGAATTAGGTCAACTGCATGTCAACTTCAGTAGAAATTGAAATATGCAGGGTATTTGGATAAACTTGAGTATGAGCTCGGAGGCTCAGGGGAGACATAGGCAACGCTGAACAAGTTTGTTCACGTTATGAAATCCAAGTTCAAAGCTGAATTAGGGGTTCCTGATCCAAGAACTCTGGGAAGTAGAAAACGGAATCACTTGCAGCGATTATGTCTTTCACATGACTTCTGTGTGCTGCTTGTAGAGAATCTCTGAGTATAAGTTCCTCAATCAAAGTTGAGATGAGGAAGAGAGGCTTTTTCAGTCGCATCCTCACCATGAATTTCGTGTTATTGAGGAGGCCTATTCTTTTAGGTATTAGGAGATTGGTTTTGGGTATACATATTTCCTATCTCTCTATACATCAACAGTAGAGTTTCTTGTAGGAAAGTGCGGTATCTGATAAGTGATGTACTGAGTTCAGCAACATCGTTCTTCTCAGCGGCCAGGTAGATATAGGTACTTAAGATAGCGGCCTGATGCAGTCCAAGGGAGGTTATTGCAAAACGGTATGATTCCCTTTATGAAAACCCGTGTTGGGTGGAACACGGACGTCTTTTCCGGTATCCAAGGTGATTTTGGGAGGTTCAAGAGGTTAAAGTCCAGGGCAATAGTGTTTTGAGGAGAAGAATCAGTGGATGTTTCCACCGTTGTGCTAGTTTGTGGGGTATGCAGAAGGTTAGTAGATGCAGTAGAGGGTTGAGTGGCGCCAGATGAAGTTTCAACGTCCACGTTCATACTTGAAGTTTCAGGTTGGCTATTCGTAAGAAATTTACGCTCCTGAAAATTGAAAGATATTAGTTAGTAATTTTCAAGTCTGAATAATTATTCGAAGTGAAATAAGTGTATTTCACAGGATGATTTTCAATTACTAGCACGTCTCATTCTGAGATTCTGGTCTCCATTTTTTGCAAATCACGATTGAAGTCAGGCAAAGTTTTGATACCGTACATTTGCACTCATTTGGGAATGTGTTCCTCGTGCAAATTTCAGGTACAAAACAAGTAAAACTGTGATGGCAACAGAAAGAAGAACTGAGGCTGCAATAAGCCAAATTATGCCGTTTCTGTTGCTGCTGATTGAGTGGAGTGTTTTGAGTGGGGTAAGCTCGTGTGATCCAAAGAATTTTTGGAATGCGTTTGTTATGTTCAATGAGTCAATCGGAAACAGATTGTCAATGCTGATATTGACCCGATAGTCAGTGATGGTTGTGAATGATGCATATTTTTGTCCAGGATTCTCGATCAAGAGTTCTTGAGCAATGAAAATGTTGACAATATTGTCCCATTTAATCATGGAAACAGAGTAATTTGTGAATTGGACTTTCCTTATTGCACCTGAAGTTTCAGTTTTGTAAGTTTCCTCAGAGTTATCCCGGAGCAAAAT
Organism: Beroe forskalii; assembly: GCA_011033025.1. NCBI lineage: Eukaryota > Metazoa > Ctenophora > Nuda > Beroida > Beroidae > Beroe > Beroe forskalii. The sequence goes on along the minus strand of WFMF01000003.1, from coordinate 434,366 downwards.
TCCAGCTGAAGTGTACTGAAATGCGAAAGGCGAGGTACATGACGTAGCAGTGTATGAGCAATTCATGTAATCATTAGAAATGCATGACGATTTGAGAAGATGTCTGTAAGTTTTACAAACAGTGAGATCTTTGTGAGTTGAACATTTGTCTGGGGATATCATGATTTCATATGTTGTGTTATTTGAAGTGAAGAAATAGTCAGGTAAATCGTAATAAACACATTGTCCTGTCGTTATGTGGAGACCAGTTTTAAACTTACAACACAACACATATTAAATTAACTAACTGAGGACCCTGAAATCCACATCCTGAGACCACCTTTCCCTGACAATTTGCTGTGTTTCCTTTTGAGACATAAAGGGTGCAATGAGTCAGGACAAGGGACCAAAGGAGGTGGCTGATGAGTCCTCAGTTTTGTTTCAGGTCAATGTCGACAATGTCCTGGTTTCAAAACCAATGGAAGTAGTGCTGTCAAAGCTTGACTCACCAACAGCATCTGCATCAACCTCAGCTAAACCCTCATCAGATGTATCTCCAAAGATCACTGCTCCTAATATCATTTTGGATGGAAATTGTTTCACATGTAAGTCTCTGATTGATGTATCAACTCATGCCATTCAGTGCTATGGCTGCAAGAATTACTTTCATGCAATTGGTTGTGAAGATGATGCAAGTTGTGTGGCAGCAACTTCATCTTTCACCAACCATATTTTGCCTGCTGTTAATAAAACTAGGGGATTTGAAAAGAAGTTTGGCTGTTTTTTCTTTTTGTGTAATTATTGCATGACAGAAAAAGAGAAAATTGTGACTGTGACTCAGAATGAACGAGTTGATATTTTGGAAAGGAAAATGGATGCTATGCAGTCAGATTTCAAAGATGAGGTGGCTGAAATTAAATCACTGCTGACTGAGATTGCAAATCCTGAACCTCAGATTCAGATTACTCCATCAGATAAAGCCCCCAATCCATGGAATAATAAGCAAAGGGTTGATCATCTGCGACAAATGATGGTCATCAAAAAGGATGGAAATGGAAAATCAGTTGATCAGTCCCAATTAGAAAAGGCATGTGTTGATGACGGTGTAGGGGTGCTGAACACATTTGAGCTGAAAAAGACTGGTGATACTGCTGTTATTCTACAGTCAAGGGCTGATGCTACTACACTGAAGAATAAACTTGCTGACCAGCTGCCTCAGCATACGGTTGAACAAGTGTCAGCTAAAACTCCTACCATCACAGTGGTAGGTCTGACTAGATCATATGAGAAGAAAGAACTCACAGACATGATAAGGAAGCAAAACTCAGGAATCAAATCATTGTTTGAGTCAGATGTTCCAGATGAAGATAAGAAATTTGATGTTGTGGCAGTTGTACCTCTTAAGTCCAAGCCATCACATTACAAGGCTATCATCAGGGTCAGTAATGTGATAAGATCTGTTCTATCTAAACAGTCAGATAGAGTGTATGTTGGGTCACAACCTGTTTGTAAGGTTTATGATAGTTTTTATATCCTAAGATGTTATAACTGCCAGAAATATGGACATCATAGTAGAGGCTGCGAAAGTGCAGCAACATGTGGTCACTGTGCTGGTACCCACGAAACTAGGAATTGCAATGTTAAGGCTGACCCACTATCTGCCTCCTGTGTGAACTGTGTTCACTCAGGCAACACAGATCATAGGCATCCAGCAAATGATCCCAAATGTCCTCATCTACTTGAACATCAAGCAAAGCTGAAGAAAACAATCCCTTTTTATCTCCGAAAATAGTCAGACAACAACAGGATGGTATTGTGAATGGGCTCAATTTCATGCTATTCAACCCGAGATCAATTGTTGGAAAAGTTGATAATGTCATGATGAAAATGAATGATAAGGGTATTGATATTGCTGCCATTTGTGAAACCTGGCTCAAAGACAATAACTCACCCACTACTGCAACAATAAAAAGCCATGGTTACTCAATTTTACACGACTATAGGAAAAACCAGGTTGGAGGAGGAATTGCTCTCATTTATAAAGCTTCAATTTCTTTGGTTCCAATCCCTTGTCCTGTACGTGCCAGTACTTTTGAGTATATTGTAGCAACACTAAAATCAGTAACTGGGACCAAAATCATGTTTCTTGTTGTTTACAGACCTGGTAATATGAGTACTTCTTTCAACAGTGAATTGGATTGTCTTATTTCAGAACTGTTGATGAAATGTGATTGTCTGGTGCTAGCTGGTGATTTAAATCTCCACCTTGACAACCTAGGCAACAAGCTTCATCAGCAGGCATTGCAAACTCTTGAATCATGTGGAATGAAGAGGCATGTATTTGAGGCAACCCATATCTCAGGCCGTTCTTTGGATCAGATTTTTGTCTTTTCTATGTATGATCAGCTCAAATGTACAGATGTTCATGTTGATAGCAAAAATGGACTACTTTCTGATCACTTTCCAGTTTTCTGTTCTTTGAGTGTTGCACATGAGAACAAGTACATGAAAACCATTACCTACAGGAAAATGAAAGACATGGATAAAGATCGGTTTCATAATTCATTGAGTTCCATTCTTGACACCTGTCTTAATGACTCTCATGGGAAGTTTGATGAATTAGTCAGCCAACTTTTTTGTGGAACTAAGGAATTACTTGACCTTCATGCTCCAGATCTTATCAACAAAACTGTTTCAATAGTAAGGCAGGCACCTTGGTTTGATGCTGAATACAGAGAACTTCGGAAACTGAGGCGCAAAGCAGAAAGAAGAAAGACCAAATCCCTGTCTAATTTGATTACCTACAAGGATCTCTGTCAGGAATGCACTGATATGGCCAAAGAAAAGAAGAAAACATACTTCTCCAATATGATCAATAAAGCAGGGGGCAATCCTAAAACCCTCTACAAACTAGTTAACAAAGAACTTGACAGAAACCAGGCTAAACCATTACCTAGCACTACCTCTGATCTTTTTGAGTTGGCCCAAAACTTTAACACATACTTCCAAAATAAGATTGACAAGATAAGATCTGGGATGAGCCCATCTAGAAACTCTATGAACAGTGATGAAATTCCTCAAATGAAGTTAATTCATGAGTTTAAGCCAACAAATCTTGAGGAAATCAAAGAAATTGTCAATGAGAATGGGATTAAATGTGCACCTGATGACCTACTGCCTTACTCACTTTTTAAGGAGAACCTCGACCTCATACTGCCTGTCCTTGTTCACTTAGTGAATATATCTCTGCTGACAGGGAGTATGGATGGAGTCAAAAGAGCAGACATCATACCTCTCTTGAAAGATGAGTCTTCAGACCCTAACAACTTCAAGAACTTCAGACCAGTTTCAAATCTAACTTTTTTGGGTAAACTTATCGAAAGAGTAGTTCTTCGGAGGTTGAATGATCACCTGAGTTCCAATGGTCTGAATTGTCCTCAGCAGTCGGCCTACAAAAAACATCACAGCACTGAAACCTTGCTCATAAGAATTTGGAATGATCTGCTAGTGGCAAGTGATGAGAAAAGCTGCACTGTTATGATGATGCTTGATTTGTCAGCTGCATTTGACACTGTAGATCATAAGCTACTGTTAAACATACTGAAGAATGAAATTGGATTGAGAGGTACTGTCCTCAAATGGTTTCAAAGCTTCCTCACTGGAAGAACTCAAAGGGTCCGAGTTGATGATGCTACTTCGATGAGATCATCATAAAGTTTGGTGTTCCGCAGGGGTCAGTGCTAGGGCCAGTATTGTTCAACATATACATAAGATCAATATATCAGTTTGTTGAGAAACTTGGATTCTCCATAGAGGGTTATGCTGATGATCATCAGATAATGATGTCATTCAAGGCTTCCTCTCAAAGTATTGTTCTTGTGTATGAAATTCAGCGTTGCTTTGAGAAAGTCCAGTATTGGATGAATCACTACTATCTGCAGCTGAATGGATCCAAGACCCAGATTGCTATCCTGGGAAATAATAGGACTCTGAAAGAAGTTGGTATCAAGGGTCTTAATCTTCCTTCTGGCATGACCATACGGTTTGTGTCAAACTTTAGAAACCTTGGTATAACCTTCGATTCTAGCTTGAAACTTACTAATCAAGTCACAGAGCTGAAGAAGAGGTGTTTTAGAACAATAAGGAACATCAATAAAATACGATTCCTGTTGAATAAAGATCAGTTGAAGGTGATTGTTAACTCCCTTGTTGTATCATGCCTTGATTATTGCAATGGCTTATACTTTGGAATATCTGAAAAGTTATTGACACAACTCCAGCTAATTCAGAATGCTTGTGCTAAGACTGTTATGGGTAAATACAAGCATGACCACATGAATGAGGATTTGAAGGAATTGCACTGGCTTAACATGAGAAGGAGAGTTATATTCAAACTTGGCTTTCCTATAAGTCTATCATTGGACACTCACCACAGTACCTACAAGAACTATTTGTGTATACGCACCATGGCCATTCACTTCAACTCATTGTGCCAAACTATCAATCATTGTATGGAAGTAAAGTTTTAGTGTTATTGGCCCTAAATTAATGAATAGACTACCAAGAAATATTGTATCAGCTAGTGACACAGACACACTTTTAAATCTCATGAAAACTTTTTCTTTTAGTGCTTCAGATTATGAAATTAAACAGCTGACAGCTTAGGTCACTACACTTTTGAATTTTTTTAGTTTAAGAGTTTTAGGTTAGTTTAATTTATTATAATTAATTTTAGATGGATTTGGTTCAAGCACTTCTGTGTGAAAGCTTGCTTAAAAGAAGTGCTTTATAATCGTCAATATTTATTTATTTATTTATCTGTTTTATACAGATCAACAACGTGTTTATTGGAAATAGCAGGGTATTCTAGGATAAAGTGTATTATGCTGTCCATAATCAAAATGTTTGCCACTGTCACAGTAGCAAGACCGTATATTTATACGTTGGGTTATCCATGAAAAGAGATTTTGAGAATGATTCATGTTGATTTACAATATCAGTCAGTGTAGGGTAATCTATGATATCCGGTGATAAAGTGATAATGTCAACTGAATTTGGCCTTTTGCTGCCAAATTTAAGTAATTTTTCATGTGAAGAATGTATTCTTCAAGTTGAGAGCTCTGTGACATTTCTGTGATTGTGCACTGAATTTCAGAAAAGGAATTTTTAGTCTCAGTAGAGAACTTTTTGATAACTCCGATGGTTGTCTCCTGAAATTCGTAAGTAGATGCAGTCAATTGATTCAATCTTTCAACAATTAAGTTGGTTTCCTCTCTTGTTTCATGAAGATGATTCCTGAGTGTATGTATCTGAATCTCAGTGGATGCTATGCCAGTACCTAAAGCAGCAAGTAATGTGGTTCCTAGGATAGCCAACAGTTGACGTTTTTGTGCTGGTGAATGCATGAATGGACCTTTAATGTCTTTGATTAGATTGTCAGAGTCGACCTGAAATGCAGTTAATCGAGAAATAAGCGGTGCAGATCGATTACATTGAAGTAAATCTTTAAAATCTGGTGGACTCACTTTGACCAATATATTTACGCGATTAGTTGATGTGGTAAGTGCCATCTTTCCAAAATGTGTGACTGTTTTTCCCCCTTGATAGAGCCTGATTTAGTTTTATGGGTTGGCGGTTGGGGTCCACAACATCAGTGTGAGGTAAGAAACGAAACAACTTGATGGAAAAAAAATTTTCTGCCTTTTCGGTACCAATGGCTGTTAGTGTTAGACCCTGGTCTTAAAAGCGGATCAGTTAGGTTTCTGGCCTAACTTTTGGAAGGCTTGGTAAACCCATTTGTAAATTTGTGGCTGGATAGGATCTTGACCTTGAGTAGTGATAGCTGATGTATCACCCATACTTTATATTACTTGGCTCCAACCTTCACCGACCATGATAATCTGATTGTTATCATATTATCTAATCCTTATATGAGGCCTGGAGCTTTCTTAACAAATTTTTCGGCTTCATTGGCTATTTCATGCCCGATAACAGGTCTGGCCGTGGCGTAACATGCTTTACCCCGAATCTATGACTGCACGCTATTGACAATTGACATGTTTTTGTGCTGCTTTGATATGGCATGATCCAATCACCATTATACCAGGCCCCTTCCATGCTCTTTTTAACACCATAAAATTGCAATGAAGATATGCAGTAAAGATCTCCATTATTCCATTTTACTACTTGCATATTCTCGGCTTCTCCTCGACCATGTAATTGTAAGTTGTAATAATATTATATATGGTCACGACTTCTGAGCTCAATTTAATTCATTTCATGAAATTCGTTCAAGATTTTATGTCCAGAACTAGGTATATATCGTTTCAGAAAGATGGAAAATGATGTTTGTTAGAATTTTTATAAGCTATTTCGGGACTACAATTTGAGAGTTTTATATGCATTTTCTCAATATAATTGTTCCACTGCGGTTTCAATCAATGGTCACTCTGACTGTGTCAATCAATAAAATGGCCTATGACCAGTTTTAGTTTTCAGAAAAGTTTCGACGCGAAAAATGTCCCTCTATGTCCCGTTTTGTCCCGTTATGTCCCACTTTTGTCCCGTGCTCATTAAAATTTTCAAACGGGACATTTTTGGAGCGGGACAAAACGGGACAAAGTGGGACATAAGCGGGCGTTGAGCCCCCCCGGTCGCACCAGGCTAGACCCGGGAAATTCTTGCCTCACTGGTGGTAGACCCGTGAAAACATTGAATCCCGGGTCAGTCACGTGACATCCGCATGACACTATGATTTCTCTGTGCACCAGGGTAGACCCGTTAAATTCTTGCCTCACTGGTGGTAGACAAGTGCAACTGTGGCATTTTTAAATCATTGGGAGCCTCTGGGGGGATCGGGGGGATGCCTTTAAGAAAGCTGTCATGAAAATTTGGATATTACTTTCTAAATACAATTTATGCCATAGTTTGGTTTACCATCAGATTTAAGGCGCTATCACCCTCCTGGGCCGAGATATAAGCGATAATTGGTTTAATTGGCCAATTATCTAATTAAGAAAGCTTTCATGAAAATTTGGATATTATTTTCTAAATACAATTTATGCCATAGTTTGGTTTACCATCAGATTTAAGGCGCTATCACCCTCCTGGGCCGAGATATAAGCGATAATTGGTTTAATTGGCCAATTATCTAATTAAGAAAGCTTTCATGAAAATTTGGATATTATTTTCTAAATACAATTTATGCCATAGTTTGGTTTACCGTTAGATTCAAGGCGTTATCGCCCTCCTGGGCTGAGATATTGGCGATAATTGGTTTAATTGGCTAATTATCTAATTAAGGTAGTTGTCATGAAAATTTGGATATTGTTTTCTAGATACAATTCATGACGTAGTTTAATTTACCGTCAGATTTAAGGCGCTATCACCCTCCTGGGCCGAGATATAAGCGATAATTGGTTTAATTGGCCAATTATCCAATTAAGCAATTTGATATTAAAATTGCCATATAGCCTACTACACGTACCCTATAGCAAAGTTTACGATACTTTTTGATTTATGTCAATATCTGTTTCGGTTTTCCCACAAAGTGATTTGTGAGAGAGAGAGAGAGAGAGAGAGAGTGAGAGAGAGAGACGACGATAACACTAATTTTCGTGATTTAAAGCATTTTTTGATAATTTTCCCTACGAAAACGGTGCGGTCGATTTCCATGAAATTTTCAGGGTTCGTTAATCATGTAATGGACTACACCTGTGCAAATTTTCATGGCTAACTTATGTTAATAAGAGGTCTAAATTGCCACTTGAAAACCGGATGTTTTTGAAATCACTGTATTTTTATATAGTGGGCGCTGGCATTTCAAGAATTGAAAGACGGGATTGTTGCTTCCTATTCTATTATTATAAAACATGTAGCCACGGCTCATCTTTGAGTCTGACCAGCAGTCCCGGCCCGAGGGCATCTGCCCTTCGGGCAGATGCCCTCGTTCTTTTTCTTTTTCTTGCGCTGCGGGTGCTTGCCAGCGCCCTGATATTCGTCCTGTGACATCGATGTCTTACTATTTATAAGTCCTGGCAAGGTTACGTTCGAGGATATCTCGAGATTTTGGTATACGCATTCAATCGAGAGGGGTTGACCCCCACGTAAAATTTGACGCAGAATCGTTTAAGATAGGTTTCGAAACTCTCAGATGCTTCCTTCACTATCTTCAAACGCAAGGACGGCAACCCCCTGTGAGGGGGTTGCCGTCCTTGCCAGGACGGAAATTAACACCCTGTGACACTCAAATCTCTAACTTATACCCCTGGCCAGTTTTTTTATTCCGCGGGGGGTTACCTCCCTGGCCAGGGAGGGAATTGGCGTAAATGATACACGACGACGCGCAAAAACACGATTTTTTTCTGAAACCGAATTTTATAAAAACGAATTCTGATGTTGGCGCACATGAAACACCATAGATACAATTACATGTACATCAACACCAGCTGTCTATGATGTGGCGACGTGCAATCAGATACTCTAAATTGACAAAATTTAGGGTAAAATTAAAGATAAATTAACCCGAGGCTATGCGGCCATCAGAGATTTAAATGAAGCGTCATAATTATTAAGGAAAAATTACGGAAAAATTCATATTTCATTGCCTTTACTAGATTTTTATCTATCCAGTTTCCTATTCCGAAAATACGCCATGAATATATATACGCCAGTATATTACCAAACATATTTATTTCTCTAACTTAAAAGCAAACAGCAGGCGTACTACCATACTTCAGAACAACTGCGTCATTATTGAATTCGAACATTTCTCATAACTCTTATAAAACTGAGTAGAACTTGAAGCAGGCTTGGTACGTTGCTAATTCTGGTGCAGAGGCGGTCACTCGGCTGGGCAGTGGGCACAAGACACATGTCGAGAGGTTGCATTTTTCATTGGACTTCGTAGCACGGTCGAAGCTATGGTATTTAGACGAAAGGTCCAGACTGTACTCTATTAATCTAATGAAAATCAATCCTTGAAGTTGAATATGTTCGGATTTAGCGATCATAGCAACGTGGCAAATCTGCATCCCGCACTGATATTATCTAAATACGTAATCAACACATTCGAATGTTGCTCTCCAATCTGTTGCAAAATTAAGTTAAGCATAAAATAACGATAAAGTAAACTTCTTACTACAAATAACTGAAGTAACACGTTGCTTAAATGAGAATAACAAAATAAATTAAAATTCCGAAATTTACAATTCCGGCTGACAGTTTTTGCTCAAGTTCACTACATCCACACTATCTCCTCCTACGCTCGCCCCTCCGTCCTGGTGATCGTCTGGGCGGCGACCTGCCTCTGGCGGGGGATTTGGCGGCGCGCCCGCCACCGCCTCCGGGGGACTTGGCGGAGCGCCCAGCGGCCGGGGCGCGCTCAGATTCGGGGATGAAGTATCTCGGCTTCGCCTTGCTTCTCTCTTCATCGCGAACCTTCGCCTGAAAGTGGATTGTGTGAGAAACGTTATTAGTAGAAGCGTAGGAGAATAGTGCAGTGATAAGGCACCTGTATCGTTCTGGTCGATCGAATGAAATGATCAAATGATCAAACGCCCACAATTGCTCGCGCATGCTGTTTTGCACGGAAGTCCTAGTTTTGCGCGGGAGTCCTAATTTATTGTGCGCGTTTTTCATTTGATCAGTCCATTTTAAATCGACGCGGAACGCTCTATGGAAGGTCAATACCAGTCACAGACATATTGTGGAAATTGTCTTGATGCTCCCGATACCTGTTTTTCTGTGAGCGGGAGCCAATAGATACTGGGAACAGCAACCGTTTTCTTGAAAAGGTCGTCCAGCATCGTACCTTTCTCTTCTTTTTGTTCTGAGATTGGCACAGTTTATAGAATACTGTTTAGTTTGGTTGTACAATAATCAACGTACAGAACTACAAATATGCTAGTTATACTCTTCAGCAGATACAGCCCGCAGATTTTCATAAACCCCCTAACACGTTTTTTTTCTTCGACCCACCTTTCTCCTTCTTTGGTTTCTTCGTTTTCTGCTCCTCTATGACCTGGATATCAATGCTGTCCCCAATCAGCTCCCCGTCTGTCTCACTGTACATCTGATAGGAAGGATCGGTAGCCCGTAGCTGGGATAGGAAGAAAACATCAATTAAAGGTTATCTTTAGATAAAAGGATAAACCGAACCGAATGTGGAAGTGGATAATCTGCGAAGTGGTGACATCGGAATTCAAATATACCGAGATTTGACATTAGATGGTGAGAAAACGTTTCAGAAATCTGAGGGCAGTCCTGACTAAATTTTTCAAGCATTCAGAAAATCTTTATAAACTTCCCTTTTTGTGCCTTTGAGATTACGAAACAATATTTTGACAGTGGATACACGAACGCAGGAAATAGGATTGGAATATAAGACAAGTAGTGAGTGGAATTTTGAGTATTTCTTAACGGAAGCTTACGCACCTACAATCTAACGTGATTTAGAATAATGGATTGGATATATTAATTTGTAGTTTGCATGAAACTTCAAATACATATAACTACCATGTATAACCTGTGTTAGACCGACGTACAGAGGTCAGTGAAAAGTTAGAACTATGAATGAAATCTGCCAAAGATTGACTACGCAATACGGTCCCTTCCTCCACAGTTTGATAGAGAACTCACTTCCTTCTCTATGAAGGGCCGGACTCTGCAGTAGACTCGGATGTTGCCCTTTAACTCCTGGATTGTATTGTGGAGTTTCCTCCTCACCAACTCCCCAGCGTGGAGTTTCTCTGTGTTGGCGGCTAGTCGCCCTTCCAGATCCTTGATCTGTGACTCCCGGTCTTTCAAGAGCCTGCGGTGGTCAGGTGGTGTAATGGTATCTAGTCTGACCCGTGATCGAAAGACCCCGGGTTCGAGTCCCTGCCATTCCCACTGAGCTAAGATTGAAAGAATGGATAGACTATAAGATGATTTATTCGCGACCATTAAATCTACTATTCAATATCGTGATGTTATCTCTATCGTGATGTTATCTCTATCTCATTCTCCATCCTGGGGGACAATAAAACTAAATATTTCTAACATGGCATTTATCTGCCTCCCCAAAGTCAAATGTTATGAAGTCAATATAAATGAACATATGAGTGAGAAATAAATGGGGGGTACAAATCCCCCTGAACTAACCTCTGAAGGACATTGTACGTGTCTCCCTAAACTTACCTTTGCAGAACATTGTACGTGTTTCCCTGAACTAACCTCTGAAGGACATTGTACGTGTCTCCCTAAACTTACCTTTGCAGAACATTGTACGTGTTTCCCTGAACTAACCTCTGAAGGACATTGTACGTGTCTCCCTAAACTTACCTTTGCAGAACATTGTACGTGTTTCCCTGAACTAACCTCTGAAGGACATTGTACGCGTCTCCCTAAACTTACCTTTGCAGAACATTGTACGTGTTTCCCTGAACTAACCTCTGAAGGACATTGTACGTGTCTCCCTAAACTTACCTTTGCATAACATTGTACGTGTTTCCCTGAACTAACCTCTGAAGGACATTGTACGTGTCTCCCTAAACTTTGCAGAACATTGTACGTGTTTCCCTGAACTAACCTCTGAAGGACATTGTACGTGTCTCCCTAAGCTTACCTTTGCAGAAAATTGTACGTGTTTCCCTGAACTAACCTCTGAAGGACATTGTACGTGCCTCCCTAAACTTACCTTTGCAGAAAATTGTACGTGTTTCCCTGAACTAACCTCTGAAGGACATTGTACGTGCCTCCCTAAACTTACCTTTGCAGAACATTGTACGTGTCTCCCTGAACTAACCTCTGTAGGACATTGTACGTGTCTCCCATATCTTGTTTCAGCTGTGCTAGATCCTTCTCCAACTGCTCGATGTTAGAGTCACGCTTACAGATAGCAGCCTGACTCTCCGAAATGTGACGAGAGAGTTCGGCTTTGGCATCCACGATCTAAGGATAGGGTACTATAACCGTGGTGTCTCGACCTCATGAGGCGCGGCGTATTACGCCGTGCTTATATATACTTCTTTTAATGCGCGTTGCATTGAAAGTACTTTGCCTGCTTTCATGCGCCGCAAAAACGTACCCCGGCGTGGCGTAATACGCCGCGCCTGAAGAGGTCCAGTCACCTGGCCAGATGTAGTGAAGGGAACTATTGAAGTTGTTTAGACCAATCAGCGCGCGGCATCATACTGATACTGCGCGCTGATTGGAAGTTACAAATACAAGGGGTGGCTCGAGTTCTTAATCTAATCGGATCTCAGAGTAGCAGAGTACAAGACTGTAGGTACTTATGATGGCCATGTAGGGTGATCACTGCATTAAAATCTTTGGAAATCACTCACCTTCTGTTCCAACTCGGCCGCGCATTTCTTTCCCTTTTCCACCATATCCAGGGCCTCCTCCTGACCCAACTTAGCTTTCCTGGCGTCTCTCTCTAAATCGTCTGCCCTTGTTTCCGACTCTCTCAACTTACTCTTCACCTTCTTCAAATCATCCTCAATCTCGTCCCTCTGAAATAAACGTAACATTCAACTAAAATTGCAGTTGAGTGGATGTAAACCGTAATCACGTCTCCAGGCGGTCATTTTAATAAGCCATGTACGGTGGCGTTTCCAACTCTTACGTGCGCGGCTTATCCATGCGCGGCGTAATCGTGCGCGGCTCACTGGCTGATATCATTAATGAAATGACAGGCAGTGAGCCGCGCACGATTACGCCACCCATGGAAAAGCCACGAAATGAAGAGTTCGACACGCCATCGTTATTTAAACGGCAACGTCTTAAATTCACCATTTCAAACAAAGAATTCTCATCCTGCCTTGTAGAAAAACCTTATCACAACCTTGAAGAACAACTTTGTGCTGACAACTGCTAAACTGCGCGAGGGCGTTTACAGAATTCAGGAGAATATTACATTTCAACTCACCTCGTCCTTGATGCGCTTGTAACTCCTCATCTTAACCTCCTTCTGCATGATCGCGTCATCAAGTTGTAGCTGCTGCTCGGAACACTTCCTCTTCAGCCCGGTCAGCTCCTCCCTGGTCTCAGTCAGGCCTGCCTCTAGAACCTCGTTCTGGGGGTGGGGAGTTAATGGGGGGGGGGGGGCAGCCCCCGGGTCTAAGATAGACCAGCTTCCAGCACTTCGTTCTGGGAGTGCAGTGGATTAATAGGGGGCGGGGGGGAGGCCCCCGGGTCTCAGATAGACCTGCTTCCAACACCTAGTTCTGGGAGTGGTGGATCAATAGGGGTGAGGGGGGGGAACTAAACCATCTATTGGCGATTCATTATATCCACCAAAAGTTAGGGGGTTGGGCCCCCAACTTATACCTTCCCACTTTGTGAAGGGGGACAAAGGGGGGGGGGGGCTATGATGAGAAGTACGTAAGATACCGGGCCACAAGTACGTACTAGTACGGACCATTTGAAAAGTACGTACCCGTACCGGGCGTACGATTGAAAAATATTTTTTTGAAAATCAAAATTTATTTTGGAGAATCGATCATTGTTGTTACACATATTTGCACGTGAATCACGCCCTAAAAGCCTAAAACGCTTCTGCAGAGTTCTAGATTTCTGGAATTTGTCTCATATATTCTTTTGTGCCACATGCTCCGTCTTTTCCCGCGTTTAGCAATATAAACATATATAATTCATGAATTTCCCTACACGTACTTTTCACCAGGATTTAAAAGTACGTACTAGTACAGTACTTCTCATCTTAGGGGGGGGGGGGGGACGGTAACACAGCTCGAAAAAAATGCCCTACGAGTTGTGGCCCGAGTGGCCGTTCCATTTCATATCGGTTCTGAGGAGCCGAGAATGTTTTAAATTTTTATTTATCCGGCTCAATGTGACATCTTGTGTCCAAATTAGGGAGGTTTATCTCTCTTAAATTCAAACATGACTGATATCATGGAATCACTTCGAATCATCAGATCTTATTATAATTGAGCCCGGACTCACCTCTGATTCCGTTTTCCTGAGGTTCTTGACGAGCTCTTCCTTCTTCAGCAGCACCTCGTCCAGTTGGAACTGCTGCTCTTCACAGCGCTGCGTGAAAGCAGAGAGTTCGTACTTTGTGGTAGTCAGAGACCCTTTCAGTTCTTCATTCTGTGGGGAGGAAGACTTGAGAGTTTATATAAACGCAAGGAAATATTCCTAGCTGATCTTATAAAAACATAATATGTTTTTATAAGATCAGCTAGGAATATTTCCTTGCGTTTATATTATAATTATCTTTTAAAATTCCTTCAAACATCAAGAGAAGAAACTTTGCCTTTAACAATCAAACCTCTGATTCTACCACGCCCAGTTTCTCACTGTTTTCAGTCATCTCCGTTTCCATTTTCGCTAGTTTCTCATCCAGCTCCGACTTCTCGTCTTTCAGCTCGTTGTACAGGTTGGTAATGTCCTCCAATTTACCCTGAGTGTAAGGTTTAAAGGTGGCACAGACCCAAGTAAAGATGCTGGATTTTTCCTACACCATCAAATATTGAAAATGTCCCCAGTTTTCGTATTTCCAGACAAATCTGACATTCATGAAAATGTTACAAAATTGCAGGCATTGATGCCGCCATCTCAAGCGCCCCAAAAGAAAAAAAAGCCATACCTTAGTGTCCCACGCCGCCCTCTTCTTCTTCCCACTCACGCCGCCTCCTCCGCCATTCCGTGAGGCGGACGCCGGTCCTCGGGTGGCGGACGCCGGTCCCGTGGTAGTGTCCTTTGCCTTCCGAATGTTGGAGCGTCCCACCCGGGGTATCTGTGCTGGAGTGGCTAGGATGAAGGACGGAGTAAAAGAGAGTGATGGAAGGTCTTAAAGGCCCCACAAGCTCTAGGTCGAAATTTCAAATTATGCCACAAAATTACTGTATACATGTACTGAGTCGATCTAGCGTAAAATAACAGTACATAAATAATCCAATTAGCGACAGGGCGTAATCTAATACACGCGCGATTGGAGAGGGCCAGCATGTACCGGCAAGAATAACAAACGTATCCTACATATCTACTGTGTTTAGCTGTCCGTTTCTCTTGTTTTGTTCCATTTTATACATTCAATACAAGCAACCGTGGATTAAATATTCGCATATTGCTTTTGCAATGTTTTTAAAGTCAATCTCATCGTCTTAGTCCAGTATAATTATGTCATAATAAGTGTGATAAATAGGGTCATAAATGAGAACTTATAACAGTATCATTCAACATCCCGAATCGTTGAGTTCTGGAGTTCTAGGTAGCTTGATTTGACGTCTGAAGTGACTCACCATAATTTGGTATTCAAATTATAAATTCACCTCTTCGTTGATTTAATACTAATAGACTTATAACATGGTTTTGAACTTAGAAACTATAATGAATTCAATCGTCATAAACCACACAAATTTAGCCAAGTATCAAGTACCGCATTTATTGGTTTGTCTGCGATCACTGCCCACATGGATGCTGAACCATCCTTTTCCAAGCCTCCGAAGATGAACACTCTGACCTTATATCTGAGCCATACAATAATTGCGTAACAGAAACGAATATTTTTGACGGTTTGGTCTCGCAAGGACTAGAGTACGCCCGTTTCATACACAATTCATCAATCAAGGATTCTAAGAAAAGGGATGAGTATCTTTGTAAGCCCTTGACTAACGGCCTAATTTAACGTCATTTACTTTATCGTAACTTCGTGATCCTGGCCAACAAAGGACATCCATTTGGCAAAAATAATCGAACTGTAATCTCAAGCTGTGTTGTTGGCAAGATCAGAGAAAAATACCCGCAAGAGGATGGTTCCTATGAGGGTTATCATGATGTACGGGTGATAGAATAACTACATGAAGGATATGCCATATTATATAATGTGTCCTAATTACTATAATGGATGTTTCAGGCATGTTATATTCATAGAAACATATTGGTAATTTGAACTAATTAGTTCCATCACTTGCCCAAACATTCTATATTGTACTAATCACATAATGAGTTCACATAAAAATTAACGATTATCCATTATACTATTGTATAACACGTATCACACATTACACTATAGCGCAACATGCTGGCCCTCTCGGATTACAAGCAACTACGCGCCCTAATATCTCGTAATCCAATTAACTCTAGAGGGTGGGACAAAGCGCATTCTCTACATCAAGCTAATATCTATGCATTAAGATAAAGTTGTTTCTAGAGCTTGTGGGCCCTTTAAAAGGGAGTTTTATTCGGTGAAAGAGTGGGCCGTAGTTTTCATTTCCAGTATAAAATGTGGAAAGGGGGGGTTTCATCTCCGGTAAAAATCGTGTGATAACGATGAAAACCTTCTCACTTTGAGAGCCGTGCAACGCCCTCACATAGCTCGGGAGTCTAGTGCACGGATCTCAAATCGAGAAGGAATTCATTCACTGTATGCCATGATGGCGAAGGTACTGATTTATTTAAAAAAATCTAATTTAACTGTCACTTGAAAATAATAGTAGATCCAGTATTCAAAACAACAGAACAATCGCGAACTGTAAAAGTACGCATCCTGATGAACATAACCATACTATCCTTATCTTCCTCGATAAAAATGTACAGATTAATTACGATGTAGCAATCAGTTAGATAAGGTATATGTAGAGATGTACCGTTCTTCAAAATGTTCTTCATTGGCCATGATTATTATCAAGTAGAATGTACAAGTGCGAATTTCCCGTATTTGAATTTCACTTAGATGACGTCAATTTCGTCACTTTCGTCAAGGACTAAGAGTTACAGGTTACAGCATATCAGCTAACTCATACCTTAGGAGGTTTATTTATATGGAGTAAAATTTTGGTGTTTACAAATTTGGTAGGTTGTAATTTGGGGATCTTGCTCAAGTCATTACTCTAGTAAACATATGATAATGACGTCATTTTGAACTGTCATGGTGGGTAAAAATATGACATGGTGGGTAAAAATATGGGGATTTTTCCGAAAAATCCCCAAATTACAACCTTCATAAATACACCTCCTAAGGTAGATCCATTTGACATTGACCTATCAGCATGCGAGTTGAGTGTAAACTCGCACGCTTATTGGCCGATGACTCAGTTACTCACGTTGTGCGACTTTCATGCTTCTCCTCTTGGCGAGCTTGATGCTCCGCCGCATCGACTTCTGGGCTTTCGAATCTGAGATTTTAACTCCTGTTACATAATGAAGACAATTCTTTAGACCTGAATACCCTATCGGCCTTTATTTAGTCGGCCTTTTCTAAAACGGCCCCTTGTACGAAAATTTTGCTTTTGGTAGCAAGATCAACGATTTTATGTTTTAAATAAAGGCCTATAAGGTAAGTGAACCCTATTGATCTTTGTAGCTCGCAGACTCAAGGACGGAGACTCAAGCTCGCAGACTCAACAGTCAACACATTTAGTCGCTGGCTCAAGGACAGCAACACACTCAAACACACACATTTCAACATGTCGCACAGTACCTGTTGCTTTTGAGGCCAAGTCCTTCTTCAGAGTTGAGGAAGTGGCACGCATGTACCCAGGTTCTGATATCCTGAGGCACAACGTTAGAAAATAGGGATTCAGAATGAAAAGAATGGAGTGAAAGTCTTTACTTTTAAAAATCGCATGGCCGACACATTATCAATTTATATTAAACACAGTTCAGAATGATTGTACAATGATAAAGCAGTACTGATAAAGCACTCACTGTACGTTCATCTTGTTCGTATTCCCGAGACCTCTTGTTGTTGGAACTTTCTTGTTTTCTGACAAATATCACGAATCACGATACACAATATATTGCATATAAAATTCAATATATTGGCCAATTGGCCGAAATTGGAAATTTTTTCCTGTTCCCAATCGCGTTTTTGTTTTACATCTTTTGCATTGTGGGCTGCAGCAGCTAGCAGGCAGCTAGCTAACTTTGCTGCTTCGTAGGCATTTGAGTTCAATGCTCGGTTCATTCTGATGTTGAAATTAATTCTTTTCCAAAAATTTAACAATTCTTTAAGCATAAAATCAAAACTTTATCAATTTCCGCGGAATCATGATCGAGGTCAGGTTTTGTTGATCTAAGATGGGAAAATTTTAGAGAAGTTCTGGTGACGTCATTTTCACGTCACTATGACGTCATCAACTTAGCGAAATTTTATTGCTTTTTTAGCGAATTTAGGCCATTTTTGAGCGCATTTTTCACCAAGAAGGAAAGGCAATAGCTCAAAAATTTTGAAAAATCGTTGGTTAGAAATTTAAAGAGCTTTCAGAAAATCATACGGATCATTAGGCTATCTCGATTTTTCATCGAGATATACGCGATTTTCTAAGGTACGGTGGAAAAATCGATTTCCAAATTATAGGACAAAACTTAAACGAGTGATATGTCAAGAGCTGCAACTTATCTTGAAATGGGACCGGTCAAAGTATGTTGTACTAAGGCGGAATTGTCTTATAGGTAGGCTACATGGGAAGTTGGTTTGAGCTTATTTGGGTGCTGTGATGACGTCATCAAAATCGCGTAAAACCACTAAAAAAGCGTATTTTGTGGTAGAACGCTATTTTGCGCTACTTTTACATCTCCAACTCATAGAGTTTTCATCAGATTATGTGGGTCCGAATAACGGGGTTCCGAATATCGGGGGTCCGAATAACGGGGGTCCAAGTAACGGGGGTCCAAATAACGGGGGTTCGAATAACGGGGGTCCGAATAACGGGGGTCCGAATAACGGGGGAATATACGATGCACTAGTGAAGCACGTGATATTAACAAATAGTGAGGGCGTACCCGGACAAAGAAAAACACTGATAGCTAGGTATAAAGTATAATACAGATCAGTAAAGCAATAGTAGGTGACAATCTGAACGTCAAGCGACCCCGAGCTCTCTCGGGTCCTCCCATATATACAACCCATAAACCCAATCATTGCACTCTACTAAACTAACATTAGACAGATAAGGTACTAACATGCTGCTAATGAGACGCTAAAATGTCGGCTAAAGTGAGACACCTTGACGCGACATAACCCACTAGAAACTAAATGCCTCAAGGCTGAAATAACCCTCATTAACCAATAAGTCACTTCCGTACTAATTACATTAGTAAGCTAAACAAAACCCGAGTGCAAAAGTACACACGAGGGGGGTACAACATCCCACCCTCCAAAGAATTAAAATAATCTACGATTATTTTGTTAAAAACAAACTGAAAATCCGCGCAAAAAATAATAATCTAGTCGCAAAAATGAAAGATAAGCTGATAAAACTGTTACGCGTGCGGAAAAATATAACGTCACTGTACTCTATAACACATAAAATTCATACAACATCATATAAAATATTACATAATAAATCAGTTCATACTCGAACCGCCAGATGCGAACTTCTCGTTACCCCGTGCGACTCGTCCCTCGTCGCAAGATGCGTGCAGTGCGCAGGTGTAGTCTCCAAGGTGCGTGCAGTGAGCACGTGTAGTCTCCAAGGCCAAGGTGCGTGCAGTGAGCACGTGTAGTCTCCAAGGTGCGTGCAGTGAGCACGTGTAGCCTCCAAGGTGCGTGCAGTGAGCACGTGTAGTCTCCAAGGTGCGTGCAGTGAGCAAGTGTAGTCTCCAAGGTGCGTGCAGTGAGCACGTGTAGTCTCCAAGGTGCGTGCAGTGAGCACGTGTAGTCTCCAAGGTGCGTGCAGTGAGCACGTGTAGTCTCCAAGGTGCGTGCAGTGAGCACGTGTAGTCTCCAAGGTGCGTGCAGTGCGCACGTGTAGTCTCCAAGGTGCGTGCAGTGAGCACGTGTAGTCTCCAAGGTGCGTGCAGTGAGCACGTGTAGTCGTGCAGTGAGCACGTGTAGTCTCCAAGGTGCGTGCAGTGAGCACGTGTAGTCTCCAAGGCCAAGGTGCGTGCAGTGAGCACGTGTAGTCTCCAAGGTGCGTGCAGTGAGCACGTGTAGTCTCCAAGGTGCGTGCAGTGAGCACGTGTAGTCTCCAAGGTGCGTGCAGTGAGCACGTGTAGTCTCCAAGGCCAAGGTGCGTGCAGTGAGCACGTGTAGTCTCCAAGGTGCGTGCAGTGAGCACGTGTAGTCTCCAAGGCCAAGGTGCGTGCAGTGAGCACGTGTAGTCTCCAAGGCCAAGGTGCGTGCATTGAGCACGTGTAGTCTCCAAGGTGCGTGCAGTGAGCACGTGTAGTCTCCAAGGCCAAGGTGCGTGCAGTGAGCACGTGTAGTCTCCAAGGTGCGTGCAGTGAGCACGTGTAGTCTCCAAGGTGCGTGCAGTGAGCACGTGTAGTCTCCAAGGTGCGTGCAGTGAGCACGTGTAGTCTCCAAGGTGCGTGCAGTGAGCACGTGTAGTCTCCAAGGTGGGTGCAGTGAGCACGTGTAGTCTCCAAGGTGCGTGCAGTCAATCCCAGTCTTCAAAAGCTGAGTCTGCGACTCACTCAAACCCACACCACGACGATCTGACGCTGTCAGACGCCGACCCATCTGGAGATACCAGTGGTGGATGCTGAGAAACAGCATCAAACCCATAGATTATGGGGTGCTGAGGCCTGCAGTTTATAGACTTGCTTCCCCAGCGCATGGTCTGCGAGGTAGAAACTCTGCCGAAGACAGATTCTACTCGAAGCCGACTTGCAGGAACTCGGTAGGTCTCCTGTTCCTTCTGCTCCTCCGAGGTGGGGGTGTCGGAGGTCTCTGATCCGGTGGGGCCACAATCTCTGCGAGCTCCGCGTCATCCACCCCGATACTGGAGGACGTGTCAGATACTGCGCTGCCAGGCATGACAGGGGCAGGGGAAGCAAGGGGACTGCACTCATCAACAGGGGCTTCACTCTGCAGTGGTGTCGTGGGGTGCTCACGATCCATGAGCTGGCATGTCGGCTCCGCTTCAGGTGTGACCAACGTCGTGGGTCTGCTTACACTGGCTTCCACCGGGGCGGGCTCAGGTTGGGAAACCTCCACAGTGGTGTCGATGTCCACTACCACCGCCGGCGCCGTCTGTTCCGAGGGGGTGTCTGCAGGTGTTGAAGTGGCTGCCTTCCCACCAACATTTCCAGTGTCAAGCTGGAACTCGGCAGCAGTGGGGTTCAGCGGGTTGGGGGAAAACGTGTTCTTCAGGTAGGGTTTAAGCTTGCTGATACTGATAAGCTTCTCCTCGCCTGCTTCCAACTCAATCACGTAAACGTGATCACTGACAGCCTTCACCACTCGGTAGGGACCATCAAACAGCGCCGAGAACTTGTGCTTCTTGCACTGCACCAGTGCCATCACCCAATCACCCTCTTTGAAGTATGGCCCGTGCAGGTTCTTGTTGTACCAATTGTCTGCATAGCGGAAATCTGCCTCAGCATGTTTCCTGGCCTTCTGGACGATGGTCTTGAGGGGTCTTGTACAAGGCATAAGCTTTCTTGGAGTATTGAACACCGGGCTCAAAACTGACTGGTTCGTTATCCACGACCAAGTTCAGTGGGGGTGTGAACCTCCTTACCATGCATAAGAAAGTTACTAGAGTACCCAGTATGCCTGGATTTCTGAGCATTCAAGGCATAGCAAACGAAGGGTAAGTACAGGTCCCAGTCATTCAGCTGACGGTCAGTGAGCATTATTCTGAGTGCCTGGTTGACAGACCTGTTCTTGCGCTCTACCTTGGATGTGGAACCACAGGTGTAGGGGATACCATGCGTAGATTTCACACCCAGAGCTTTGCAGATCGTGTCATAATACTGAGATGTGAAACCCGGGGCATTGTCCGAGATTATTTCCCGAGGACAGTCAATCTCCGGATGAGAGATGAGCATTCTGTCCGTCACGGGGAGAGCAGCGTGGCTGTGCTCCCCAGTGAGGAGAGTGCACCCCGCGACATGATGACCTGTCATGTCCAGCACCTTGACAGAACCGAGCTGGTCCGGGAGTCGGACAGCTGCTGTTCGTCATCTTGCTCCAAGGGGAGGGATACCCCCACTTCTAGACCTGTTGTATCGTCTCAGACCCGTTACACTGCTCGTGTCACGCAACCTGACCGATACAAACACGGCGAGGACTTCAGTATCTGGTTGTCGAGATACAGGAAGTTCATGAAGTACGGTAATATCAACGACATTGATGCACTGGACATGTTGCTGTACAATGTCGATGATAGAACGTACAGAATGCTGGAAACGGTGACTGAGCGTATGACGGCTCGGGAAAGGGTCACTCCAGACCTTTTCTCACCTATTCTCGAGCATGCATTCTACCCTAAGGCAGAGATCAGGGGATTACGCCAAGAGCTGATGAAGGCCGACGTCCGTCAGCAGGAGGCAGAATCCGTCGATGACTTTGCATCAAGGATAAGAATGCTTGGCAGAAAGGCGTACTCCAATGCCTCTGATCGGGAAGAACCATGTTTAAATGCATTCCTTGCCGGGATCCGGGACACAGATCTGTATAACATGGTCATTAGCTCCAGTGGAGCGTCTGAAGACTTCGAAACTGCCGTGATAGAGGCTCGGAAGTTTGAGAAGTTGCGTCGGGCAACCAAACCCGAAGAGCACTGCGCGAAGAGCACTGGGGCTGTTGAGCAGGAACAGCGTGCTGAGACCAGGGGATTCTCTCGGCCACGGGGGAACTCTCGACGTGGTGGGGTCCGAGACCGGACAAACGTCCAGTGTTGGAGGTGTGACGAGATGGGACACATCGCCAGGGACTGTCCTACCAGGTCTTTAAACTAGATGAGGGCCGGTATTCCCGGCCCAGCAAGCACGAGTATGAGAATGGTGAAGTTGTGAGCAAGGTCAGGCTCATCGGCTCCAACCCTAATGTGATTGTGAGGGGGAAAGCCAATGAGCACTCCATCACGATTTTGCTCGACACGGGCAGCCAGGCTACTCTGGCAAGCTCGTCTCTGGTGAATGGCCTGGGGCTCCAACAGCGCATCCGTCCATCTCCTTTGAGATTGACGTCGTTCACCAAGGACAGCATCCCCAACATGGGGGAGATCGAACTTGATCTGAGCATTGCAGGTCTCACTGCGAGACAGACTTGCATTATCGTACCTGATATGGAGTGTGATGTGTTGCTAGGAATGGACTTCCTTGCCGCACATGACGTGGCTATACACACTGGTACCGGACTGGTATCATCTCAGCAGGGCACGTCGTCGTTTCTGAGGAGGCCCCAACCACTGGGATCTCGCTCAAGAGTCCGAGCTACAGAAACATGTGTGGTACCACCCCACTCGGTGATGTTTCTGAAGGGAACTGTCGAGGGAGCAGACAGGCAGGCAGTTCTCAGTGGCTACCTGGAGCCATATGAAAACCTAGCAGTGAACAGTGACATCCTGGTCGCTAGTGCCCTCGCCTACAGTGAGGGGGGTCAGGTTCCTGTGCGAGTGATAAACATGTCAGAGGAACCAGTGGTGCTGTACAAACGGAAACTGGTCGGATTTTTGAATCCTTGTGGCAGTAGGGAAGTTGGTCAGGTAACAGTCCAGAGAATCAGCAGGAGTGGGGATACCACTGCGAGTGGGGATACCACTGCTGAAAAGGAGACGGACTGGAACCGGGCTGAGCTGTTCCAGAAGCTGAAGGTGGATGAAATGCCGGTTAAGGGAGCCGACAAGCAGCGGATGCAAGACATCCTCTGGAAGCACCGGCAGTGTTTCTCTAGGCACGAATTTGATATGGGAACGTGTAACTTCTTCGAGGCTACAATCCAGCTGAAGCCGGATGCCAAGCCTCAGCACGTACCTCCCATTCCCATTCCCTACAAGCACCGGCAAGCTATGCAGGAACACCTGGAGGGAATGGAGAAGGCAGGGATCATTGAGGAGACTGACAGTAGATCCTACTGGCATAGCAGGGTGTTTCTGGTGCCTAAACCTCACCAGCCGGGGCAGTTTCGGTTTGTAGCCGATTTTCGGTCACTCAACTCCCAATGCATGCCAGACACTTACCAGCTCCCCAATATCAACCATGTGTGCGACCAGATTGGTGGTGCCAGACTCTACTCGACGTTTGACCTCTCTAAGTCATTTTTTCAAATCGAGTATGACCAGAAGAGCAGGCCTTTGACTACCTTTTCTGCGAATGGGAAGATGTGGATCTTCAGGAGGATGGTAATGGGGCATTGCAACTCGTCCAGTCAGTTTGCCAGAATGATGGACACTCTACTGGCAAACAAAACATAAGTCTCGACCAGCTGTGCTATTTTCTGGATGATTTGTGCATTGCCTCAGATGGCATTCCGTCCCACCTGGACAAATTGGACTTAGTTCTGGGTAGATTGGCAACAGCCAACCTGAAACTGTTGCCCAAGAAGTGCAACTTCTTGAAAGAATCAGTCTCCTTCTGCGGGGTTACACTCTCCGCTGCAGGGCAGTCGATGGATGCGGATCGCATCAAGGCTGTACAGGAGATCGAGCCTCCTACTACTCAGAAGGAGGTCATGCAGCTTGCGGGGTTCCTGTCATACAACCGCAAGTTCTGCAAGGATTATGGGGCTCTGGCGAAGCCCATCTACCAGCTGATTGACAAATCCAGCAAGAGGAGGAGAATTGTGTGGACCAAGGAATGCCAGGAGTCCCTTGACGAGATCAAACGGCGGATAGCCGAAGGGATCACGCTGGCAATCACCCTGGCTGCGAGGACATGGCTTATACAGTCACGATTGATGCGTCCCAAGACGCATATGGGGCCGAACTTCGACAGTGGCAAGATGGGGAAGACTGTACAGCCCACAAGCGGCTGTGGTCCCAGTCGAAGTTAGAATTCCTCGGTTTGGTGGAAGCACTCCAACACTGGGCCTTGTACCTGAAAGGGACACAGTTCCTTGTGGAGACGGACTGTCTCAGTTTACTAGCTCTTGAGAAGCTCTTCTCCAAGTGTGATGCCACTATGATCAGGCATTTGAAAAAAACTAGCAGACTTCCGCTCATGGGACTACACGGCCCCCCCTTAGGGGGGGCCGAGCCCCCTCTAGTTTTGAAAAGGCCCCCCCCCCTAAAAAAATCTTAGGGGGGGCCTTGGCCCTACCTAGAATTTTCTCAAAAATTTGACCATCAAAATGAAGTTTAAAATCAAGTTCAAATAAACTGAAGTTTCCTTGAAATCCATTTTTTCAGGATCAAAGCAAACAGAAAACGTGATTTTATGTGTATTTTTATGCAAAACTAGCAGGCCCGTTGGGCCTGCAAACACACAGCTCACTCGGCGCTGCTACGCAGCACCTCGTTCGCAAATTTTAAACACTACCATTCAAATTGAATGGATATTTTTTCATTTTACCGCATCAAAATATTCCTATCAGATCAAATAAATCTAATTTTCAATTTTATGAAGGAGCAGAGTGGAAAATAGAACTTCGTCGGTTACTCTTAGTTGTGCTAAACCATGTGACTTTTGTTCCGTTTTGATTGCAAGATGATGTCAATTGTGACAACTAATTCTCATAATGACATTGGACAATTTTGTTTCATTCAAATTGATTCAGAATAGGAACTTTCCTCGTATCTGCCACACCTAAATTCGACTCGATTAAACTGTACACTTTTGTAAACCTTAAATTGCTCTTAAAAGAGTAAAAGGTCAATTTAAAAACTACAGTTACTACTGTTAAGCTGTTATCAGCATTAATTAATGATTATCGACAAACCTCTGCCACAGTTTTATGAAAACAATCCATCTGAAATATCCGCCGTCATGTCCATTCTCAATCTTGAGATCTTGAATTTGAAGTAAAGAAAACGTCAAATTTTCAAAAACTGCAGCTCACCATCAACAGAAGTAGCGTGATAGAAAGCTCTCGCATAGCACTGGTTATAATCTGCACGTGCGCAAAAATCGGTTTCCATAGCAACGGCGCCTCTTGTCTCCCGTTTGCATTCGTTTCTCTTGATATTTTCTTGGCAAGCTCAAATTTAATTGTGAACGGAAGCACAAACATTATTCACGTGTGACTTTACTTTATATATAATAAGACTAGCGTTTGCCCGCGAAGATTCGCGGAAACAATCGAACTGATACTTGTGGATCATCTTGTACATAGCCTGTACATAGATTACTATAGGTACCTCTACCGGATTCAATTACGCCTGCCATCTCCTCATTGTGAATACCTATAGCGCCTCTATCTGATTACAGCTATTACCGGATGAAACCTAACGCCTCTACTACGGGATAATACCAAGCATTAGTAAACGTATCGAATTAATTATGTGAATAACTAATTAACGGATAGTCCAATTCAAATTTCCCTTTAATAGCCCCCCTTAATAATAACAATTACCTTAATTGGGTGAAGATTTTCCCGAAAAAACCGATCAAAAATATCAAATGCCCTTCTTAAATAGTCATTACAACGACAGACAGACAGACAGACAGATGCACGAACACTTTGAAATTATTAATATAGACTAGCGTTTGCCCGCGAAGATTCGCGGAAACAATCGAACTGATACCTACTTGTGGATCATCTTGTACATAGGCCATAGCGTCCAAGCATGAATAAACACCAAAAAATCAATTACCTCCATTACTATACCTCTACCTGATTCAATAGTGAATATCTAGCACCTCTGCTACATATGTAATTCAAGAATTCAATCACCTCTATCTGATTACAGCTATTACCGGATGAAACCTAATGCCTCTGCGACGGGATAATACCAAGCATTAGTAAATGTATCAAATTGATTATGTGAATAACTAATCAACGGATAGTCCAATTCAAATTTCCCTTTAATAATAACAATTCCCTTAATTGGGTGAAGATTTTCCCGAAAAAAACGATCAAAAATATCAAATGCACTTCTTAAATAGTCATTACAAAGACAGACAGACAGACAGACAGATGCACGAACACTTTGAAATTATTAATATAGATTACGGTTTTTGGATGTGAAAATTCGATTATGAAAATTTAGGCCCCCCGTAGATTTCAAAAGGCCCCCCCTAGAAAAAATCTAGGGGGGGCCTTGGCCCCCACTAGCTTGAAAAAGTGTGTAATGGCATGCAGTTCCGCTTCAAACTGAAGCATGTAGATGGTACGGCTAACTGCACTGCAGACTTTCTGAGTCGCTACATCTACAAGAGGCGGGAGTGCAATGTTCAGACTCAGACAGACAGCCACCCTTACTCGAGTACAGGAACAGTTGTTAAAGTTAAGGCCGTGTCCACGCAGACAGACACTAGCTGTGACCTGTCACGACCTGACCTGGGAAGTGACACAGCTGCGGTCTGTGCCGTTGAAGTCAGTGACACTGGCATGAAGGGGAATGATCCTCCTGAACCCCTGATCCCTGTTGAATTCTTGGAGAGCGACTGGCAGGTAGCCGGTACGCATAACTCGGCTTCAGAGGACGACATCACACAGATGTTGGAAGAATCTGCTAATGCCGTGGTTTGTATCTGTCCCAGGCGGAAGGACAACGTAGACGACCCTCCTAAAGAAGAGCTTCTCTGCGAGGTGTTGGCGATCAGTTCTGACCATGCAGTGAGTGCCACTGCTGGAACTGACTCTGACCATCCTCAGCTGCTGGATCTGAAAGAGATTGCTGAGGAGCAGAAGAAGGACGCTATCCTCGGCGAAGTGAGGAAGTGGGTCCAGGACAACGCTAAGCCTCAGACAGTACAGGCTATACGCACACCTCCTGACCTTATTAGGCTGTGGAAGCAGTTCAAGCTGCTCACTATAAAGACACCCCCCCAAAGGCTCCCTTTGATTCTTTATTTTCGCAGTTCTACCACCGGCTGTGCAAGATTTTCACCGGTCTAGCCAGCTGCACCCAGAAATCATTATGTCAGGTGGATGTCACGTGACTGAGCTGCGATTCAATATTTTCGCAGTTCTACCACCGGTTGTGCAAGATTTGCACCGGTCTAGCCAGCTGCACCCAGAAATCATTATGTCAGGTGGATGTCACGTGACTGAACTGCGATTCAATATTTTTGCAGTTCTACCACCGGCTGTGCAAGATTTTCACCGGTCTAGCCAGCTGCACCCAGAAATCATAAAGTCAGGTGGATGTCACGTGACTGAGCTGCGATTCAATATTTTCGCAGTTCTACCACCGGCTGGGCAAGATTTTCACCGTTCTAGCCTGATGTATGTACCTATGATGTAGTTACACATTACTCTAGATAACTGTTTACACAACATACACACACAATGATTGAATTACATTGGGTAACAGACATTGCAGCATTGCGCTGCACACAGGCATCAACGTACACCCTTCGGTACACAGTGGTCAGTGTATAGTTGTGTGAGTGTTGGATTTAGCAAGTATGTAAGACGTAAGTTATGAAGTGAAGTACCTACCTAGGTACTCTTGGGACGGAGATTAAACACAGAAACTGATTCATGATTTTAGAATAGGTAGGTAATAACTTAAATTGTATTTGTACTTTTGTACCATGAAAAATCATGATGATAGACGTTCCTTGAATCGTTATTATCTATATTGATATTTTGGCGTACCCTGTAAGTAAATAATTTTAAATTAATCTTACATCTGTGTGTATGTATGTGCCATTGTGTGTAATGAGTTTAGGGAGCCGTGGCCGTCACATATTACGTCAGCACTTTTTCGTAATTTTTGAACCCCCTCCCGTCTGTCAATGGAAATATAAAGTCAATCAGGAAGGAGTGGTGCATCTAATCTTCTTAGATTCGTTTGAGATTAACAAAATATCAAATGTCATGTCACGTGCCAAGTAAATTATCTAACAATTATAGATATCATATGCAAAATACCTGGTGTCACACACTCGTAGTGTACAAGTGTCACACACTCGTAGTCTAGTGTACTGATGTCACACACTCGTATTCTAGTGTCCTGGTGTCACACACTCGTAGTCTAGTGTGCTGGTGTCACACACTCGTAGTCTAGTGTATTGGTGTCAAACACTCGAAGTGTACTGGTGTCACAAACTTGTAGTCTAGTGTACTGTTGTCACACATTCGCAGTCTAGTGTACTGGTGTCACACACTCGTAGTCTAGTGTACTGGTGTCACTCACTCGTAGTCTAGAGTACAGGTGTCACACACTCGTAGTCTAGTATACTGGTGTCACACACTCGTAGTCTAGTGTACTGGTGTCACACACTCGTAGTCTAGTGTACTGTTGTCACACATTCGCAGTTTAGTGTACTGGTGTCACACACTCGTAGTCTAGTATACTGGTGTCACACTCGTAGTCTAGTGTACTGGTGTCACACACTCGTAGTCTAGTGTACTGGTGTCACACACTCGTAGTCTAGTGTACTGGTGTCACACACTCGTAGTCTAGTGTACTGGTGTCACACACTCGTAGTCTAGTGACTGGTGTCACACACTCGTAGTCTAGTGTACTGGTGTCACAAACTCGTAGTGTACTGGTGTCACACACTCGTAGTCTAGTGTACTGGTTCCACACACTCGTAGTCTAGTGTACTGGTGTCACACACTCGTAGTCTAGTGTACTGGTGTCACACACTCGTAGTCTAGTATACTGGTGTCGCACATTCATAGTGTACTGGTGTCACACACTCGTAGTCTAGTGTACTGGTGTCACACACTCGTAGTCTAGTATACTGGTGTCGCACATTCATAGTGTACTGGTGTCACACACTCGTAGTCTAGTGTACTGGTGTCACACACTCGTAGTCTAGTGTACTGGTGTCACACACTCGTAGTGTAGTGTACTGGTGTCACACACTCGTAGTCTAGTGTACTGGTGTCACACACTCTTAGTGTAGTGTACTGGTGTCACACACTCGTAGTGTAGTGTACTGGTGCCATACATTCGTAGTCTAGTGTACTGGTGTCACACACTTGTAGTCTAGTGTACTGGTGTCACACAGTCGTAGTGTAGTGTACTGGTGCCATACATTCGTAGTCTAGTGTACTGGTGTCACACACTCGTAGTGTACTGGTGTCACACACTCGTAGTCTAGTGTACTGGTGTCACACACTCGTAGTCTAGTGTACTGGTGTCACACACTCTTAGTGTAGTGTACTGGTGTCACACACTCGTAGTCTAGTGTACTGGTGCCATACATTCGTAGTCTAGTGTACTGGTGTCACACACTCTTAGTTTAGTGTACTGGTGTCACACACTCGTAGTCTAGTGTACTGGTGCCATACACTCGTAGTCTAGTGTACTGGTGTCACAAACTCGTAGTGTAGTGTACTTCAGAATAAAACAAAAGTTTTTTTTTTCAGAATAAAACAAAAGTTTATTTCGCATTTCTTTATACACGCCTAAATACTGAATATATACAAAATATGATAAAAATTCTGGTTTCAGGGTAATATTGAAATCAATATGAGATTAGAATATTCTAATAGAGGGATTCTGGTTTCAGGGTGATAGGGAAACTCTAACATTAGAGCATACAGATGATAGGGTTCTGATATCAGGGTGTAGGGGAATTGTTTAACATTAGGACATTAGAAAATTCTAACAAAGTGATCAGGAGTAAAATTTCTTTGATTTAGAGGGTAGGCTTACAAGTGCTGGCGAAATGCAAGGTCGCAAGGCTGGAGGCTTATTGCTTCCTTTAAGTGTACCAGCACTTGAAGCTAGGATAGTCTTTGTTTCTAGTATATATCATTGCGAGAAAACCCGTTGGGTATTCTCTTTATTTCGATGTATATTCAATTGGACGCACGGTCAATTTGACGAATTATCAAAATTTTGAAAAGCTGAACATTTTATGGCACTTCTGGTTATCTGGAGCAATTTCACGGAAGGTCGCCCAATATTTAAACGGCGTGGAGTGACGTCACAGATATAAACCACAATCATTTTGTATCCTAACCCTGAACCTAATCCTAACCACCACCCTAACCTTGAACCTTACACTAAACCTAACAAATCCTGACCCTAATCATGATATAGTTGATACCAGTGCGAGGTATAGTTGAGACCAGTATGAGGTAAAGTTGACACCAGTATGAGGTATAGTTGACACCACTGTGACGTTTTAGCGGCTCAGTTTGAGGTATAGTTGACACCAGAGTGAGGTATAGTTGACATCACTATCAGTGTCATTCACAGTTGACACCAATAAAGTAATAAAGTAATTGATAACTTGATAATAACGAATATAGGTACATCAGCTATATCATGGTTTGTGGACGTTCAAAAGTACAATTTATACAGTTTAGGTATAAGTCTTTAAAATTATTATCATAACGGTGAAATTTCACATATTTAATGTTATGCTCTTTGAGTATAACCAACATTTGTCCCTATGGTTGTTTGGATAACGCCTAGCCTGGCGAGCTTAGTGGATGTCCTTGCTGAACGGCATGTTAAACAAGGAACTGAAGCTGTGAGGTTCCGTTCAGTCCAAACAACTATCTCACTATTGTGTCAAATGTTGGTACATACAAAATGTGTTTCTCAACACAACCCAAGATTAAGCATTTTCTGTTTTTACTCTCCGTCCCAGGAGTACCTAGGTACTTCACTTCATAACTTACGTCTTACATACTTGCTAAATCCAACACTCACACAACTATACACTGACCACTGTGTACCGAAGGGTGTACGTTGATGCCTGTGTGCAGCGCAATGTCTGTTACCCAATGTAATTCAATCATTGTGTGTGTATGTTGTGTAAACAGTTATCTAGAGTAATGTGTAACTATATCATAGGTACATACATCAGGCTAGAACGGTGAAAATCTTGCACAGCCGGTGGTAGAACTGCGAAAATATTGAATCGCAGCTCAGTCACGTGACATCCACCTGACATTATGATTTCTGGGTGCAGCTGGCTTGACCGGTGAAAATCTTGCACAGCCGGTGGTAGAACTGCGAAAATATTGAATCGAAGCTCAGTCACGTGACATCCACCTGACATAATGATTTCTGGGTGCAGCTGGCTAGACCGGTGAAAATCTTGCACAACCGGCGGTAGAACTGCGAAAATATTGAATCGCAGCTCAGTCACGTGACATCCACCTGACATAATGATTTTTGGGTGCAGCTGGCTAGACCGGTGAAAATCTTGCACAACCGGTGGCAGAACTGTGCAACTGTGGCAATTTGAAATCAAAGGGAGCCTTTGGGGGGGGGTGTCTCTATAAGGCAGGATGTTCTGTGTCGCAAGTGGATCAAGGTCGACAAGGACTCCAAGGAAGTGGAGATCGAGCGGTGCCTGCCCATCATTCCCGACTCACTGCGGGAGCAGGTCATGCGTCTTTACCACTGCTCACGAGTCTCTGCTCACCTAAGAT
The DNA here is from genome assembly GCA_011033025.1 of Beroe forskalii. NCBI lineage: Eukaryota > Metazoa > Ctenophora > Nuda > Beroida > Beroidae > Beroe > Beroe forskalii. The sequence goes on along the minus strand of WFMF01000003.1, from coordinate 402,253 downwards.
GAGAAGTACGTACGGTACGTACTTTTAAATGAACTGTACTAGTACGTACTTTTAAATCCTGGTGAAAAGTACGTGTAGGGAAATTCATGAATTATATATGTTTATATTGCTAAACGCGGGAAAAGACGGAGCATGTGGCACAAAAGAATATATGAGACAAATTCCAGAAATCTAGAACTCTGCAGAAGCGTTTTAGGGCGTGATTCACGTGCAAATATGTGTAACAACAATGATCGATTCTCCAAAATAAATTTTGATTTTCAAAAAAATATTTTTCAATCGTACGCCCGGTACGGGTACGTACTTTTCAAATGGTCCGTACTAGTACGTACTTGTGGCCCGGTATCTTACGTACTTCTCATCATGAAGCAATGATTTTTACTATTAAATTGGCTTTTAGAAATAGGAGATCGAAATCTGATTATATTTCGGTATATAACAAGAGCTCTAATTGGGTCAGTTCTCATAGAGACAGTACTTTTGTTTTTGATGAATCTAAACTTATTAAGTGTGTGGAATTTTTGTTGGATAATTGTTATTTTGAAGTTGGAAATAATCTCTTTAAGCAAGTTATTGGTGTACCGATTGGTATCAATCCTGGGCCCTATATGGCTAATTTAACATTATGGTATTTTGAGAATAAGTTTCTTGATAGTACCTATAAATCCAAATATTATATTGTTAAAAAGTTGAGTAGAACATTTCGGTTAATTGACGACATTACTACACTCAATTCTGATGGTTGTCTAGAAGAGTATTATAAACTTATTTACCCGAGTAGTTTAACTTTAAACAAAGAGAATGAAGTAGATAACTGTGCAAATGTGCTAGATTTAGAAATAAGTATCGTAGATGGTAAATTTGTAAGTAAAGTATATGATAAGCGTGATAATTTTAACTTCAACATAGTTCAATATCAACCAATTAAAAGTAACCAATCGAGTGAAATTCTGTATGGTACCTTCTATTCACAAGTTGTAAGATATTCACGTATATGCACTGATTTTAATAATTTTTCAGAAAGGGTAGGTAATTAGGATTAAAGATGATTTCATAAAACTTGGATATAAGCAAGAAAGACTTAGTAAGATGTATGCATTAATTGTCAGTAGACATGAGCTAATGAGAAAATTCGGTAGAGAATGTAGAGATGTATTGATTACTTGATACACCTCCATGTACTTTATCTAATTTGATCAGAGGTTTCATTTCAAGGCGTTGTTTATGTTACGGTTCTTGTATTCAGTCTTGCTCTGTTGCTTGCCGTGCTGTTTGATATACATACACTGTATAAGGGGGTGCACACACGTGGCTTATAAGCCATGGACTATAAGCCATGGCTTATAAGCTACGTGTGTGCTGTCGATAACTTACCCATGGACTATTATCCATACGTGTGTCTTGGGTGAAAGTATCGACTATACTCTACAAAAGTGTGGAGATTAGTCCATGAAAAATAGCCGGTCTTAAATGTGGTATTACAATCCACATGGCTTGTAAGCCACGTGTGTCTTGTAGACTATAGTCGACACTGTACATAATTCCGAGAAAAGTTGTATACATTAACGCTAGCCAATCAGAACGCTGTATCACGCGTGTTATTAACCAATCAAAGCAAGAAAAGTGATAGGGGTTATGTTTCCGATTCTTCCTGTGTTGTGTTACGATCAGAGCATCGGCCGAGGGTATCATATCAAATTCCATCAATCAATTTCTATTCGGGGACTCAGAAGAAACTGCTTTCGATATTTTGTTACGATAACGTGTGTTGACAATAGTCTACAAGACACACGTAGGATTCATGGCTTATACTCCACGTCGTGTGTCTTCACCCCAAAACTCGGCGTAGACTATAGTCGACATGGCTTATAATCCACGTGTGTGCAGCCCCTTACGTATTAACGTATAATGCTATATATTTTTAGTTGATATTTTTTAGTTGATATTTTTTAGTTGATATTTTTTAGTTGATATTTTTATTTTATTTTATAATTGATACTTATTTCATTTATTTTAAATTATTATAGATTATTATTATCAGGATATCAAATTTAATTATGTTATTTTAGAGAATGATGTAAAGGGGATCGTCGTGCACATAAAGATGTCTTAACCCTGCCGAAGCCAGTCGGTAGCCTGGATATTATGATTTCTCTACAAAACTAAGCCTTTTACTGCTTATAGCTGCTCACCCGGGAGTGGAGGAGACGTACAGGCAGTGCCTCTCCAACACTTACTGGCCCAAGATGAAGGACGAGGTTGAATTGTTCGTCCAGGCATGTGTAACATGTGCTAAGGTGAAGGCTCCGAAAGCTTACCTCAGGGCACCTTTGCTACACGTCATTGCCCACGACAGGCATGATGTGTTGCAAATCGACCACATCATTCCTGAGAAGGAGGGGATGACTCCACGCCGTAATCGGTACATCTTGAACCTCACGGATGTCTTTTCTGGGTTTACTCAAGCCTACCCCGTCAAAACGCTGGGGAGTGAGGAAACCATCAGGATCATACTCCACAACTGGATCCTGAGGTCGAGCTTCGACTGTCCTCGGGAAATAATCTCGGACAATGCACCGGGTTTCACATCCCAGTACTACGACACGATCTGCAAGGCGCTGGGTGTGAAATCTACGCATGGTATCCCCTACACCTGTGGTTCGACATCGAAGGTAGAACGTAAGAACAGGTCTGTCAACCAGGCACTCAGAATAATGCTCACTGACCGTCAGCTGAATGACTGGGACCTGTACTTACCCTTCGTTTGCTATGCCTTGAATGCTCAGAAATCCAGGCATACTGGGTACTCTAGTAACTTTCTTATGCATGGTAAGGAGGTTCACACCCCCACTGAACTTGGTCGTGGATAACGAACCAGTCAGTTTTGAGCCCGGTGTTCAATACTCCAAGAAAGCTTATGCCTTGTACAAGACCTTCAAAACCATCGTCCAGAAGGCAAGGAAACATGCTGAGGCAGATTTCCGCTATGCAGACAATTGGTACAACAAGAACCTGCACGGGCCATACTTCAAAGAGGGTGATTGGGTGATGGCACTGGTGCAGTGCAAGAAGCACAAGTTCTCTGCGCTGTTTGATGGTCCCTACCGAGTGGTGAAGGCTGTCAGTGATCACGTTTACGTGATTGAGTTGGAAGCAGGCGAGGAGAAGCTTATCAGTATCAGCAAGCTTAAACCCTACCTGAAGAACACGTTTTCCCCCAACCCGCTGAACCCCACTGCTGCCGAGTTCCAGCTTGACACTGGAAATGTTGGTGGGAAGGCAGCCACTTCAACACCTGCAGACACCCCCTCGGAACAGACGGCGCCGGCGGTGGTAGTGGACATCGACACCACTGTGGAGGTTTCCCAACCTGAGCCCGCCCCGGTGGAAGCCAGTGTAAGCAGACCCACGACGTTGGTCACACCTGAAGCGGAGCCGACATGCCAGCTCATGGATCGTGAGCACCCCACGACACCACTGCAGAGTGAAGCCCCTGTTGATGAGTGCAGTCCCCTTGCTTCCCCTGCCCCTGTCATGCCTGGCAGCGCAGTATCTGACACGTCCTCCAGTATCGGCTTGGATGACGCGGAGCTCGCAGAGATTGTGGCCCCACCGGATCAGAGACCTCCGACACCCCCACCTCGGAGGAGCAGAAGGAACAGGAGACCTACCGAGTTCCTGCAAGTCGGCTTCGAGTAGAATCTGTCTTCGGCAGAGTTTCTACCTCGCAGACCATGCGCTGGGGAAGCAAGTCTATAAACTGCAGGCCTCAGCACCCCATAATCTATGGGTTTGATGCTGTTTCTCAGCATCCACCACTGGTATCTCCAGATGGGTCGGCGTCTGACAGCGTCAGATCGTCGTGGTGTGGGTTTGAGTGAGTCGCAGACTCAGCTTTTGAAGACTGGGATTGACTGCACGCACCTTGGAGACTACACGTGCTCACTGCACGCACCTTGGAGACTACACGTGCTCACTGCACGCACCTTGGAGACTACACGTGCTCACTGCACGCACCTTGGAGACTACACTTGCTCACTGCACGCACCTTGGAGACTACACGTGCTCACTGCACGCACCTTGGAGACTACACGTGCTCACTGCACGCACCTTGGATACTACACGTGCTCACTGCACGCACCTTGGCCTTGGAGACTACACGTGCTCACTGCACGCACCTTGGAGACTACACGTGCTCACTGCACGCACCTTGGCCTTGGAGACTACACGTGCTCACTGCACGCACCTTGGAGACTACACGTGCTCACTGCACGCACCTTGGAGACTACACGTGCTCACTGCACGCACCTTGGAGACTACACGTGCTCACTGCACGCACCTTGGAGACTACACGTGCTCACTGCACGCACCTTGGAGACTACACGTGCTCACTGCACGCACCTTGGAGACTACACGTGCTCACTGCACGCACCTTGGAGACTACACGTGCTCACTGCACGCACCTTGGAGACTACACGTGCTCACTGCACGCACCTTGGCCTTGGAGACTACACGTGCTCACTGCACGCACCTTGGAGACTACACCTGCGCACTGCACGCACCTTGGAGACTACACGTGCTCACTGCACGCACCTTGGAGACTACACGTGCTCACTGCACGCACCTTGGAGACTACACGTGCTCACTGCACGCACCTTGGAGACTACACGTGCTCACTGCACGCACCTTGTGTCGAGTGACGAGTTGCACGAAGCAACAAGGGTTCGGATTTGAGTTAGAACTGATTTATTACTTTATTATTATTTTTATGAAGTTGCATGTATAATATACTTATGGTTTTAGAGTGACGTTATACTTTTTCGCACGCCTTACAGTTTTAAAAAAGTTCATCAGTTTATCGGATTTTGCGCATTTTATACCTCTTTCATTTAGACTAAATAATTTATTACGTGCTGATTTTCCTTAACAGTTTGCTTTTTAACAAAATAATCGTAGATTATTTTGATTCTTTGGAGGGTGGGATGTTGTACCCCCCTCGTGTGTAACGTACTTTTGCAAGCTCGGAGTTAGTTTAGCTTACTAATTAGGGGGAAGTATACCATTGGTTAATGAGGGTTATTTTAGTCTTGACGCATTTAGTTTCTAATGGGTTATGTCGCGTCAAGATGTCTCACTTTAGCTGACACTTTATCATCTCATTAGCGGTATCTTAGCAGCTTATCTGTCAAATGTTAGTTTAGTGGAGTGCAATGATTGGGTTTATGGGTTGTATATAATGGAGGACCCGAGAGAGCTCGGGGGGGCCTGACGTTCAGATTGTTCCAGACTGTTGCTTTACTGATCTGTATTATACTTTATACCTAGCTATCAGTGTTTTTCTTTGTCCGGGTACGCGCCCTCGCTAATTGTTAATAGTGAGTTCACACGGACGTTTTGTAGAAATTAAGGGATTTGAAGAAATTGATATTTACACGGGATTTTCGACTTGGTTACGTTGAAATGAGTTCAAATACGACCAGTTAGATCTGGTTGCCATATTTCAGCACGTGAGTACACACGGACGTTTTGTAGAAATTAGGGGATTTGGAGAAATTGATATTTACACGGGATTTTCGACTTGATTACGTTGAAATGAGTTCAAATACGACTAATGCACGTGGTTGCTATATTTCAGCACGTGAGTTCACGTGGGTGATTTGTAGAAATTAAGAAATATATCAATTCTAGTAATTCCAAGTTAGAATAACGTAGTTTTGGACTTCGTCAGGGTGAGTTACGTGGGTTAGACTTGCGTGCGGGCTAGTAACGTGGGTTCAGACTACGTGAGGGCAAGTTACGTGGGTCCAAACTGCCTTTTGGCAAGTAACATGAGTTCAATCCTACCTTGTGGACGCGGATGAGCACCTTGTACACGAGGTGCGCGACCGCTGGGTCGAGCTTACAGTATATGAGGTCTGTAAGTAGCTTGTGTACGAGGTCGTTTTAGCTGGTTCACGAGGTATCCTACCTTGTAGGAGCGCGCAATTCCATTGCGCGCGAAATAAAATTATAAATCACTAATTTCGCCCCGCGGCCGACGCTAAGTAACTTGGAATTTGAGACAGCCAGTATCCCCCGAACCGCCTACAAGGTACACACCTTGTAAGCTTTTAGGCGGTTCTAGGTGATCATTTAGTCACTTTGATCTATGAAGATTACGTCAGCCAAACTAATTTAAACTTAAGATTATACACAAGGCCACGATAAGCTCTGCTTATATCGTCAAAATCAAAGAAATGTATCGAAATGGGCTCACTGTTCAGAAAAAAGGTTGATTTTAAGCATCTTAGCATTTTCCTGTCATGCAATTTTTCCAAAATTTTGCTGCGATGTTGCACCACAACACCAGGAAATTCAAAGCTACCAAATTTACGACATTCTCCTTGTTATTCTAGCAGACTAGAGTAATATAAGAGTATACCTTATTACATGAAATTAAGAAAGCAGTTAATTAAGAACCCGGGCAAAAAAGTTTCTTAATAAACTGCTTCTTAATTTAATGTTTCCTTAATTATATGTAGATTAATTTTATGTACATTAATTTTGCGACTCTTAATTTAATGCAATATTATTTCTACATTAATATCAAAAAATTCGTATTTTCGAAAGCCATAAAAGACTCAAGAGACACCTCAGTTGACTTACTCTTAGATCCTTTTTTCTGGGTTGAGCTATGGTTTTTCTTTTGGGGGCGCTGGGGATGCTGGCATCCTCGCCTGCAATTTTGTAATTTAACCATGATTCTCAGATTTGTCTGAAAAGACGAAAACTGGAGTCTTTTCAATTTTTGATGGAGTAAGAAAAATCCAGCATCTTAGGTTGGGTCTGCGCCATCTTCAAAAGAAAAACCTTAGGTTGAGCGCGTAATTTGAGAATTTGACAAACTTATAAAGCGGTTTCATTGAAATTTTATTACATTTAGTACTGTCATTCATTAATCTCATGCATTTCAATTATTGCTAAATTGTTCATCTGAATTCTGAGGAAAAGTTTTCAGTAACAAATATTCTCATTCTATGGATCAGCTATAAATGTTTCCTAATTAATTTTCAGCCTTAAAAAAGTTCTTAATTTGATGCTTTCTTATTCCTGACGATTAATTAGTTGCTTACTAAATTTGTTACAATAAGGCTAGGTACGTATACCTACGTCTACCAAATCGAATCAGAATATTTACATATTTATCGCCTCCTTAATTTGTATATATGAGTAGGTATATATAAAAATTGTCATAAAAATTGAGAACATTGAAACTTTTGCCCTGAGTTCCCTGGCCGTGATGGTTTATAACAGGTATAATTCAGCTGAAGACGATAATCACATGATTTTCGACAGCTCCGGATTCAAAACTTCTCGTATCATTGAAAAACTTTTTCAACATTATAATCCCTAAGTTGATTCTCTGTATCTTATGAGCTTATGCCTTGATTCTGCAGGAGCGTACCGATGTCCGATAAAATTGAAGTAGGTACCTGGTCACTGGTCAGGATTGCTTTCGGTGATGTATGTAGGTCCTTGTGAGAACATTGTCTTCCCAGATGTACCTAAAGGATAATAAAGCTGTTACCACCAGCCAAAATATACAGCACTTTGGCAGTACCGGCCACGGTAGTTTAACAGCCGTTTCAACTGCCGTGACATCACTACTCTTCAGTCTCAAATAGACGGGGGGGGGGGCTATAATAACTGTCCCCCTGTGTAGGTTTTTCAGAAATGTTGTAAATAGGGGGTTTCAAATAAGAGGGAGGAGGTGTGAATTTGAGCCGAATGGTTAGAAATAAGAACAGCACGTATTATGGCAGTGTCGAAAGTGCTGACAAACTTCTTTGGTAATACTACTGCAACAGTCACCATACTGCCATGGCAACTACGCAAACACTAATGGCAGCTACGCAGTTGGTAAAATTTTACATATGAAAGTATGAATGATTATTCTATTGTAGGTACATAGCTTATATTATTTAACTCTCGGCCCGTTCGCCGAGTTTGAAATCAAGTTTACGAAGCGGCCTCGTAACTTTTGCTCGTTAAATAATACTGTTACTACACACTATTTCGGTGTGGATTTCCCATATTTCACTCGGCTTCTCCTCGAGGAATATTCACCAATATGCACCTCAATAGTGTGTTGTAACAGTATATTACGTCGTTGGAGTGATACAATTTACAAGATATTTTAAAGATCTTGTCCTGAATACCCTCACTGCTCAGTCCTGAATACTCTCACTGCACAGTCCTGAATACTCTCACTGCACAGTCCTGAATACTCTCACTGCATAGTCCTGAATACCCTCACTACAAAAGTACCAAATTTTCATGAATCAACTTTAGTGCGCGGCTCCTCGTAGTCGACAGCAGCATTCACGTTCCACATGGTGAGTTCTGGCGCTGATAAAAGCGAGTCTGAGTGCAGCGAGTCGAGATACGACGTGTTTGATGGGCCCATTTCAGGATCGTTGAGTTGGGCCACGTGGTCGGGAAGTAGGAAGTCGGAGATGTTGAAATTGCGGGTGATGGAGGGATGGAGATATCGTGACGCAAGGATGGAGTCAGCATAGATTCGTCTAAAGAAGGAGGAAGGTGTAGGGATTGCATTGGACTAGGAGAAGGGGGTAAGGAAAGAGTTGCGTCCATGTCTTCATTGGTAGGCGTGGGAGATCATCGAAGCATGTGTCTGGGAGTTGCAGACTGAGAGGACGTGGCGTTGATGAAGGAGTTATGTCGATATTAGTATATTAACGATGTTGACAGACGAAGTAAACTGTGTTGAAAATGACACTGATTGATTGATTGATTGATACTAATTGACGATTTTTATTCTGATAGTGATTATTTGGTTTGGATGTATCATGTTTTCTTGTAACAATTTTGGAATTTGTCACACAAATCAACCTGCATGATGCGACAGCCGACAGGCAAGTCATATAGCTATCTTTACCATTAAGGCGTTTTTTGGGGAAGCCACAGACCCACCCTAGGATGCTGGATTTTTCGGAAAACAAACCCACTTTTTTGGAAATAACTTCTGTCAAAATTAAACACGATTTTTAATTCTTCCTGGATTGTTTAACAAAAATTGAAATATTGATTTTACTATAAAAGTATAGTCTCTCTATGAGTTCCTGTTCAACTTCAAGTTCATAAATCAGCTGGAGTCTCCATCAGCAGCCTCTAAAAGCGATAAATTCTACATGAATAAAATAGTGGCCTCTAAACCATTAAATTTTGTCACGACAGCAATGATAAGCAGGGGTATGGGGGCGGCAGCCCCCAGAAGCCAAAGGTTCTGAGCAAATTTAATCTTTTTCCTACTATAAATGATATTTTGCTACAATTTTTATCGAATTTCAACGTGACTGGTCTGAGCAAAATCACCAGAGTAATTTACACTCAGTTTTTTTATAAGAAACTGTCTATAAGAAACTTAGCCTAGGATTTCCGAAAATTTAAGAAACTTAGCCTAGAATTTCGCAAAAATTAAGAAACTTCACTGATTTACAATTAAGAAATGAAGAAACTTCTAGCCTAGAATTTTGAAATTTGTCTATAAAATCCTATTTCAACTGAAATTCTTTTAACATGATACGTCTGGCTTCTGGGGGCTGCGCCCCCAGACCCCCACTTTTTGATTGTGAACATTCCGAAACTAATCTAGTACTTCTATTGGACTCCTATTACAGTATTACACTGGATACTATGTGATAATTGATCATATAGCATAGAAATTTAGAAAATGAATCTCTCATGATTTGTCGATTTAAAGTAACATGCCAGATACTAAAGCACAAAAAAGAAATTTAGAAATTGTTGTTGCGACAGGACACTATTAGTATTACAGTTCCATATCTATTTCCAAAAGTTCCAAGCATTATAGGATTTAGATAATATGATTTCAAAATTTCAAACTTTTTTGGAAGAACATTTGATGAAGATCCCTGAACATTATTGTATACAGCTGTACAAATCTTTTAAGATAGGTACATGCTTAAAAGTGTATAATTTAACTGAAAATATCAGAAGGTTCGATTCTAATCCTCAACTACAGTCTACACAGTAGGTTCTTGGAAATTTCTTAGACATTTTGCTGTACGGTATGTCGGTATGTAGAATTAAGAAACCGATTAAGAAACTTTTAGGCTCAAAATCGTGAAAAAATAAGAAACTTGTAGCCTAGGATTTCAATAAGTTTCTTATAAAAAAAACTGAGTGTAACTTCATTTACGAAATATCCACAGAGGCTTTGCAAAAAAAGAAAAAATGAGAAAATGGTCAAAATTTCGCAATTGCATATAAACCTCGAGCACACAGTAAGTAAATGAGAAGAATGGTTTGCTACTAATCAGAAGTTCAGATTCGCAGAATAGTCATAGATGGTCAAGCTCATTGAAATCAAAATTGTCCGCATTTTTATCTGTTTGTAACCCACTTACTAAAGTAAATTTGAATTCCTCCTTCCGTCAAATTGTCGCAGCGAACCATCAAAACTACCGGGTGGGCCAAAAAGAACATTACAAAAGTAACACGCTGTAACAAAGTGTATTATATGTATATAAACAGTAAAGAGGCGAGTTTTGTGGTTCTAAAACTTGAGATTGAGCTGCATAGGTGTTTTTATACAAGTATACATACGGATCCAACTCTCACACTTCCCACAAATATTATCCTATGATGTATAAAATATGCGTGATATTGGTTAATAAATCTAAAATAATAATTTAAAGATGGAAAATATAAACATGAAATTAAAAAAGGTTAAAAGTATCATAAAAACGGTTAAAAGTTAACTACAAATATTCGAGTAGCCAGGTAGGGTTGAGTATGCATTTTGGACGGCGTTTGTTTTGAGGGTTGGAATGGCTTCGTATGGTGGATACAAAAAAAGTTGGTGGGGACTCGTGAACTGTAAGTGTGGCGTTTGGCCCAAAATTGGCCCAAATCCAAAATTGGGCCATACGCGAACTTTAAGTAGGGCTATCTCAGCTTCCTTTTGGAGTTGGGAGCAAACCTTGTTGTTTAAAATGACCGCAATGGTCGAAATATGCCAGGCGGATGATGGTTCCAAGACGGTAAGAGCTTCATTTTCCGAGATATTTACGATTTTGTTCATGCGCTGTAAGTGCCTTGACCCAATAACCACGAAATTTCTATCTTTTTACAGACTGAGTACTTTGCAATCGAAAAATCATCTTGAATTGACTTTTCACATGTCAGATTGATGGCCCTGGACTCTTGTGATCAAGATTAGCTCTATTTATAGCCTGAAAAGCCTCATATTACTTGACTTTCATCCCAGTTCTATGCTATTGCATGGGTAAAATCAAGTTTTTGATGGTATATTTGACGCATATATCCTTGAATCCATCTTAGATAGGATGGATAGTGCAATGATTTGTTGTCTGACGTCTACTGCTGCTCAGTATTTAGGTAATCTTTTGCCGAAATAATAGATACTGAGATATGTGATATTTGCATCAAGTGGATTCTTTCCAAGTCTCCACGACAAGATCGTTCAGCTCACCTCTACAGTAGATGCAGCGCACCCCTTCATTCTCTGACTGGATGTTATAGATAGAAAGTATGCTGTGGATGTGCTTCTCAGATGGTCCTCATCTGTTACAGTGCTGCTTCCAACATCAGCAAGAAATTCATCACCATCAGAGCAGAGTGTCCTGGCTGGGAAGAAGCTTTCCTTCAAGATATTTTTCACCCTGATATACCGCCTTGAGCTCCATTCCTCATCAATGTGAAGGTTGCAGCTATCGCTATGATAAGTCAGAAGGGGGTTGGGGAGAGGAGAACCATCCTGACCAATGTTGAAGTCCCGTATTACTTCAATTTCATTCCAGTTCTTTGCTATCACATGGGTCAAACCAAGTTTTTGACTGTATAATTGACGCATATACCAGAGGAAACCTAAAATTTCAGGTTAAGGTAGGCTTCAACAACACATGGCTGGTGGCTTGCTGCTTCCCTTTATGTACCTCCAATATCATTGAAGCATTGAATACGTTATGTCAAAGTTGTTTTTGATATGTTTCTCACTTCTTCACTGAACTGTTACTCAGCACTTAGGTAATTGATTGCTGAAACAAATGGTGAGTACACAGATAACTTAAATGAGATATTTGGATCAAGTGGATTTTCTCGAGACACAAAGCCTGAATTTGGATTCTAGCAACAACTAAGCATGGCCAACTTGATTCCGTTTGTATCACTATTCAATCAAATTCAACTCATTTATGGTACTTTTACGACTTAGGTTGAATCGGAAGCGACATAAATCAGTTTTGGAGGAATGGAGCTCAAGGCGGTATATCAGGGTGAAAAATATCTTGAAGGAAAGCTTCTTCCCAGCCAGGACACTCTGCTCTGATGTTGATGAATTTCTTGCTGATGTTGGAAGCAGCACAACAGATGAGGACCATCTGAGAAGCACATCCACAGCATACTTTCTATCCATAACATCCAGTCAGAGAATGAAGGGTGCGCTGCATCTACTGTAGAGGTGAGCTGAACGATCTTGTCGTGGAGACTTGGAAAGAATCCACTTGATGCAAATATCACATATCTCAGTATCTATTATTTCGGCAAAAGATTACCTAAATACTGAGCAGCAGTAGACGTCAGGCAACAAATCATTGCACTATCCACCCTATCTAAGATGGATTCAAGGATATATGCGTCAAATATACCATCAAAAACTTGATTTTACCCATGCAATAGCATAGAACTGGGATGAAAGTCAAGTAATATGAGGCTTTTCAGGCTATAAATAGAGCTAATCTTGATCACAAGAGTCCAGGGCCATCAATCTGACATGTGAAAAGTCAATTCAATATGATTTTTCGATTGCCAAGTTCTCAGTCTGTAAAAAGATAGAAATTTCGTGGTTATTGGGTCAAGGCGCTTACAGCGCATGAACAAAATCGTAAATATCTCGGAAAATGAAGCTCTTACCGTCTTGAAAAAATCATCCGCCTGGCAAATTTCGACCATTGCGGTCATTTTAAACACCAACGTTTGCTCCCAACTCCAAAAGGAAGCTGAGATAGCCCTACTTAAAGTTTGCGTATGGCCCAATTTTGGATTTGGGCCAATTTTGGGCCAAACGCCACACTTACAGTTCACGAGTCCCCACCAACTTTTTTTGTATCCACCATACGAAGCCATTCCAACCCTCAAAACAAACGCCGTCCAAAATGCATACTCAACCCTACCTGGCTACTAGAGTAAAAGTAGGTAACAAAGTAGGTTACAATACAAAATTACGTGAACCACACTCACAAACCCGACCAACCAAGCAATGCTGTTAGACCCCGATATGTCACCCGTACCGATTTGTCACTCGAAGTGTAATCAATATATGCCACGTGTTCTTACTTCATGTGTCCGACAGATAACTAATTTAATTGACTACAGACTCTAGTTCAGGTGACAAATCGGTACGGATTCCAAAAACTCAAACACCAGTTTGTCATCCTCGTACCGATTTGTCACTAGAAGTTGAAGTGAACCTCATATAATAAAGTAAACACTATTGCATGGAAATTTTATGGAAGGTTTCCTCCTGCATTCCATACTTGCACTTGGATAGCATGATTCTATATTGCAGAATAACACAGATATCAATTTAGGGTAATTTATGATAAAGGTATCATGCAATAGTGTATATTTCATTATGAGGTTCACTTCAACTTCTAGTGACAAATCGGTATGAGGATGACAAACTGGTGTTTGAGTTTTTGGAATCCGTACCGATTTGTCACCTGAAGTAGAGTCTATAGTCAATTAAATTAGTTGTCTGTTGGACACATGAAGTAAGAACACGTGGCATATTGATTACACTTCGACTTTCGAGTGACAAATCGGTACGGGTGACATATCGGGGTCTAACAAATGCAATGCACCGACATGATACACTGGATACAAACACACACCAAATGTTTACATAAGTGGACAGGCGTTTTGTTTTGTTTTGTTTTGTATACACTAAGCACGGTAAAACTCGGATATGAGTAAGACCGAACCGAGCGACCCGGCCTGGGGACACGGGATAAAGCAAGGTCCAGACTCGGATTAGAGCAAGACCGAGCCCAGCACCCCGTGCCCGCAGACAGTGCCCCAACTCCGATTGGAGTATAGCTACGGGTTGGTACCTGAAAGAGTATGGATTAAACATCAACGGTTCTCATTTCGGTCGTTTGTTCGGATGCTTACGGACAGAGACTTTGGTTCTGGACCCACACTGAAAGGCTGAAACTTGCACTAGAATTATACAGACACACATGGCTTTACCCTCTTATAATGCTTAAATCTTTGGGTCGAATAGAGAGGTACCATTTGTTTTAACAGTTTATGGACTAGACATGGTAGAGAGTGGACGAGCGTGTGGTGAAAAAGTCCTACACTTTCTGAACGTTTGTTTTCTAAAAAAGTTGTATGACTGTGATGCTGTGTGCTTGCATATTGTACTATACTATTTTGTTTTTTTCAACTTTCAACATGTGCAAAATTTTACCAATTAAGTAATTAAGGATTTGCTTCTGTAGTGGATGCGTAATTAGGTTTTGAAACACTTCTCCAAAGGTGGGAGTGGGCTTGCCTGAAGTTAATTAGATTTGCGGCCTGCTAAGGTAATGTTGCCGGTGATAGTGTGATAATGTTCAGATTACATTACAAACATGATCATCTCTCAAGAGTGTAAGATTAATGTAAAATTGCTTTAGCTAGCGCAAACAAAATTCTGTGAACAGAGCCTGGCCTCGTAAACCTACAGAGATTACCAGCCCGAGAAAGCTGCAGTTTTGACGTGTTATAGATATAAAAATTTGCAGGAGGTACAATATAATATTGTAAATTGTTAAAACCATTAAAAAGCTACGATGAGCACCACAAAATTTTACACAATACTCATACAGTTAGTTATGACCAGTCGCCTCACAGCTAACACAGATGTTACAGCTATGACACTGTCGCCTGTTATATCTCGGCTAACACAGATGTTACAGAATTCATACAGCTATGGCACTGTCGCCTGTTATATCTTGGCTAACACAGATGTTACATTATTCATACAGCTATGGCACTGTCGCCTGTGATATCTCGGCTAACACAGATGTCTCAGTATTCATACAGCTAACTATGACACTGTCGCCTGTTATATCTCGGCTAACACAGATGTTACAGTATTCATACAGCTATGGCACTGTCGCCTGTTATATCTTGGCTAACACAGATGTTACAGTATTCATACAGCTATGGCACTGTCGCCGGTTATATCTCGGCTAACACAGATGTTTCAGTATTCATACAGCTATGGCACTTTCGCCGGTTATATCTCGGCTAACACAGATGTCTCAGTATTCATACAGCTAACTATGACACTGTCGCCTGTTATAATATCTCGGTTAACAGATAACACGAATTTCACACAGTATTCATGACACAGTCGCCTGACAGCTAACACAGCATTCATACAGCTAACTATGACACCGGGTGGGCGATATCTTTATCTCACGACATTTCATCTCAGGACACATTATCTCCCTGTCCTGACCCTAACCATAACCCTAACCCAAACCCCAACCTTGACCCAAACCCTAACCGAGACCCTAACCCTTGCATAGAGCTGATATATTGCGAGATAAATTGTCTTGAGATGAAATGTCTTGGGATGAAATGTCCCTCCCCCTCTGTCGCCTGTTATAATATCTCGGCTAATACAGCTTTCACACACTCTTCATGACACAGTCGCCTCACAGTAAACACAATATTCATACAGCTAACTATGAAACAGTATAGTAGCCTCACGGCTAACGTGTAGCTGATGTAGCACATCAAATAGTAAAACCGACAGATAATGTTTGTTTCACCAACATTTTGAAATTGTACGGTACACCTTCAGAAATATTGTAGAAAAAAGCGTACCTATTATCTGTCATTTCAGAGACGAATTTTGTACGTTCATTGCATATTTGACCGAAGCCAACTTCCAACGTCAAAGTTCACGAAATTATAAGTTACTCAAAATTCATAAGTGGCTCAGTTTTCTTTTTAGAAATGCGCCAACTATCATGGCCAAACTCTGCCGAATACCAGCAAAGAATTACCTTATCGGACATAATTATCACGGACTTTAGTTTCACGGACATTAATATTCACGCTCGATCCAGCCATTTCAAATTTCAACAAAAATTCGATTTTTCCCATTTTTTCCACGATCTGAATACTTGAATTGAAGATTTTTCACTGCTTTTCGTTAATTAAGTAATTAATATGATAAATTTCCATATTGCACTAGGTACTAAACATGAAAAAGAAGTATAATTTCTTTAGAAATTTTTATTTTTTGTGCATTTAAAGCAGTGAAGTCAGAAATATTGCGTCTCCACCCTATAAATTTTAAGAGGAAATAACAGACTTAATTTTCACGGACCTGAAAATCACGGACATTAGTATCACGGACAAAATTTTCATAGACGTTAATATTCATGCTGAGGTGCTCAGCGAGAATGTAACGTTCGTGATAATTATGTCTGATAAGATACGGCTTCTGTCTCCGTATTACCTTAGATGCATTTATTCTGATTGCACCATTCTCCAGACTCACAACTCCGTTATCGACCAAAAACAAGACCAAGTCGTACGGCTGAGCTCCTTTCTAAATTTATACTTAATTTCCCAAAACCAAAAAGGATTTGGTTGTGATGGTCCGCGGCGGTGTTTAAGCGTTCTACTTCTTTATTGAAAAATCCATGATATGAGAATGAACGCGACGGTTAAAACTGCCGCAACGTCGCATTTTACCCCATCACTGAAACCTGATGGCTCAAAGAACTAAAAGTGACGTTGCGGCAGTTTTAACCGTCGCGTTCTTTCTCATATCATGGATTTTTCAATAAAGAAGTAGAACGCTTAAACACCGCCGCGGACCATCACAACCAAATCCTTTTTGGTTTTGGGAAAAATATCATTCTTTTTTCAGTGTTCAATCCTATTGTGAAAATTCGAAGAATCACCGTAATAAACAGTAGGAATAGGATCAAAAGATAGGGTTGAAAACGTATATTCTAAGCCAAATTTTGAAAAAACGTGATTTCGTGATGTCACTATGACGTCACCACTATTTCATCAGATATTTTCGGGGGAACTTTTTGGAGTTTTTACTTTCCTTCTTTCAAACAGTCAAACACCAGTTTGATGAACCGTACATATCGACCTTGTATTAGCTGCATTTGTGTGTAAAAAATGACTTACCGCGTGCAACTGATGACGTCATAAGTACGTCATCATATTTGAGATTCAACTTGAAACCCATTTATTAGTTCATGGAACACTATGACCGACATCATACAGTGATATGGAGTCCTGGGATGCCCCTGTTTTTTCACCACTAAACTTGCCGTTTTGGCTATTTTTTTGCAATTTTTTACGTCAAAATGGTCCAAACAATCGCGAATATCTCCATTATTCTGTGGAGCCCGAAACTTTTTGACCACATTTTCAGAAAGTACATTAAATTTCCTTTCTGAATTATGTGATGCATTTTTCTCTATCTCGAAAGCTTCATACCGAAAAATTGCGTTGAAAAACGCCTATTTTTGGAAAATGGAAATTTGAAATTCTTGATTTTGTGACGTCATTATGACATCATTGCATTGTCATCAGATAATTTTTGACACCATTTTTTGAAAGTTCTATCTTTCTTCTTTCAAATGCTGGGTCGATGAAGCATGTATCTTTTATAGTTTTTGAGATATGACATCATAAAAAGGACATACTTGTCGTTGTTTTTATCCTCTATTGATATGTATATCTGTATACCTGTATATCTATATCTATATAATAGTATAATCGTTACCCTTTTTAACAAGAACACCCTCAATTTTGGCGATTTCAAGTTGTTATAACTCAGCCGTTTTTAATCCGATTGATCTGAAATTTTGACAGATGCACCTTTGACCCCCAACCATGCGGTGTATCAATTTTGGTGCCATTCTGACATCATAAAGTTTGCCAAATTTCAACGTGAAATATGGCGAATCCATAAAAACATATAGTTGGGGGCTGGCAAGCAACGTTACATGAACACACTCCCGATGCTCGGGGGCTCGTGTACTGTTAGGATAGCCGTCCAATGCTCGCCCTCGGACCCTTCGGGTCCTCGGGCTCGCGCTCGGGCCTTCGGCCCTCGCATTGTTAGGACCGTCGTCCAATGCTCGCCCTCGGACCCTTCGGGTCCTCGGGCTCGCGCTCGGGCCTTCGGCCCTCGCATTGTTAGGACCGTCATCCAATGCTCACCCTCGGACCCTTCGGGTCCTCGGGCTCGCGCTCGGGCCTTCGGCCCTCGCATTGTTAGGACCGTCGTCCAATGCTCGCCCTCGGGCCCTTCGGGCCCTCGGGCTCGCAAACCGCCGCGGGGGGCTTGCCAGCCCCCTGATAATTACCTACTACGTTTTTACGTTCTACCCGGTAGGAAGTGTTATAACAATAACCTTATACCTTATTGGCCTTTATTTAACCGGCCCTTATTAAGGACAAAAACGACTTTAAGATTTTTGTCCAAAGGGCCGGTTAAAAAAAAGGCCGGTTAAAGTGGGGCCGGTCAAATTAAAGGCCAGTTAATTTAGGCCAAAGAAAACTTTTTTGACTTGCCTTATAAAGTGTCAAATTTTCTTGAATGTCATTATATAACACGATAATGCCCTAAATCATCAAATTAAACCGGTATTTGGGTCTTTTGATGCAATTTATTAAGTATAAATGGGTTTTAGTGGCCATTTTAGAGCATAAAATCCTTGATCTGGTAACCAATAGAAAATTTTTTGTCCAAGGGGCCGGTTAAAACGGTTCAAATATGATTCGATTTTTTGTCCAGAGGGCCGGTTAAAAAGGGCCGTTTAAAAAAGGCCGGCTAAATAAAAGCCAATAAGGTACTCTTATATTATTAATTTTCATTTATAGTCATAATTACGATTTAGCAGTAGGTGTACTGCAGAAAGAACTTATCAAAAGGCCATAATGGCGTAGGTAGCTCATTAGCTCAATTTGTTCTGGTTCTGACAGACAATAAGGTGATAAGGTATTGTGCTCTAATTAAGCGGCATTAAAAACCTGATACATACAGTACACTTTTGTTTAGGTTAACTTTACACAAACAGTAAGGGTATGTCAGCTTTTTTGTGATATCATCTGATGGATATGCTGTACGAAGCAAAATTGCTGACTCACGGGCGATATCTATTCCACACTCTGGATAATGATCGTTACGTCACTCTTGAAGATCTACTTTATAAATGGCACACATGATCTCATTGTTTTTCTTGCCGCTAAATCGTTATTCAGACTTTCAAAGTAATTTAGTAATTTCTGTATGTGTTTATGAAGTCTCCCACATGATTAGATTTCATACACTATCCCATCCCTCGCCCTAATTATTATCGAATTAGAGTCCTAAAGATGGGTGCAAGCAGGGACTTGATCTAATTGCTCGACCCCAATTAGATTCCTTTGATGTCATGCGCCTCTGTAGGGTAAAAATACCACACGCTAGTTTTAAGGTACTTTTTGCAACCATCTGCAATCAAATTAGCCCTAATTAACGAACTAATTAAAATTGAAAATTTATTTTTATTCAGTCATACTCGAAAAAGGTAAAATCGAAGATAGAGTGAAAATCAGCTTTCTAGCTCCTATGGTTTGTCTGTAATAAAATTGTCAAGGTCTGTGCGGGCATATTCACCACACACTCGTCGTAATACTGTTAAAGGTGCAGTCCGGGATATCGGCAAAAAATTAAAATTCCTAAATTTCCGCCTAAGTCATTAGTATGATGCCCAACATTAATCCTACAAACGGAATTCGAGTGAAAATAATCGTATCATCGTCTAATTGGCCACTGAAGTTCGCGCGTGTGATCCTTGAGCAGCATCCGCCCGCTACACTCAGCTTATATTTCATGTATTTGCGTGTAGTTTCGTTGTTATTTTACCACTCTACACTGTTTCTTGTTTTATCTGTTTTGTTTTCAGTCCTTACACAAACATAGGACAGTTGTGTGATTATTGGTTACTTGTTACATGCAATTTACTTACTTTTAGAACCCACTAATTAGAACCCAATGTGGTCGATGAAGTATTTCAGGCAATTTTCCCGAGCTTCTTTTTCATAGCTACTGCTCTTATTCACATATCTACCCAATGTTTCCCGTTTCTCAAACTTTTCTGAAATTATATCTTTGCCAACTGCTCTTTTAAATCTAAATTCAAGTAAATGAATATCCTTTTTCAGTCAAATTTGCCACAGTTCAGCCATAAAACCATTCAACACTTCAAATGCCTCATGTCTACTGTGTATAACATAGTCTATCGTGAAACCTAATAGCTCAGATTCGGTAAAATTTGAATCCGGCTTGTTCTGCTCTGAAACAAGGCTGCTCTGACAGTCTGATTTATCAAGATTTTCTGAAAGCAGGTTATTCAGTCACTAACACCGGCCCGTTATCAAAGTTTGACTATAATCAGAGCAGTATCCTGATGTCTACTGACACTTGACAGTACTACTGTTTTATCAGGAAAGCTTTATTGTAATCCATTGTTATATTTACTGTGCCAAGACCTGATACAAGAAAAATCAAAGCATCAATATAAGTACATATTTATTAACTAACCAGCCTGATCAGAACTTTGATTTTGCCGTATTTGAATTCGATACTATCCTGGAAGCAGAAATGCTCTTTACTTACTTACTTAAAAAGACTGGTCCACTATACATTTGTCGTTTCACCGTTCACTGGAGCCTGGTAGCAACCTCTGACAACAGTCTGCTATCTGACTATCGATCAGTCCATCATGATAACAGTCTAGTGCCTCATTGCCTCATTGACTTCCCTAGCTTTAGCTCTATAAGCTGATATTTGGCGTACCTACTGGCTGACATCTCGTGTAAATCATTAATTAACAGCTTTTGACACCAAACTATGATGACTGTGCTGCTAAAACAAAGATATATTGTTAAGACTGTGACTCTATACTGCACTAATACCAATCATCGGTGTGCTTTTCAATCTTCCAATGGCAGTTAGCATAACTGACCCTAATTGTGTTGCTGTTGCAATGTAATTCATATTGCGTGCCATGCCGGGACGCTGCTCAAGCGTCTGTGGGTGTAATTTGATACGCTAATTTTAGCATGATCTAATTAGTTTCGACGCGCGAGACCCCGCTACATGTTGTTTATTCACGCCCTACTACCGATTTAGCTAAAGTTGTAAATATCCCGGACTGCACCTTTAATTTCACGAATGTTGCGAGATTCGAGAGACAAACGTCTGCCCCAATATTTTATAGTGTAGTTATCAGCATCCCTTTGTTCTTTAAAAGAACAAAGGGATGCTGATAACTACACTATAAAACTAAATTACGACCAACGTTGAAGTAACATTTTCGTTCGTTTGGGGGGTCAGATTCATGAAACCTGCGAACGCGTTCGTCTTGAGCTCGCTATTAATAAGATTACGACAAGGAACAGGAATTGCTATCACCTAGCACAAGCTGCACATTAAACAATAGATGATTCCGATATAGAGTAGTAAGTATCAAGTAGGTAGGTACTGGCTTTCTAGGTATTATAAAAATTGATTGAATGAATAAAATGATGCATTGTTGTTAATGGAGTTAAGTATTAAACTAAAGAACTAATTGATAAAACAGTAAATTTTTTGATTAATCCACTCAAATTTGGTCGCCCCCATATGAACCTTCGTTCGCCATGATATTGATTAGGGGATCTTTTGTTGATCCCTGCGTGTATGCATGCTGACTTTGGGAAATTGGGGCATACCGAACAGACCATTACAGAACAGACCAGTGGAAAAATGTAAAAGAGAAACATCATGGAAATTAACTTAAGTGAATAAATTATTAAATGGATGAATAATTGAGGAAATATAGTGATACCTAGTGAATTAATAACCAAAATTACTGTGGGCACAAAGATGGACCACAGACTGGGTGAAATAACCAAGAAGTTGTAATAATTGTTGATGCACGGGTAAAATGAGAGGAATGTTTTTAATTGAGTCACAAATCTGCTTGGCTTTAGGCCAGAGGAAGAGAAAAACTTATTAACTGTGAATAATAATTTTAAAAAAGAGGCGTGACCCGTTGTGGTGATAGAGGGGAGGATCTCCAATCATCAAGTAATGGCGTACCTTCTCGCCATAGTGTCTTGTTGTTATTCAAGAAAAGCTTTGATGTGGAGGGTACGATATTAGGCTAATTGGATCAAAGCGGAGGAATTTCAACCCGGAAAGAGTGATGTGTCGGGGGAGCACAAGATCTCAAGATCAAAATGAGTTTCTTGAAATCAAAGCCTGTGAACTTGAGGTGAACAACATTGATTTGATGGAGATCTCAATTGTTAGTCGGTGAAAATCCTAGAAAATTAGTCAACAAAGGCTAAGATAGTGAACGAAGAGAGAATGGTTAATGAGAAGTGATCTGCTTATGAAGAAAAATCTACAAAGAATAAAGCTGATAAAGCCATGGAGAAATATAGTGGTTTTGATCCATTAGAAAAAAATCATTAAAGCAAATGAGATACTAATGTTAAATTGGAATGAATATTGAAGTTTATGATCAAGAGGAGGATTAAAGTGGAGGTAAATCAAAAAGGATGATTGATTGAATTTGTGCGTAGAATTTCATAATTTAAGTACTCCCTGCCATGTTTCAGAGATAACTCCCGTCATCATGAAAACCACTCCTAGTTGTAGGACTCGCTTGAGATCTTTTATAGAAGTAGAACCATCCGTGATTAGCAAGAAAAATGGTGAAAACATGCGGAAACGTGGCACCCCCCGTTGCTTCATTACAAGTAACGGGCTAGGAAAACATTTACGGAGAGCTCGAAAAACGTGACAAAAGAGAAATCAACCCCAAGTGGACAGGCGTAGGTATGAGGTAATTACAAATCATGTCACCGATCGGCACCGATCTGAATTGCGAATCTTAATCGAATATTATGTGCATGATCGCGTCTAGATTATTAAATTTAGAACGGAAATTACGTATATTACCGTATATCACGCAAGCTTTTATTGCTTAAGTATCTCCATATTTGGACATGTAAAACTAGGGGGGGGGTCCACCGGCCAACGGCCAATTGCCCGAAATAATATTCTTTAGACAATTGGCGTGCAATTAAAATGGGATGATCATATTGACTACTTACAACAGAAACTGAAACTAAGTATTGTTATGATTAAAAGAGTCAAAAAGTTTATTCCTCCAAAGGAGTATCTGAAATTATATAATTCGCTTTTCTTACCTCATGTTACATACTGTATCTCTGTATGGAGTGGAGTATCTGATTATAAACTTGCAAAAATATTTTCTATACAGAAAAGATGTGTACGCCTCCTATTTGGAAATGAGTTGACTTTTGACCACCCTGAATACTATATGACATGTGCTAGAGCAAGAAGTTTTACTGAACACACAGCTCCTAAGAATTTTGTGCTCGAACACACAAAACCATTATTAACAAAAATGACTTTTTAAATCTGAGGAATTTGTATAATTTGATAAGTACTCTACTTTAATTGAAACTTTTAACATACTTATTAAATATGTAAATGTCCTATAGCACTCTATGAATTATTTACACTCAGCAACCAAAACAATAAAATATCCTTATTACTTTATTACTCCCTAATGCAACGCTTGAAATTGAATTGCAGAGCTTTGTGTTCAGTGCCTCCAAACTTTGGAACCAGTATACAAAATCTATGTTTGAAAAATGTACTGCAAATAAAAGTGGGATTGTGGTACCTGGTTCAACAAAAAACTCTGTATCAGCAATCAAATCTAGAATCAAAAGGACGCTCCTTAGTGAACAGAAAAGTGGATGTGAAATTACATAGTGAAATTGTTCTTAAATTGCAACTCTTTCTGTGCTACCAAAAATTGACACCAATTTTGATATTTCTTATCAAAAGTCCAGTAGCATCAAAATGCTGGGTCTCCTCGGGAAAGGAAGGTGGTTTAGACATAGGGTCACAGGTAGGCGTTTCAGAATTCAGGTACCTAGTTAGGACAGATAGTGACTGAATAGGCTTTATATCAGGCTTTCTTTGTTGTTCTAGATTGTAGACCATATATAACTTTGATGTGATGTGATTTGATTTATTTTCTTCATTTCAATTTAATTTATTAGATTGCCTAAGGCGCCCATTTGATAAATCAACAGACTATCAGTAGTTTTAGAATATAATTATGGTTGGAGGTGCCCCTTCAAACAGATTGATAAATGAATTTTCTATAGATAGTATTATCTATACAAATGAAACTACTCTGAACAAAACCACTTAATTCTTCGCTAGGAATGCGGATGTCAGTCTGAATTGATAGGGTAGCTGCTGTTTGCATTTGGATTGGTCATTGTCCAAGTTAATAGACAGGGAATGTCCATCGGCCCAAATGCTGACAGCGGGTATTGTGCTGACTTAGCTGGCTTCTTGCATAGTGTACCCATGGTGGTATACCTACCTGGTGCTTGCAATAGATATTCATAAAACAGTCTGTTGTAAAATTAGCTGATTCGGGCACAGCCAATCCACATGTGGCATTTTGAGCATGTAAACTTGATCTTGTGGTGAAAATCTTACACAGAAGGGCAGCCTATTATTCATATTGATAAATATATGCTATGATTTGATTGTGAAGTGCCGAAAAAGTTATTAAAAGTTGTTTCTATTGCTGGCCGTTTTTTTAATTTTTGATATAATTTACCGCTCTTTAGGGGGGGGGGGGTTCCGATGAAAAAACTCCCCGAGAAAAAGTTACATGCAATAGTTCTAAGAACCCATCTGAGTAAATTTTAAGACAAATTAATATCGAAATCACGAAAAATTCAGCTCATTTTAGTACAGAGTACAGTCTAGTACTTTGAGCAACTCATAGACCAGGATCATGCTACTGTCAACATCTCAATAGGTTAACCAAGAGGTATTGAATCCTGTTCCAGTGGCCGGGAAAGTACTGGAGTGTAAAAAACGACCGGTTAACCGAACCGAAACAGAAAACCCGGTTAACCGGGCGTTTTTGACCAACCGTAACCGAAACCGACTTTGACAGAATCATGAAAAAACCGAACCGAGCCGAAACCGGAAAAATTAGCAGTTTTTCCCGGTTTTTCTTTCGGTTATTTACCTTGTAATTTGTAAATGATAAAATAGACGAAATCATTCTGTTCTATATTGGCAACCGGTGTATAATATTTTGCTGCTTCGAAAGGATTGGTGATCGGAATATCGATTTCAGATAATGCTCTGGTGTCAGTGTGCGCTGCAACTGGTGTTGGAGTGTGGTGATGTCAGAGGGCTCAGTGCGCTGGTGTTGGAGTGTGGAGTGTACTGGACACTGGTGTCAGAATGCTGTCGGAGTACATTGGTGTCACTTGTCAGAGAAAGAAATAGAAATATATAAGTATATAACCACAGACAAAACCGCAAGCGGCTGCCATAGCAACCCCCTCACAGAGTCACAGGGGCGCCGTTTTTTAATTGTAAGAGGTTATTATGATCTAAACATACGTTATTAAGCGTTCGAAATAGAAATCATTTGTTAAAATCGTTGAAATAGTAATTTCCCTAATACTAGAGTAGCAGAGAGGTGTTGAGTATGCACTTCGTTGTCCACGGAGTTTCTCGATGGAGGGTCTTTTGTTGTTCAATTCTGAGCAAGAATCATCTAGGTACGCAATTTAAAAACGTATTATGAACCCTGTGGGGCCTATTTTCTAATCGCCCTCAGGCGCGTAGGGTGGAATTTCATATCTCGGTCCAGGAAGGTCGTAGAGACTTCATCTTGGGCTTAAACGAATCACAATTGCCGTGTTTCTATACAATTGTTCATGCAGATATGCTCTAAAGTGTCCAGGAAAAAGTTTTGGACCAAAAACTGTTTTTTCACCATACGCAATGAATTTATAATTGGATGTTTCATATCTTGGTCCAGGAATGTCGTAGAACGTTCATCTTGAGCTCAAACGAATCGCAATGGTCACATTTTTATACAATTTTTCATGAATGAACGCCCTGAAATGCCCAAGACAGATGTTTTGGCCCAAAAACTGATTTTTCTGCCACACGCAAGCCATTTATGATCAGCAGAAGTGCAATATCTCGGTCCAGGAAAGTCGTAGAGACTTCATCTTGGGCTCAAAAGAATCGCTTGTGCCACATACACCAATCAGGGGAAGCCTGCAATAGTTAATAAATTTCGATTGATGTAATGAATACCAATTTTGCATGGCCCATCATGCTAGGATCATATGAGTTACTGGTGATTTGGAGACGAGGGTCAGGGACTCAGGAAAGCGTGCTGTAAGAGTGCCAAAGGAAAGTCTTTCAGTAGTAAGGGCTATACTGAACATGGGTGTGAAATAAATCTTAATCTAGGCAGGTTTGAGTGTTGGATCCGATAGCTTATAGGTCAAATATATAGCGAAAAAAAGTCTCAAAAATTCTCGATGCGGAAACCCATTTTTTGGCCACGCCCTTTTTTGGGCAGTGCCTGAAAAATGAATGAGCGATATCTCAACTTCCATTTCAGTAAAAGTTATAAATGACCACTCTAAATGACGTAGAATCGTGTAGAACGTGGTTTTAAGGCTCTATATCAACCCGTTCCCGAGATAAGCCCAAATTTGGCCATTTTGGCTGTCCATGAGGCCCAAATTGGGTACTTGGGCAGCTTATGAGATGGAGGACATCTGAACCATGTTTCTCGACTGGAAATGATCAGTTTATCAAGGTAGAGCATAGTTTCGAGGCCTTATCTCAACCCGTTCCCGAGATAAGCCCAAATTTGGCCATTTTGGCTGTCCATGAGGCCCAAATTGGGCACTTGGGTAGCTTATGAGATGGAGGACATCAGAACCATATAATTCGACTGGAAATGATCGGTTTATCAGGGTAGAGCATAGTTTCGAGGCTCTATCTCCACCCGTTTCCGAGATAATCCCCAATTTGGCCATTTTGGCTGTCCATGAGGCCCAATTTCGGCATTTAGACAGCTTATGAGATGGACAACAGAACCTTGTAATTGGCATTGCGGCTATAGTTTGGATTTGGAGAGGTCATTGTCCAAGTTGAAGACAGGGAATGTCCGTTGGCCCTTATGCAGACTATGGGTGTGGGGCTAGTTTGTCTGGCTGACTGTATAAAGTGATAATAAATTAGTCACATTACCCTAAGGTATTGTGACGTAACTGCTTAGGCCATTTCAGTCGTCGGAATATTACCAATCTTTAGATCATCAGAGCTCATTTTAAGAAAGGCAGCATTATTTCAGATATAAAATATATTTACTCTATAATTTGATTGTAAAAGTGCCAAGAAATTGATTAATAATTGTTTTCTTGATTAATAATTGTTTTCTTTTCTTGATTACTGGAAATGGTCGGTTAATGAAGGTAGAGCATGATATCGAGGCCCTATCTCAATCTGTTCCCGAGATAATCCCAATTTTGGCCATTTTGGATGCCCGAGTGGCCCAATTTCGGCATTTTGGCAGCTTATGAAATGGAGCTTTTTGCTATCCTCGAATTTTGTTGAATGTTCCTTGAGCATATCGTCAACTTGGTTTCATAGCAGTTGTGGAGGTCCTTGCCTAATGCCTAAAGTTAGATTTGGCAGAAACCTGTGCTCTCAAGGACAATACCTTTTACCACATAGGCTGTTAGTCAGAACGTCTGTTTTGGAGGGAACTCGGTTTCACTAACTCCATCATACCTGAATGATGGGGAAAACATGTGTCAGAGGGGATACATCGGCATGTCTTATAATCGAGATTGGTATTATACTTCTCACTACTACTAAACAAAATGCATACTGGGTTTATAAGAAAGCAAACAGAGCTAAAATTATAACTGGGGTATCATTATTCATACCCTGGGATGGCTTCAGAAGAGTCTATGTCCAAGAAAGATCACACATCAGATCTCTATACCCACCAGGTTCTTCAAATTACGGAAACTATGGAATCTTGACAGTCTGATCATTTATTGAAGCCTCTCCCGTGGGCACTGGTAGCATACCAACGCACTTGTGATTCTTTTGAGCCCAAGATGAAGTCTCTACGACTTTCCTGGACCGAGATATTGCACTTCTGCTGATCATAAATGGCTTGCGTGTGGCAGAAAAATCAGTTTTTGGGCCAAAACATCTGTCTTAGGCATTTCAGGGCATTCATTCATGAAAAATTGTATAAAAATGTGACCATTGCGATTCGTTTGAGCTCAAGATGAACGTTCTACGACATTCCTGGACCAAGATATGAAACATCCAATGATAAATTCATCACGTATGGTGAAAAAAACAGTTTTTGGTCCAAAACTTTTTTCCTGGACACTTTAGAGCATATCTGCATGAACAATTGTATAGAAACACGGCAATTGTGATTCGTTTAAGCCCAAGATGAAGTCTCTACGACCTTCTTGGACCGAGATATGAAATTCCACCCTACGCGCCTGAGGGCGATTAGAAAATAGGCCCCACAGGATTCATAATACGTTTTTAAATTGCGTACCTAGATGATTCTTGCTCAGAATTGAATTAAAAAAGACCCTCCATCGAGAAATTCCGTGGGCAACGAAGTGCATACTCAACACCTCTCTGCTACTAGAGTATAATTTCTACAAAACGTCCACGTGAACTCACGTGCAACATTTGTCATATGGACCTGGAATCATGTTTGTCTATTGCATTGTGACTTGTTTCAATCAAATCAAGTCGAAAATTCAGTCTTAAGACTCAAATTTCAAATTTGCCTAATTTCTACAAAACGTCCACGTGAACTTGAACGTGCACTTCATTTCCATGGGCCATTTCTTGTTCTATTCAAGTACCAAGTAAATCAAAATGTTGATTCAGTCACTATCGTATAGCAAAACAGCCCTGCACTTTTGGAACTCGGTCTGAAATTGGACTTAGCCAAATTTTCGACTTTTTCGCGTGGCTCAAATTTACATTTTTGAGGGGCCACCACACCTTTGCCTTAATTCGGGACGACTTGAAACTTTTTACCCTCGATATTTGATTGAGAAAGAACCTTAATGCGTCTGGAAAAGATGGAGAAATGTTTGTGAGCTGAGATATAGATGCTCAAAGTCGCCATATTTTGGCCTACTAAGGATCCTCGATTTTTGGAGGCCTCCCACGACCTCATTTTTTAACCAATCACCATGAAACTTCTTTTGTGGCTAAATCTCGAGGTCTAGATGCTACATAAGTCGGGAAATCATGACGCGGTAGAAAACTTTTCAGATACAGTGCTTCAAAGTGGTCCAAAATTACGTTTTTCGCTAAAAATCGTGATTTCATCGATTTTGATGACGTCATAACAGCTTAAAAATCGATCCGTGAAACTTCTCACATAGCCTATTTCATTCTCCCATCTTAGCTGAAGAAAACTCACCATCGATCATGTCTGTATCTTTTATGGTTTTCGAGTTTACCCCGTTCCCGTTTTGGTCCTAAAATTATCACGTCTATATATAACTAAGTATGTACCACAGACAAAACCGCAAGCGGCTGTCATAGCAACCCCCTCACAGAGTCACAGGGGCGCCGTTTTTTAATTGTAAGAGGTTGTTATGATCTAAACATACGTTATTTAGCGTTTGAAATAGAAATCAGTTGTTAAAATCTTTGAAATAGTAATTTCCCTAATTTCTACAAAACGTCCGCGTGAACTCACGTGCAAGATTTGTCATATGGACCTGGAATCATGTTTGTCTATTGCATTGTGACTTGTTTCAATCAAATCAAGTCGAAAATTCAGTCTTAAGACTCAAATTTTAAATTTGCCTAATTTCTACAAAACGTCCACGTGAACTCACGTGCACTTCATTTCCATGGGCCATTTCTTGTTCTATTCAAGTACCAAGTAAATCAAAATGTTGATTCAGTCATTATCATGTAGCACAACAGCCCTGCACTTTTGGAACTCGGCCTGAAATTGGACTTAGCCAAATTTTCGACTTTTTCGCGCGGCTCAAATTTACGTTTTTGAGGGGCCACCACACCTTTCCCTGAAATCGAGAAGACTTGAAACTTTTTACCCTTGATATTTGACTGAGAAAGAACATTGAAACGCCTGGAAAAGATGGAGCAATGTTCGTGAGCTGAGATATAGATGCTCAAAGTCACCATATTTTGGTCTAGTAAGGATCCTCGATTTTTGGAGGCCCCCCACGACCTCATTTTTTCACCAATCACCATGAAACTTCTTTTGTGGCTAAATCTCGAGGTCTAGATGCTACATAAGTCGGGAAATCATGACGCGGTGGAAAACTTTTCAGATACAGTCCTTCAAAGTGGTCCAAAATTACGTTTTTCGCTAAAAATCGTGATTTCATCGATTTTGATGACGTCATAACACCAAAAAATTGATCCGCGAAACTTCCTACATAGCCTACTACATTCTCCCATCTTAGCTGAAAAAAACGCGCCCTCGATCATGTCTCTATCTTTTATGGTTTTTGAGTCTACCCCGTCGAAAATTAGGTCCTAAAATTATCACGTCTATATATAAGTATGTACCACAGACAAAACCGCAAGCGGCTGTCATAGCAACCCCCTCACAGAGTCACAGGGGCGCCGCTTTTTAATTGTATGAGGTTATTATTAACTAAACATACGTTATTAAGCGTCAAACATAGAAATAATTAGTTAAAATCCTTTAAATGGTGATTTCCCTAATTTCTACAAAACGTCCACGTGAACTCACGTGCACTTCATTTCCATCGGCCATTTCTTGTTTTATTCAAGTACCAAGTATGTTAAAATGTTGATTCAGTAACTATCGTGTAGCACAACAGCCCTGCACTTTTGGAATTCGGCCTGAAATTGGACAGCCAAATTTTCGACTTTTTCGCGCGGCTCAAATTCACGTTTTTGAGGTACCACCACACCTTTCCCTTAAATCGGGAAGACTTGAAACTTTTTACCCTTGATATTTGACGGGGAAAGAACATTGATACGCCTGGAAAAGATGGTGCAATGTTCTTGAGCTGAGATATAGATGCTCAAAGTCGCCATATTTTGGCTTACTAAGGATCCTCGATTTTTGGAGGCCTCCCACGACCTCATTTTTTCACCAATCACCATGAAACTTCTTTTGTGGCTAAATCTCAAGGTCTAGATGCTACATAAGTCGGGAAATCATGACGCGGTAGAAAACTTTTCAGATACAGTGCTTCAAAGTGGTCCAATATTACGTTTTTCGCTAAAAAATCGTGATTTCATCGATTTTGATGACGTCATAACAGCTTAAAAATCGATCCGTGAAACTTCTCACATAGCCTATTTCATTCTCCCATCTTAGCTGAAGAAAACCCACCATCGATCATGCCTGTATCTTTTATAGTTTTCGAGTTTACCCCGTTCCCGTTTTGGTCCTAAAATTATCACGTCTATATATAACTAACTAACTGCGTATATATTCGTCGGTGACATCGATGTATTACTATTTAGTCCTGGCAAGGTTACGTTCGAGGATATCTCGAGATTTTGGTATACGCATTCAATCGAGAGGGGTCGAATCCTACGTAAAATTTGACGAGGAATCGTTTAAGATAGGTTTTTTTTTTCTTACTGTGAGGGGGTTCCCGTCCTTGCCAGGACGGAAATATGTATGTATGAGTAGGTATATATTCGTCCTGTGACATCGATACATTACTATATAGTCCTGGCAAGGTTACGTTCGAGGATAACTCGAGATTTTGGTATACGCATTCACTCGAGAAGGGTCGACTCCTACGTAAAATTTGACGAGGAATCGTTTAAGATAGGTTTCGAAGCTCTCAGATGCTTCCTTCACCATTGTCAAACGCAAGTTTTTTTTTTTTTTTTTTTTTTTTTTTTTTCTTACTGTGAGGGGGTTGCCGTCCTTGCCAGGACGGAAATATATTCGTCCTGTGACATCGATGTCTTACTATTTAGTCCTGGCAAGGTTACGTTCGAGGGGAGGATATCTCGAGATTTTGGTATACGCATTCACTCGAGACAGGTCGACTAATATGTAGAATTTGACGAGGAATCGTTTAAGATAGGTTTCAAAGCTCTCAGATGCTTCCTTCACCATTTTCAAACGCAAGTTTTTTTTTTTTTTTTTTTTTTTTTCTTACTGTGAGGGGGTTGCCGTCCTTGCCAGGACGGAAATACAGTCTAATTACAAGATCACTGTAATGACAGACCAAGGTTAACCTATGCAGAAGCCGAAAACATCAAAAAATTCTAAATATGAGAATGTAGAGGCAGAGTAAACTGGTGTCACAGTTGACTGGTGTCCGAGCGCACTGCTGTCAGAAGGCATTATAGTGTCAGAATGACTTGGTGCCACTGAACAAATAGAGTGTACTGGTGCCATGCCAGACTCAGAATGCACTGGTGTTGGAGTGTACTTCATACTAGAGCCATGGAGTGAGCTGGTGTCAAAGTGTACTGGTGTCAGAGTCAACTGCTGTCAAAGTGCGATGCTGTCAAGGCCGACTCCTTTGCCGAAGTGACGTGGAGTCAGAGTGCGCTGGTGTCAGAGTGTAGCCTGCGCAATAAGCTTATCACGAGACTAAATAAAGCTCCAGGATCTCAATTTCACGTGCCCATTGATCAACCTCAACTTAAAACTCACTTTCACACTCTTCTATCACCATATTATGTCTTGAAAAACCCGGACAACCACAGTACATTTAATGAACATCACACTGTCACTCAAAACGGGGATATCTCACAAAATCAAAGACGTGAGTACATAATCAACTGTATGTGCACGTTTTTATGTCATGTCATTGAAACCAGGCGCAAATATATCAACGAGTTAAAAGAAAAAGAGAAACGAGCAAACACACTCACTATATACATAGCGAATGATATATCACAAAACTAAAATGAAGGTAAAATGGTGTGCCACATTCCGTCACCTATGCACTGATTCATAATTATCATACCTTACACTTACATATTTACATAGGTTTGATTTCACTGCCAAATCAACTATGATGGAATATCCTGCATAAATGAGCCTCACTTATTCACCGCCTATGCCCCAAGACTCGGTAATACCTCAGCATAGGAGTGCCCTATGATAGATTATCACCCTATTACCCAATGTGCGGGGTACAGCTAATACGGATGACTATTGTGCTGAGAAGTCATACTCATTATATAACGACGGAAGCAACGTGAGAAATCACTTAACGTGATAAATCACTTATTAACATGAGAAATCACTATTTTACTCAACTAACGTGGGATTAAACTGCTTATGCCTCATATGGAAATTATGATTCAATTATGTAATTTTTGTGATCTGATGAAATGGATTTGAAACAGCCATAGACAATTTGAGAAAATTTTGTTTATCATACTGAATGTGAACAATGAGAGTATTGAGATATTAACCTTTTTGAGATCATGATACTACCAAGTATGAAAATATGCGAGAAAGGGAAGACTTTTACATGAAATAAAGGATGATGTTTGTTGTTTGTGTTATTGTATAATATAACAACCAACGTTAGTTGGTTAATATTGACCTTTAAACCTTGTAAAACCTTGTAAACCTTGTAAAACCTTGGTATCGGAGTGCACTGGTTTCATTTCAGAGTTCACTGGTGTCAGACTGCGCTGGTGTCAAAATACGCTGGTGTCAAGGTGCGCTGGTGTCAGAGTGCGCTGGTTTCATGTCAGAGTATACTGGTTTCAGAGTTGTGCTGGTGTCAACTGTAAGAGTGCACTGGTGTCAGAGTGCGCTGGTTTCAGTAAATTCAGAGTGCACTGGTATCGGAGCACACTGGTTTCATTTCAGAGTTTACTGGTGTCAGACTGCGCTGGTGTCAGACTGGCGACTGCGCTGGTGTCACCGGTATATGAATTGGTTAAATCAAATTTTTGTTGACATTGAGGCAAAAATATCGAAAGATTTTGAACATGTATCGTTTTAAGCCGTTTCATAACTGAAAAAGCAACGTGTTATTTGGAAGTGGTCTACTAGCTGTGAGTTTAGTGGGACAAGAGCGACATTACACACAATAAAATAGTAAATACTCGCAGCAATATCATGAATTATTAAACCGTTATCAGTGAAATACCAATTAAAAGGCTGAGTGTGATACACAAATTACACACAGGTGATTCAGAACCAAAATAGACACATTAATAAGTGTAATAAGCCGTATTAAATCTTGTCATAATATATGGTATATTTAAAGGTGAATTATTTAGAATATGCAAATCATCGTCTAATAGTATTTTTATCTATGAACTACAGTACAGAAGTGCTGTAGTCCGATCAGTCCATATCTCAGGGTTAGTAAAGGGCAACATAATATGTATTTATTAATTGTATTTATTAATGATGTCAAGCTGTTAATCAATAAACTTATTAATAATCAGAAATTTGAGAAGAACAAATTGTATAATACACTCAAGAGTTTCATACAATGTAAGCCTGCGTGTTTGCTTAGGCACTGGCACAACTACAATGTTAATGAGTTTATGTGATCAACTGGGTGGTGGCTAGTGTTTCTAGTTCCTATTTCGTTGTTCGCCGGAACTTCTCGTTGTTTTGTCCTTGCCTGATCTAAAACTTTAGACTTTGCTGTATGGTACGATTGTATGTCTGTACTTTTCATTGTTTGTTGTACTGTAATGTTTATATGTACTTTAGCGAAAGACCAGGAATTAACATATCTCTATTACATACGAATGAAATGAGTATGTAATAGGATATAAATATTGAGTAGCTTGCTACGAAATATTTATATCTAATTTATCACGCGACACTCGAAGAGTGGAGCCGTGATAAATTTAGATATGTTATGAATGGCTTTCGCTAAAGTAATATAATAGTCGAACGTGTTCTGCATATTTGTAACACGTAGGTTATATGTAGTTGTGGTTTGGGGACGACTGTGAATAATATTCATCTTGGGGCTATAAATTACATGAGGATACAAAGAAGACGCATGATAACTTGGCATGTGAATTAGCAAAGATCTATTTTATATAATGTTGATGTAGAGAAGATATAACATTGATGCGGTGTTGGATTTATCAAATAGAGCTCATGTAATAGATGGGTTTTTCATTTAGCATCCTTATAAAGTGTATGTGAGAGACGCTAGATATCAAGGGATGTAATTCGCAGAGGAGCTATGTTAAATGTTCGTGAGACTATTATATTTTTATACTTTATTCAGGATTGTCATGAATTACGTGGATACGTCATTTAGCTTATATGTTATCATTATTGTAATCAATATCTGTTACAGTAACCATGTAATACAGAGTCATTATAACTTAATGTTGCGAGAGGGTGGCAAGCCCCTCTACATGGTAATTGGTGCGTTTTCTTGCTTCCTAATATAGAAACAATGGGGTTGGCAAGTATGGGAGCCCGGGAATAGGGGGAGGCATTAATGCTCCCCCTACTCCCGGGATCACAAATTACAGAGTTCACCGTACGGAGGCTTCCCCTAAACCTGGGATCACCTCTAATCACGGACTCCTCTGTACACTGCTCCCCTTAATCTAGGGCTCCTCCGATTGTCCGGGGCTCACCTCTATACACGGTCTCGCCCATACCAGACTCACCCTATTGCTGGGCTTCACCATACCAGGCTCCACTGAACCTTGGGCTTCACCAATGCCTTGGGATAACCCCGATACAGGGGCTCACCCGTACCAGGCTCACCCTTAACTTGGGCTTCGCCATACCAGGCTCCACCGAACCTCGGGCTTCACGGATGTTCTGGGATAACCCCGATACAGGGGCTCACCTGTATCAGGCTCACCCTTATCTTGGACTTCACCATACCAGGCTCCACCGAACCTCGGGCTTCACTGATGTTCTGGGCTCACCCTTCAACATGGGATCACCCCTACCAGGCTCACCCTTACCTTGGGCTTCACCATAACAGGCTCAACCGAACCTCGGGCTTCACTGATGTTCTGGGCTCACCCTTCAACATGGGATCACCCCTACCAGGCTCACCCTTACCTTGGGCTTCACCGAACTTGGCTCCACCTTATCCTGGGCTTCACCATAACTTGGGCTCACCAAGATACATGGGATCGCCCATACGAGGCTCACCCTTACCTTGGGCTTCACCGACCTTGGCTACACCTTGTCCCGGGCTTCACCATAGCTTGGGCTCCCCCACACTTACATAGGCTCCCCCTACCAACTCGGGCTCACATATGATAACTCGGGCTCCCCCAATCCCCCATACTTACTTGGGATCCACCTTCCAACTTGGGCTCCCTATACTAACTCGGGCTCCCCCACACCAACTTGGGCTCCCCCATACTACCTAGGGCTCCCTATACTTACTCGGGCTCCCCAGTACTAACTCAGGCTCCCCCATACCAACTTGGGCTCCCTCTTATTAACTTGGGCTCCCCCATACTAACTCGGACTCCCCCATACCAACTTGGGCTCCCCTTTATTAACTTGGGCTCCCCCAAACCAACTTGGGCTCCCCCATACTAACTCGGGCTCCCCCATACTCCCATACTAACTCGGACTCCCCATACTAACTCGGGCTCCCCCATACTAACTCGGGCTCCCCATACCAACTTGGGCTCCCCCGTGCCGTTCGGGCTCC
This sequence comes from Beroe forskalii, assembly GCA_011033025.1. Lineage (NCBI taxonomy): Eukaryota > Metazoa > Ctenophora > Nuda > Beroida > Beroidae > Beroe > Beroe forskalii. The sequence continues at coordinate 365,581 of WFMF01000003.1, read as the reverse complement.
CCCATACAAATTTGGGCTCCCCGTAATGTTCGGGCTCCCCCAAACCAAATTGGGCTCCCCCGTGCTGTTCGGGGTGAGCGTCAATTTGCCATCTTTCAAGACGCGAAACACACAGTTCACTGAGAGTGAGCTACGCAGATCAAAGGAGATTGCTCACGCCAGAGTTCACGTGGAGAGGGCAATCAATTATCTAAAGACATTTAAGATCCTGACGAAGATCCCTCATCAGCACATTGCATTTGCATCACCCCTTCTCTTTGTCTGTTCACAGCTGGTTAATTTTCAAAAACTAAAGTTTACAGAGCTTCTTTCTCAATCAGATGTCCCGTCAGCACCTTGAAGACAAGAGTGAACGTTTTGTGGACATCCATGCAAGACATGTGGTTCCGTAACACCCTGACCATACGCAAACACTTCAGACACATGTATTTCAGTTGCTACTACAGTAGTTTGGGGGTTGATCCGTGAACACGGCACGCACGCCACAAACCTTAACTCTGCTGCCCAAGCCTGTGGGGTAACATCTCAGTACATAACCTGATCCCTGAGCGCAAAAATCATGCCTGAACGACAACCTCCTTCCTTTCCTAATCTACCGGTTTTCTGGGGTGTCAGAGGCGGGCTTTTCCTAAGCAAGAAGTGACGCTTAAAAAGATTTTATCAATTATCCAATGTTCTCTTGAAGGTCAATAATCATGTTATTCAAATTTCCTAGTACTGTTTAGAATTAATTGTTTTGGATTCCTGATTCTAATTTTTTCCCTCCCCATTGGCCTTTTTGTAAAACAAAAAGGCAATGAGGAGGGTTGGCAGAGATCGTGGTTTTGGAAAAGTGAGAAATAGGATAATATGTGTATATGAGGTCCAGGTTTGCAATACAACTACTGTAATTTCTGGAAAGTGCCCGGATTGCTCCTTTATAAGTTTATAATATCAGTCGCGAAAATTTCCCCTGTCCGTCCGTCCGTCCGTCCGTCCGGGGTCCCCCCCCCCCCGAAATCACAAAATTCTTAATTTTGAAGCTGTCGATTGTCGAAAATGTGAATATTTTGGACTGAATAGGCCCATCCGTGCCACGTGCTCAAACTCTCCTAAATTACGACTCATTCTAAATTAAAGGGCTGATGAAGATTTCGTGTGTCTTAAAATCTTAAGAGCGACTCGGGCTATGCGGTTGGTTCTGTACTTAGTTTAGTGCCAAACTACATAACTATTCATTCGACTGTATACTGAATTCAAATAAGTTCGAGAAATATGGTCGATGTAAAGGGCGAATATTGCTTTTCGAAAAAACCAAAAAAACCAAGCCCAAGATCCTGATTTTGGGGTAGGGCTTGGTTTTTTTTGGTTTTTTGGTTTTTTTGGTTTTTTTGGATTTTTTTGGTTTTTTTGGTTTTTTGGGTTGTTTTTTTGAACTTTTTGGACATTTTACACCAATGTGTTATTTGTGTTACTTACATGGTATTATTGATACTAAATGGTTTCCAATCATTACAGATGACTAAAATCACTATTTTAAGGACTTTATTAGTATTTTGATAGCATTCTGCTTTTTGATAAGGTACAACGGAAAATCATGAAATAGCACGGGACCTTGGTTCAACAGTGCTACAGTGATTAGAGAGGAAAGTAAAGTATCGAAAGGTGTCAAATCAGGCCATACTGGTCTAAACAAGAGCGCTCCAGCCACTCATTGTCTCATTACCACGTTGGAGTTACTCAAGACCCGAGGCACATGGGGCCTTCAAAGAGTCGAGTCACCAAGCGTTTCATCGGATCTCAGTGCGAGATAAGAGTCAGGATGAAGGTTTCATGAGGAGGTCACACTATATGGTGCGAAAGAGAAATAGGCAGTGTGACGTCAACAACTCATTACATAATCATATGATAATGACGTCATCCAACCCGCCTATTTCTCGTGCGCAGGGTTTACTGTTCAGTGCCACCAGAGGGTCTAGGAAATGTTGCAAGGAGTTAACTGGGAGTCACTAAGGGACAGAAAGGATGGAGTCCGACCAACACTGCACCAGGTGAAGGTCGGCCAGCTGAGAGTTGGCCAGTTGAGAGCCATTTAGCATTCTTGCTTCAATTATGATTGACAAAGGTCAGCCGCACTGTCAGCAGGGCTTGATTATTGATGCTCAGCATATCTTCAACGAGGCCACAAGGTCATCAACATGGCTAAGGGACAGGTAAGTTCTGCCACCAGCTTCTTGTGACAGTCGACTTGCTGTGGAAACGTGTCCTGTGAAGTCAAAATTGGGTAATTAACACTGGGAGAAGTGAGTCTGAAAAGGGTACCGCCCAGAATCTGGTCAGACTCTGGTTCATGTAGGAGGGTATTAGGCCAGAAGAATAGAAGATCACCAGTCAGAACCACCAGTGGTCAGAATCACCAGTGGGATACTTGATCAGCTAGGAGTCAGCAGTGGGCCAGACAAGAAGTACCAGCTGGGTCATCAGATAAGTGTTGTCACCAGTGGTATAGGTAGGATCAGGACACGCCAGTAGGTCAGGAAGGATCAGAAGACGCTTGTAGTTCATACGTAGGATTAGGAGGCTCAGGTAGGATCAAGAGACGCCAGTACACAGTATGTCAAGAAGGATCAGGAGACACCAGCTGTAGGTCAGGTAGGAATAAGGATCAGGAGACGCCAGTAAATCAGGTAGGATCAGGAGACACCAGTAGGTAAGGTAGTATCAGGAGGCTCAGGTAGTATCAGGGGATGCCAATAGGTCTGAAGTTAGGACCAGTCCAGATGCCAGTATGTCAGGTAGGATCAGAAGACGCCAGTAAATCAGGTAGGATCAGGAGACACCAGCTCTGTAAGTCCGGTAGGATCAGGAGACGCCAGTAAATCAGGTAGGATCAGGAGACGCCAATAGGTCAGGTAGAATCAGGAGGCTCAGGTAGGATCAGGGGATGCCAATAAGTCTGAAGTTAGGACCAGTCCAGATGTCAGTAGGTCAGGTAGGATCAGAAGACGCCAGTAAATCAGGTAGGATCAGGAGACGCTGATAGGTCAGGTAGGATCAGGAGGCTCAGGTAGGATCAGGGGATGCCAATAGGTCTGAAGTTAGGACCAGTCCAGATGCCAGTAGGTCAGGTAGCATCAGGAGACGAAAGTAAAAACTACACAGTAGGTCAGACATGATCAGGAGACACCAGCTGTAGGTCAGGTAGGGTCAGGAGACGCCAGTAAATCAGGTAGCATAGCAGGCACCAGAAGGTAAGATAGGATCAGGAGATGTCAGTAGGTCAAGGGACACCAATAGGTCAGACAGGATCAGTCCAGATGCCAGCAGGTCAGGTAGGATCAGGAGACGCCAGAACACAGCAGTTCGTGAAGGATTCAAGGATCAGGAGACGCCACCAGTTAGGTCAGGTAGGATCAGGAGAAGCCATTAGGTCAGGTAGGATTAGGAGACGCCAATTGATCATGTAGGATCAGGAGCTGCAATGCAAATAGGTCAGGCAGGATCAGAAGATGCCAGTAGGTCAGGTAGGATTAGGAGACGCCAATAGGTCAGGTAGGATCACTCCAGATGTCAGTAGGTCAGGTATGTTGAACAGGAGACCCTAGTTGATCAGGTACGATCAGGAGGCACCAGTAGGTCAGGTAGAATCCGATGATGCCAGAAGGTTTGGTAGTATCAGGAGACGCCAGTAGCTCTAACAGTTACACATTTCAGCGTCACTAGTGGGTCAGGCAAGAAGTAGCAGCTGCGTCAACAGGTAAGTGTCTAGTCTCACCTAAGCTATGGTCACTGGCCATTGGTCAGGCAATGGTCGGAAGAAGGTTATTAAGTAAAAGTCGCAAGTATGTCAGAGAAGATTCGTCAGTATGTCAGGTAAGAATCATCACTAGGCCAGATAAAAGTCGCCAGTAGGTCAGATTAGATTCAGGAATCTAATCGAGCAATCTAACCTAGGACTAACCTAGGAGTAGGTCAGGTAGGATCGTCATTAGATTAGGTAAGAGACGCCAATAGGTCGAGTGAGAGGCGCCAGGAGATCATCAGTTAAGAGTTACCAGTGGTCCAATGGGCAGCTGGGTCATGGGGAGTCACCAGTCAGTGAGGCATTCAGGAAGAGGTCGAATTGTGCCAGGGTCACAATTTGGTCAGGCACAAGTCGCCACCTGGATTGGGTAAGACTAAGCGTCAAAGTAAGCAAATAGGTCAGGCAAAGTCTCGTCATTCAGCCAGACAAGAGAGCAAGAGGCCCTACTTGGTCAGGTCAGATTTACCAGTGAATTATGCACGAGTTGCAATTAGCTGGGTCAGCACTCAGCGGGTCAGCCAGGAGTTTCAGCCAGAAGTCTTGCTCAAGCAAGAGGTGAGAGTTCCCATCGGATCAGGTTATAGTTACCAGTGAGTTAGGCAACAGTGACAAGCTGGGTCTAGCATGGTATGGTCACCAGTCACTGAGGCAAGAGTCGCCAGTAGGTCAGCAAGAGACCCCAGTTAGTCAGGCAATATTGAGCATTTTACTGCTAGGTGATACCAAAGCCCTTCAAGCTCTGAAAGTGTGAAAATAACCGTTTTTATCCATCAAATAACCCTTAAGAGCCGCTGACTGTGAAATATATGTTCAAAAACAACAGATTTTTAAGTTAAAATTCATTGGAAAAAGCCTCAGAAATAACCAAAATGTAACCCAAAAAAAACCAAAAAAAACCAAAAAAAAACCTAGCCCAAGAATCGAAAAATGGGGTAGGGCTTGGTTTTTTTTGGGCTACAATCCCCCCAATTCCACATCACGGTACGAAATTTCAATTCCTTGATGATCACTGATCACTCAGCCAATAACTAATTGACAAGAAAATTTCTCAGATGGCAAAGTGCATAGGTGATTTGAGGCTTGATGAAGCTTCTTCGCATAAACATTCAGGAAAATACAGCGCGTAAATGAACAGTGACACAATCTGATGCGAAACGTAAACTAATTCAACAAAATGACGCGAAATCTACAACGAACTGAGTACAACAACTTGGTAGGTACGAACGCGCGCGCAAGAATTTTAGAAGAAATGACACGTGCCAATGCATGTTCTCGGTGGTCGCGCGCAGCAGTGGAGCAATATTTATGCCCTTACTGCGAACGACTGCGTGTTGTATCATGATGGAAAGGTTACATGATACATCAAGCACCGTGGGGGAGGGAAATTAAGCGCCTGCATACGGGAACAATGGTCAAACAAGAATTGTGCCGGCAGGCGCAATTCTTGTTTAAATTTAATTGAACCCATTGATTTAGTACCATTCATAATGTTTTTCATTTAAAACTGATTTGAAATATAGTGTGGGGAGCCGACGTTCGTAGATGGAGAGCCTGAGTCAAATGGAGAGCCCTTATACTGAAAGGAAGGGAGATCCCAAAGTCCAAAATAGGCATGGGGAGTATTAATAGTGCATGGATGCCCAAGATTGTACGCAGCAGCTCTAACAGTGTGTTGAAGTCTGAGTTGGTATGGGGGAGCCCGAACATTACGGGGGAGCCCAAGTTGGTATGGGGGAGCCCGAAGAGAACAAGGGAGCCCAAGTTGGTATGATGGACCCCGAACAGCACGGGGGAGCCCATGTTAGCATAGGGGAGCTCAAACAGCACGGGGGAGCCCAAGTTGGTATGGGGGAGCCCAGGTTGGTATGGGGGAGCCCAATAAGCACGGGGGAGCCCATGTTAGTATGGGGGAGCCCGAACAGCACGGGGGAGCCCAAGTTGTTATGGGGAGCCCGAACAGCACGGGGGAGCCCAAGTTAGTATGGGGGAGCCCAATTTGGTTTGGGGGAGCCCGAAGATTACGGGGGAGCCCAAATTTGTATGGGGGAGCCCGAACGGCACGGGGAGCCCACGTTAGTATGGGGGAGCCCAATTTGGTTTGGGGGAGCCCGAACATTACGGGGGAGCCCAAGTTGGTATGGGAGAGCCCAAGTTGGTATGGGGGAGCCCAAGTTAGTGTGGGGAGCCCAAGTTAGTGTGGGGAGCCCGAGTTGGTATGGGGGAGCCCGAACAGCACGGGGGAGCCCAAGTTGGTATGGGAGAGCCCAAGTTGGTATGGGGGAGCCCAAGTTAGTGTGGGGAGCCCAAGTTAGTGTGGGGAGCCCGAGTTAGTGTGGGGGAGCCCAAGTTATTATGGGGGAGCCCGAGTTAGTATGGGGGAGCCCGAGTTAGTATGGGGAGCCCGAGTTAGTATGGGAGTATGGGGGAGCCCGAGTTAGTATAGGGGAGCCCAAGTCAATAAGGGGGAGCCCAAGTTGGTATGGGGGAGCCCGAACAGCACGGGGGAGCCCAAGTTGGTATGGGGGAGCCCGAACAGCACGGGGGAGCCCAAGTTGGGTATGGGGGAGCCCAAACAGAACGGGGGAGCCAAGTTGGTATGGGGAGCCCGAGTTAGTATGGGGGAGCCCGAGTTAGTATGGGGAGTCCGAGTTAGTATGGGAGTATGGGGGAGCCCGAGTTAGTATGGGGGAGCCCAAGTTGGTTTGGGGGAGCCCAAGTTAATAAAGGGGAGCCCAAGTTGGCATGGGGGAGTCCGAGTTAGTATGGGGGAGCCCAAGTTAATAAGAGGGAGCCCAAGTTGGTATGGGGGAGCCCGAGTTAGTACTGGGGAGCCCGAGTAAGTATGGGGAGCCCTAGGTAGTATGGGGGAGCCCAAGTTGGTGTGGGGGAGCCCGAGTTAGTATAGGGGAGCCCAAGTTGGAAGGTGGATCCCAAGTAAGTATGGGGGAGCCCGAGTTATCATATGTGAGCCCGAGTTGGTAGGGGGAGCCTATGTAAGTGTGGGGGAGCCCAAGCTATGGTGAAGCCCGGGACAGGGTGTAGCCAAGGTCGGTGAAGCCCAAGGTAAGGGTGAGCCTCGTATGGGCGATCCCATGTATCTTGGTGAGCCCAAGTTATGGTGAAGCCCAGGATAAGGTGGAGCCAAGTTCGGTGAAGCCCAAGGTAAGGGTGAGCCTGGTAGGTGTGATCCCATGTTGAAGGGTGAGCCCAGAACATCAGTGAAGCCCGAGGTTCGGTTGAGCCTGTTATGGTGAAGCCCAAGGTAAGGGTGAGCCTGGTAGGGGTGATCCCATGTTGAAGGGTGAGCCCAGAACATCAGTGAAGCCCGAGGTTCGGTGGAGCCTGGTATGGTGAAGCCCAAGATAAGGGTGAGCCTGGTACGGGTGAGCCCCTGTATCGGGGTTATCCCAGAACATCCGTGAAGCCCGAGGTTCGGTGGAGCCTGGTATGGCGAAGCCCAAGTTAAGGGTGAGCCTGGTACGGGTGAGCCCCTGTATCGAGGTTATCCCAAGGCATTGGTGAAGCCCAAGGTTCGGTGGAGCCTGGTATGGTGAAGCCCAGCAATAGGGTGAGTCTGGTATGGGCGAGACCGTGTATAGAGGTGAGCCCCGGACAATCGGGGGAGCCCTAGATTAGGGGGAGCGGTGTATAGGGGAGCTTTCATAAGAGGTTATCCCATGTGTAGGGAAAGCCTGGGTACGGTGAACTCTGTAATTTGTGATACCTAGAATAGGGGGAGCCGGTGTAACCGAAACGGATACATGGGCTCCCATAACTTGCCAACCCCATTGAATTAACGATGGTTTGAGAGTTGCATAGATGGTTTTCAACAGCTTCAAAGAGCGGGGCGGTCGCCGGTCAGCCTGGCGGTTCTCACATGTGTACCAGAGGCTGCCGGACATAAGCGCACACTTTTGGGATATTCACATGATTAACACCACGTGTTTAAAACGTGAAGTGTGCGCTTTTGTCCGTCCACCGGACAAAAGCGCACACTTTTATCACGTTGACAACCCGTGACCACTTTCATGATCACGAGGAAAAATTTATGCAGGAATGTGTGTGCTTTTGTCCGGCAACGGCACCAGAATGTGTGAGTGATTGGTAATGCATGGCCCCTGCGCTGCGAAGCAGGCAGCAGTGCCGTGTGAGCAGTGTGTTTGCAGGCCCAACGGGCCTGCTAGTTTTTAAAAGAATAAGGAAGGACTAATTAGGTAGGACTAATTGATTTACCTGTTAAATTTGCATTTTATCAGCATATAGCAATATATTATCTTCCATCAGAGATTAGAGAGAAGTTGTGGCATCTGAAGTCAAGACCTTCGACACACTCAGGATTCATCTTTATGAGTAGTATATCCTGTAAGTTACTCGAGTTATGACTATTCAAACAGCCAGGTAAGCTGCAAGATTCATTTTATTTCGTTATTCATCATTTTCTACACTTAGAAATAGAACCCAGGCAGTTGTTTGCTGTCCATGATATGAAAGATATATAATGAATTCAACAGACGTTCAACTGATTTGTTGGTCATTCTAAATCTAAATTGACATAGGGGATCAGTTTCAGTCTCTGTTTTACCACTGTGCTATTGTGGGGGAGAGATATACTGAAAAAATCCATTCAGATCGAAAAATAAACCCCCATTTGACTTCTTCAAATCAAATTTTGGGTGCCAATTCAAAATTGGTGCCCAAAATTGGGTTACACCTTTTCAGACCCAACATAAGGACAACTCTACCTGATCCAAGGAATCTCTAGCTCCAAGTAATCTCTAGCTTGGACTGTTCTGATGCCTGGTGTGTTAGTGACAAATGAAGAAAAATTCTAAAAACAGAAGTAAGAATTAAGAAATATTACAGACTTTACAACTGAATGGTGATTAACTAATTCATAACAATATTCAATTTCAAGCACTGCCAATTACCTTCTGTTGCAACAAAAGGGTATATTATCATAATAATCATAATCTAGTTGGTATTTATCAACTAGATTATGCTTCATTTTTTCGAGTAGGTACCTACCTGTATCAATCTTCAGTACAATTGTTAGATGAGTTGCCTTTTCAATTCCTCAAACTCAAGCAGCACAGACCCACCATCATAAAAAGCCGCCCATTTCCAAAACCCAGTGAAAGGTTACCTCTTATTCTCTTAATCTTCATTTGATTGAAACAACATATCTTCATGGATAGACATAGCTTTTAAATCTACTTAGGTACACATATGATATTTCAAAAGTTAATTTGTGCAAACAATTTTTACATTTAAATATATTTCAATTAAAATACTGTATTGACTGTACCTACTTGTCTTAATGAAAATATGGATATGGACACTTTACCACATCATTATATTTCAACTATAGGTAGTGGATAGGATTAGGTTTTGAGTAGGGTTTGAGTTGGTTTATGGTTAGGGCTAGGGTTTAGAGTAAAGGGTTTGGGTTAGTTTGTAATGGTTAGTAGTTAGTAATGGTTGGTGCCAGGAGAAAGAGATAAAGTGTCTGCAAGTGGTGAAATGTTGAAGTACAAAGTCAGGCTCCCTTAAAAATAATACCTTACTAGCTTATTGGCCTTTATTTCACCAGCTTTTCTCTTAACCAGAAATATTTAACTGGCCCTATGGACAAAGATTGAATCATTTTTGAACCATGATAACTGCCCCTTGGGCAAAAACATCTAGTTACTGCCAGAATGAAGATTTTATGCTACAAATAAAAACCAATAAAACCCATTTACACTGGATAAATTGCATCAATAGACCCAAATCCCAGACTAAATATGATGATTTAGGTCATCATCATGTTATATCTTTATATAATGACATTCAAGTGAATTTAACACTGTATGAGCCAAGTCATGAAAGTTTCATTTGACCTAATTTAACTGGCCTCTAATCAACTGGCCTCTAATTAAACCAGCCTTTTTTAACTGGCACTTTGGACAATATAAAAACTCCTACCTAATCTAATGAAGAAATTTGTTTACCTATAATACTCTAATAAATGATTCTACTATTCTATAATTAATTAATTAATTAATTAATCTACCTAGTTATACCCATGATATAACCTGCTCCTTCTTGTGAGCACAAGTCTATATATGGAGTGTCTACCAGCTTTCCAAAAGACATCACTATACATATTATGTAAGCTAGGTACCTATATCACATTCAATTGAACTCAATTCAAGTTAAATATTACTGCTGATTATCACAAGAACATTTGCAAGAACAATGACAAGAGAATAAAACTTTGATGCCTTGGTGGAAAGTAGTGTTAAATTCTAGACATATCAAAGCAATTCAAGAAAACAAATAAGTAATTTGAAAACAAGTACCTAATTTATTAAATTCATGCCATTTTTACAAACATAGAGATCTTACAAATAAAATAAAATGATCATGGATGAAAATATCAATGTGGTTAGTTGTTCCTTTGTTTAGGACCAATTTTGATATTTCTTATCAAAAGTAGCATCAAAAAGCCAGGTCTCCTCGGGAAAGGAAGGTGGTTTAGACATAGGGTCACAGGTAGGCGTCTCAGAATTCAGGCAGTTAAGTTAGGACAGATAGTGACTGAATAGGCTTTTTAAAAATCTTTTTGAATGGACTGCTTGGGTAACCGACTGGCCATGGGCCAAGTTTTTTAGGCTTTCTTTGTTGTTCTAGATTGTAGACCATGGTATGAATTTTTAAATTTATTATCTTTAATTTTTAAATGCTATATAACCTCAATGTGATTTATTTAATTTATTGTCTTCATTTCAATTTAATTTACTAGATTGCCTAAGGTGCCCATTTGATAAATCAACAGACTATCATATAATTATGGTTGGATGTGCCCCTTCAAACAGATTGATAAATGAATTTTCCGTATAATTTTTACCATATAATTATGGTTGGATGTGCCCCTTCAAACAGATTGATAAATGAATTTTCTATGGATAGTATTATCTATACAAATGAAACTACTCTGAACAAAACCACTTAATTGTTCGCTAGGAAAGCGGACGTCAGTCTGAATTGGTAGGGTAGCTGCTGTTTCCATTTGGATTGGTCATTGTCCAAGTTAATAGACAGAGAATGTCCATTGGCCCAAATGCTGGCAGTGGGTATTGTGCTGACTTAGCTGGCTTCCTGCATAGTGTACCCATGGTGGTATACCTACCTGGTGCTTGCAATAGATATTCATAAAACAGTCTGTTTTAAAATTAGCTGATTCGGACACAGCCAATCCACATGTGGTATTTTTGAGCATGTAAACTTAATCTTGTGGTGAAAATTTTACACAGAAGGGCAGCCTATTATTCATATTGATAAATAGGTATGTGAGATGATTTGATTGTGATGTGCCAAAAAAGTTTTTAAAAGTTGTTTGTATTAAGATTAAAAGTTGTTTCTATTATTAAATAATCATTCATTTTACTAATAGCATATTCTGGGGCATAGGAAAAGTTAATTAATCAATTACTTCCACATATATATACAATGTGTTACTTTGAATAACATAGTGAAATAAAATACATTAAAACCTAAAAACTAGCAACACATGCCCTCTAATTGTAGGGATAAATGAGATTAGAAAACAGGGCCAAATTCTGATTTAAAAACCTAGCATGAAAAATGTAACCCTTGATAATATAGTATTATGTAGGGGCATAGGAATCATACTTGCAGGGGCTATTGTATGTACCAAAGCAGAAGGTGCAAATTTAAGATAAGCCAAAAGTTTGAAAAGACTGCAAATAAAGTACGATAAGATAAGATAAAGGATTTTGCCAATTGGGCAACACGAATCATCTTATATCATTCTTCAAAACACTTGATCATTTGATTATGTACCTTGACACGGTACTGTCATTAACTGTCATCATTGAAAATATAGTCAACAGGATAATACAAAAACATGCTATCATTATCAGCTTAGATAATGATAAATATAACAACAATTAAAGAATAAAAATGAATAATTTAAATGTTCAACAAGGTGAAGAGTTGAAGATCAGTGGCTGATCTGTCTGATTCACCTCAAGGAATACTTGACTTCTACAAAGAGGGAAATGAGTTATCTTCATAAAATCAATTTATAGTAAACTACGAATATAAAGGAGATTAAAGGAATCAAAATTAAGAATACAGCTAAATTTGAGAATTCAAAACTATTTGGCAACATGTTGAATATCATAATCATATCATTATATTTTCTATTTTTGTTGAAATTACCAATTGCAGTCCAATTTGGGGGTTAAAAAGGTTAAGTTTTATCGGTTGCATATTCTTTTGGATGATGCCAAAAAATAACAAATATTTAAATTTTGAATTGTGCGCGCGGCGTTTACTCTATGTTACGGAGCCTTATTTTGCGAGCGCGAACAAACAGGGATACATAACAAGTGGTAAGCGCGGCGTTACTTGCTGCTCCGAGGGTTGCCCTTACCAGGACCCTGGTTACGCGCACGGCTAGTGCGCGGCAAGCCCCTGCTTAGGGGAACTCCGAGGGGTCTTTTGACATAACACCCCTGGACATCCACATAAAAAGCATGCGCGCGACGGAGGGTATAGAAAACTGATTTTTACGTGGTTTTACCTATACCGTGGTTTTTGCCATCGGCTGGGCCAGAGAACGTCTGATGAAGAAAAACACTGCAAAAGTATCATTGAACTTAGTTATAATAGTCCCTCGCGCTCGTGAGAGCGCGATGAGCCGCGCGTGCTTATCCAACAGCGCTGTCTTTGTTTGACGTTGACAGACCCTCTCGAGTTCCCCTAACCAGGGGCGTCGCGAAACGCTTGCCGCGCACTCCGTGCGCTTGCCCTAACCAGGACCCTGGTTTCGCGCACAGAGTGCGCGGCGCGGCAAGCGCTAAACCAGGGCCCTATTTCTCACCAACAGTTGGTCTTTTTGACTGATCGATTTGAACCGTCAAAACGACCATCCAGGAAAATGGCGCCGCGCCCTACGTGCATAGTATTTTCTTCGACGGACGTTGCCCCGTCTATTTCTTCTGACTGGATGGCTATCAATAGACGGGGGAAACTCGTTTTCCCGCGGCGCGCATTTTTCCTGCGCGCTTACAGACTATTATACAGTACAATTCACACAGCGCAATATCTTTCGCGCCGTGAGAAAAGTACGAAGATTCCAAAATGGGACAAAATTGTGACACATATTACAGTAATTGAATGTTGAAACAATGAAATTGCAGCATATACAAGTACAACAAATGCAATCTGTCAATAAATTAACTCTTTCAATCTATTCACATGAAAATTTTTTGTTTTTATTTATGAAAGCAGTCTGAAAATGCTAAAAATGCATATTTTTTTCTGTCCACCACTGTACCATTGCATCAACTTAATTACCCGGCGCCCTCCGTCATGAAACTCAAAACTGTGGTACCGGCACATATACAACAGCAACATATACAACGGAATTCACAAAAAATTCATGAACTCAGGCGTTTAGAAATGAAGTGAAAAATTGTTGCTATATGTTATTGATGACTCTTCGAACCGTGTTATATAACGTTTTATACAGCGGACCCCTTCTCAAAGAGTTTCATCATCATGAAACTATGAAATTAGGAAATTTCGGCGCCACGATTGGAATGGCACAAAAACCTTAACACTAACAGAATGGCTTAAGCACCGTAAGTAAAATTACAGGGAAACTTTGAACGAATTTTGGACATAAATTGTTCCCGAAATGCTGAGTCAAGCACGTCACGATATTATTATTACCTCCTCTCACGAGAATATTTAAGGCCACTGTGTACTCGACTCACTGTACTGACCAAGACCTGGCAGTCGATGTACCCGATGTAGAAGGATGAGGGGCTACAGTGATCGGTGTCTTGTATGCCATCCGTCATCGTTGTAACATGACGGGCTGATGACAGAAAAGTAGAAAAGCAGAAAGGGGAGAACTTGTTCCAATCCAGTGCCACAGTTGTCTCGGTCATAGCCCGCATTCCCGCAACTAGGAAATTGGAGTTGCGACTATTAAGCCGACTGTTGGACACTGGCACGACGTCTTGGACCGCAGCAGCTGTTATCTGAAAGAATAAAAATGGTCAATTGTCAAAGAACTCGGGTTATCAGCTATACCTGAAAAAAACAAAAATCAGCTTTCTATAGGTACCTGGTACCTACATCAAAGGGATCGTTCACATATTACGTAATCATCGAAATTAGCGTATTTTCAAATTAGCGCAGTGTCGCAGTGAGGGGGATGGGTGTTTCAGTGGTTGATTATGTAATTGAAGTATCCAGTTTTCGACACAAGTTTCTGAAATTTTTGCCCCGAATTCTCGATATTTTTCTGGCAAAATTTCCAGAATATCGACTCAAAAGCAACATTTTTCAAACCATTCCTCTACATTTTATTCATCAACAATTTTTCTAAGTTGAGAAATAATCAATATTAGAGTATTTACATGTTACTATTTTACTATTTTACACCTTCCATTTACTTCATTGCGTCAACTCAAGTAGGTGGGGGGCAGGGACGTATGTAGATTTTTGAATTAAGGAGGTGGCGGGTTACATTCAAAACCTGTATAATTCCTTATCAGGTTATTTTGCTAGGATCCGAGCTTTCATCTTAGCGACATTTTCACGTTGTCTGTCCAAAAGGGGATCGCAGCCGCCTATGTCACCCCACGTCGTACTATTCTCCTCAAGAGGGGGTTTGGCTTTGATCACGTTTAATTACGAGGCAGAGGGATAGGGGTTGAAAATGACCAAAAATTGATTCCGTAATATGTGAACGACCCCAAACTAACGTTAACTGCCCAATTGGCTGCCAACGTGAAATCCAAGAAACTGTACATGAAAAGGGAGGGGTTTCTGATCATGTCCACTAATAACAAATAACTTGGTCCGCCCAAATTATTTCCGATAAAGCACTTATTTGCCAAAACCCAAAAAATGTGGAATTATTTCGATCAAAGTTTGCCTTAGTATACCCCTTTTTTATATGATGTCCTTATAATTTAATTCAATTCAATTATAATATTTTACAGCACAGTAAAATTTGAAATGTACTCTCTATCCCTCTCTACTTCATAAATAGGTAGAAGGTACCCGTCACATAATATTAATACAAATCTTGAAATCCTAAAAGTAAGAAGGTTCATGTGGGAGGCGTTAAATCTCTTTATCATTACTGACCTATGAACGCAAAGAAGATTGATAGGGCTCAAGACGGCATCGCGGCAGGAAGTTTCAGGATATACGTCGAACTCGATCCATCGATCAATCACCTGACAATGTAAATTCAAATAATATTTCAACAAGAATGATTACAATTTGTTATAAGAAATATATAATTACCGTACATTGGAAAGGTATTCATTGGATAGGTACACTTAACAGCATATGGCCATGCTGACAAGCGCGGAATTTATAGCAGGTACGCTTGAAGGTAGGTATGGAGTATAATTATTGAAGCACCAGCTCTCCAGAACCCAAAATTCATCAAGAAATTACACACCGATCACGCATCAAATCCTCCGATCAATCAGTTGATCAGAATTTGAGAAGCTAAAGATACTGATTGGTACTGTATAACTGGCACACCACACCCTAATTCACCAGTGTCCCCTCATCAGTTACAGTTTACACAAAAATGGTATACAGAAGCAAGCTTAGTTTACACTAATGCACTCTTAAACATAAAGCTAGAATACGTTACATGCGCTGCACTGCAGACTGCTGAATGCTCACAAAATGTACTCCCCATTACTTTTTTTGTCCCTAAATTTGCTAGTAAAAAGCTGTTGTTGCAGTTCTGTCCCGTTTCAATCTATAATTAACATATTGACAGGCAAAAATTTAGCTGAGGGGCAGCATGGTGAATTATAATTCAGCAAGTGTATAATTGCACGTATATACACGAACGACAATGAGTCACTTTATCACTTCATGTTTATGAATTATTCATATTCAGTTATCACATAATTTGTGTATCAAAACGTTCATATCGATAAACTTCTGCAAAGGCAATGATACAAACAAATCCAAATTCCAAAAGATACGATCACGATGTGAATATTCAATACGCACACTTTCCCACATTCTCACTAATCCAATCACATCTGAATGTATAACGTAGTTGGTAATGTACAAATCAGCTGCAACAGACCAATGCATCGGAATGTGAACACTGAACGACCGACAAAACAAAGTGTACAATATCAAAAGGGAGAACGATGTAACCTCTCATGGTGTACATCGCGCCATTGGCAATTGCAATTACTCTCAAAAATGTATAGCAGCCACATCTATACCTGTATTGCTATTACGGGGCGACGTTACACGTGACATACTTGTCTATATGATAACGGTTTGCAAATGTATACACTATACAGCTGTTATTACCAGGTGCTGATTTAAAGGGGGGGGGGTCAACTTTCATATTTTGGAAAACACGGATTTGAGATTGGCCAGGATTGCCCGGGCGTGTACCAACATAGGTCCAACATTGCCCATGTGAGGCCTCAGAGCAAAAAATACGTCCAAATTCCAAAAAAAAAATTTCGCCAGATGGAGATAGAGCTTAGCTAGAGCTTTTAATTTATTTCTATTGCATTCGATAAGCGCGCGCCAAAGTGGCTGCAGTAGGCCAGGGGCCTATTATGGGCCTAAAGATGGCCATTATGGCCACATTTTTGGAGATATGAGCCTCAAACTTGTTCTGCCAATCATTTAGGGTAAATTGATGGACAAACCAATTTATCAGTGAATTGGACTTTATTTGGCCATTTTAGCACATAAAAACCTTTGCTCCTCCCGGTAAAATTACGATTTTTTCCCTCTCCAATTGCGTTTTTGTTTTACAAAAAGGCAAATGAGAGGGTTAGTAGAGATCGTGGTTTGGAGGATTGTGGGAGAATTTGTGTATACTACCTTTATCCGTACTGTTAATTCTGAAAAGTGCCCGAGTGGGGGAGAAATCTCTACAAATGGGGGAGAAATCTCTAAAAATGGGGGAGAAATCTCTAAATATGGGGGAGAAATTTCCACAAATGGCGTAAGATATCATGCAACTGCTCCTTTATAATATCAGTCAAGTCGGGGCATTTTGGAGTTTTTGGTGTAGTGGCATCGAGTGAAACTGTACACTGCAGTTAGCTGACGGGAATTTGGGTTCGATGCTCAGCTCATGCCAACCTTGAAATTGATTTTTTTTCAAAATCTTGCCAGATCGATTTCATCAAATCTTTTCACGCTAAAATAATGAATTCAAAATATTTATTGATTTTCACGGTTTCGATTGGAGATTGAAACATTTGGGTTTTTTTCGGTTTGAGCATCTAACTGACAATGAATTCATGATTTGAGTGTGACGATGGATCATGATGATTGGTCCAAGGAATTGAGCAGAAGTTTTCCCCGTAATTATATCCAAATCTGCAATCTTTTTCATTCCGGTACCTGCCCATCATTTCTATTTTCATGTTTATTGACCTCTTCAATTCATGCAAAAGGATTTAAGATGCAACAATAAGGTGCGACGGCTTGATGTCAACAGCAAAGAAAATGTAACGCGTAACAAAAATGAACTACGTGGTTATGAAACTGGGAACGGCGCGCAACAAAACGAAACTTCTAAGAGTTGTACGAATTGTGGTGATTGCGCGCGTAGAATTTGCCACGTGCATCCGGACCGATTAAACGCCCACGTGCGTGCGCGCGTTAAATCAAGCACATAGGAGAGGGAAATTAAGCGCCTGCATACGGGAACAACGGACAACAAGAAAAGCACCGGCAGGCGCAATTCTTGTTGTTTTGTTTGTTTGAAAACAAACCTAAGAAGGGTACCGCAGAGGGCTTCTAAACAAAATATAATATACATTAAATAATCATTGAAATCGACCAAAAATTGGGTGCTGCACGCCAATCAAGGACTCTTATATCAAGCGCTACTTATAAAACACCAGGAATGGTTGAAATGATTGGGAAAACAATTAAGTTTTGTGTCCGCCCACTTGAACGCTAAGTTACTCCATCTGTCGACACAAAAACACATGTTAAAATCCAGGATTCACACTCAAAACACACGTTTCAAAAAACACAATACACATACGCGCCGCTATCAAGTTGCTGACCTGTTTAGTAGGATCCTACTAAACAGATCAATAAGGTTCAATAAGGTAAGGTAAGGGCGACACTACACACCTTCCCATTTCTGATGAAGTGACGCTTGTCCAAATCCGTTAACCGTTTGACCTCCTTCACCAGCTCCCTGCGCTGCTCCCTTTGCTCCAGTGAACGTTCCAGATTCACGTACACCCTCTTGTACTTCTCCAGACTGAGTCTCCTCCCCTTCTGCATCAGCTGATCTGCTACGGTCGAGGACGTAGACACTACCTTCACCGGCCTCGGTGAGCCATCGGGAACATGATTCCCCACTCTGCAGACATCGATTCGTGGTTTCTCCCCCAACGCACCGAACAGCTCGCTGACCTTGGCACTCGTGTCTTCATTTTCCTCGTCACTCATTCCAAAAGTCATGACGTCATTGCCGCGATCTTCAGTCTTAACAATGTCCTGAACGAATTTCTTCAGCACCAATTGGCTCAAAGGCTTCTGTGAGCCTCCTGTACCAATCTGGACAACTGCACTGAAGGATTTGATCTCTTCTTTCACGGTCTCGCGCACTGATGACTATACTACAGTCTTGACTGAGTCCAACTTCTCTTGCTTGCACTCAAGTAGCTCTGACTGGAGCGAGATGATCTTCCTCTGAGCTTCCAGAAGCTCGGCAGTCATACCACGGGGTGTGTACGAGCTGTTTACAACATGACACGTCAGGTTATCCAGCATACTGAGAGTATCAAGCAGTAACGTGAAAATTCTGTCCTTCTTCAGCTTGCTGATCACAAAGATGCTGAGTTTCCCCGTACTCTCCACACCGAGCTCCTGGAGTGTCTCCTGGATGTGATCCACACTGCTTTTCTTCAATTCCTCTACGTCCTGAGGGTCCCACTGCGATGTAATTGTACTACCCATTTCAATGCTAAACAAGGTTGCACGATGTACAGCAGTCACATAACTGATAAACGTTGCGATAAGAGAGTAAGAAAATAGCAACGCACTCACTGGACTGAAAGTGATAATACTGACGCCATTTATGCTACGAGGCCTCATATGGGCAATATTGGGCCTATGGACTCAAGAACACCATCAAAATCACCACTGCATATATGGTGACTGTAGATACTGACGAAAACAGCAAATTTCCAGAGCAAACTGCAAGAAAATCTGCTTTATCAGTCATTTCTGGTGTCTTTGGTTTTGTAGTAGAAATTATGGTTCGCACCAATTTATTCATGTTCGAAACCTCTGACTCCTCTGGAACTGCAAAAAAATGTTATCTGGCTCAAAATGTTGGTACACGCCCTTGCCATCCTGGTCAACTTATAACTCAAATTCGTGTTTTCCAAAATATGAGGGGTGACCCCCCCCTAAATCAGCACCTTGTAACAACAGCTGTATAGTGAATACAGTTGCAAACCGTTTCCATTTAACGTACATTTGCCTATGTACGTTAAATGGAGTAGATAAAACAGGGTAAATTGAGTAAGTAAATAAACAGGGTAAATAAACAGGGTAAACATTAATAACAAACAGCGTAAATAAACATGGTAGTTAACAGCGTAAATAAACGGGGTAAATTAACACCAAACGGGGTAAATAAACAGTGTAAGCATGTTTAGTTAAGTTTTGTCACATTCAGTAATTCAGCGTGTCGGAATCCGGATATAAAACTAAAGATGAACTTTCGAAAACTACTGATGGACTTTTCAGAGAAAGACTTTCCCGCGTGTTTATATAGGTAACTCCATCTCTGGTTTTGATTCAACATCAGTGATCAGTGTTGGTTATACGTATGGAGCACGCTCGAAAACAACATGGCCATGTATATTATATAGCAATGGAACCAAGATCCACAGAATTTCCTCGTTTGCAATTCAATTTCATGGGTTTTTTGAATTACCCACATTACTCACCTGTGGCCATAGGAGATTACAAGGCTACGTTTTGGGCAACATCCGCAGGAAATGGTACCCCAAGTGCAGGTAGGGTGCCTGTTTCATTATCTTCTGTGAAACTTGGGGCTTTGATCCAGTGCCTGAGAATATAATAATTTTATTAATCAGCAAACATACAAACGGACGACAGAGACTTTTCATTTCCGCGCAAACGCAGCAAGTTTTTAGCTATAGTATAGTGCTCCAGTGCGTGGAAAAAAATTTTAAGGTTTTACATCGAGCGAAAATTTTTAAGGTTTTACATCGAGCTGAAAATCTGTACCTACTTTAGCAGAACTGATTCAGTCTGGTGTTACTGTTATTAACTTATTAAACTGAATTGAACTGATAAAAAAATATTGGCGAACCAGGTCTTTGAGTCACACAGGCACACTACCCTTGAGTTGAGCCACCATGCCATCCAGAAGAGAGTCTTAGACTAGTGTTAGAACTCGAAGAGACTTTGGGTGATAGGAAGTCTTCTTCAATAGTGTAGTTCTAGCTATGTGGTCCCGGGCTTACCTCCATTCTGGTGTTATGAAATGGAGTCACGACCGGCTTAGGCGGAGTTAAACGTCGTTTTATGGGCGCCCAACGATCCTCCTCCCACATTTTTGATGCTAGAAATCACATGATAGAGGTCTTTGTCCGTAGTCCATCCTCAAACTTCCAGAGAGTGTCTTTCCCGTCCTTAACCATGTTATCTGAGTATGAGAATACAGAAGTACAAGAGTAATGAATCAATCCGAAGATCAATCAACACAGATCCCAACTTCACTCGAAGTCAGAGCACAGGTGTGCCGAAGCATGCTCCAAGGTCTTACAGTCTCCTGAGTATGAGTTAATATAACTGATAAAACAAATATTGGCGAACCAGGTCTTTGATGACATCAAAAATGCAATATGATATTGGTAAGCTCTGATAGCTGCTTGAGTTATATTGTTTTACTTCATGAATCAGGTACCATTGCCAGAGTTTGTTAAGTTTCAGATTTTATTAAAAATATCAGTTCGGTTTTTCATTTTTCAGTTCCCGTCGGGAACTCGAGGAGACTTTATTCCAGTCATGGACTGTGATTTGGGTTTTTCGAATTTGATGCAATTTATTAAGTATAAATGGGTTTAAGTGGCCATTTTAGAGCATAAAATCCTTGATCTGCTGATCTGACAACCACTATAAAGAATCGTCCAAGGGGCTGGTAAGGTGCAATGAAGGGCACCAGAGGTGCATTTAATGAAATGTTAGTTTTACAACTACAAGGGGGAGGAACTAAACACCATCCAAGGGGGAGGAACTATGAAGATTCAACTTTTTCCTTCGGATGAGAAGTCCTCCGAAATCAGGCATGTGACAGGGAAGAGTTCAATCAACTGTACCCTCTCAAGCTCGCAACTGGAAAGTAGAAAGTCCTGTCATATCTTCTAACTGTCTGGAGATGCTTTTTTGGTACTATTTATAGTGGGAAATGGTGTCTTTACTTGATTCTTTGACAGTCTAGTCTTGTAATAAGATTTCTTTAGACTAAGAGACCTGCAGCCAAGTGAGCAAAGCTCACATCTGTGCTATCATGTCAGTCCTTACACAGGATAGGGATTTTATGAAACCAGGGAGGGAGAGGGGCAAAAAAGTTGCAAAAAGAGGACGTCGACAGAGCAGTCAATGATCAAACATTTTGTTTTACTCAGCAAAACCGTCAAGAAATATCAACGACATGCCCTACTCACATTGTAGAATACTGACCTTTGGCACGGGGAGCATTGAAGATTGTTTTGGTTGTGATCTACGGCATTCAGCAGAAACCATACGCAGCTGCAGGTACTATCAGAGGATTCGAAAAACACCATTTCAGTTCTTTCGTTCTCCGTCATGTCGTTTGTACATTAAGTCCATCGCCTTACAATAGAATTCAATTCAATTGAATGATAAACTTTTACAGCACAAACTATTATAGCACAAATTATTTTTCATCATTAGTATATCACCACCAAAACCGTTGGACGGTTGGTCTAGTAACCCCCCGCTGGTTTGGATGTGATCAGCCCATTTTGTCTCTTTTCAGGTTCCGTTGTCACATCCAAACCCGCGGGGGGTTACTAGACCAACCGTCCAACGGTTTTGGTGGTGATATCTTGACAGATGTATGTAGTTTGAACCCATGTTACTTAACCAAAGGCAGTTTGGACCCACGTTACTTGCCCTCACGTAGTCTGAACCCACGTAACTAGCCCACACGCAAGCCGAACCCACGTAACTCACCCTGACGAAGTCCAAAACTACGTTATTCTAACTTGGAATTACTAGAATTGATATATTTCTTAATTTCTACAAATTGTCCACGCGAACTCACGTGCTTAAATATAGCAACCAGATCTTATTTCACGTACATAAGTCGTATTTGAACTTATTTCAACGTAACCAAGTCGAAAATCCCGTGTAAATATCAATTTCTTCAAATCTCCTAATTTCTACAAAACGTCCGTGTGTACTCACGTGCTGAAATATAGCAACCAGATCTAATTTCACGTGCATAAGTCGTATTTAAACTCATTTCAACATAATCAAGTCGAAAATCCCGTGTAAACATCAATTTCTTTAAATCCCCTAATTTCTACAAAACGTCCGTGTGTACTCACGTGCTGAAGTATAGCACATGCATCTTATTTCATGTGCATTAGTCGTATTTGAACTCATTTCAACGTAATCAAGTCGAAAATCCCGTGTAAATATCAATTTCTTTAAATCCCCTAATTTCTACAAAACGTCCGCGTGAACTCACGTGCTCCACTAGTTCATCGTATATTTCCCATCCCTATTCACTGTGAGACATAGAAAAACCATTATCAGTTGACCATCGTATCACAGAATAGGATTACAGTATAATTTTTCGTCATAAACGTAATTTTTTCAATCAATTTGCGGTTCAATTTTTAGAAGTCTCCCACGACAACAACCTTCGACCGATCGCCCCGAAACTCGTTTTATAGCTGAATCTCAAGGTCTGAAAGCAGCTTATTAAATTAAAACATAATCCGATAAAAACTCTTTGAGCTAGAGATGTTCAAAGCAGCGCAAAATAGCGTTCTATCGCAAAATACGCTTTTTTAGTGGTTTTATGCGATTTTTATGACGTCATCACAGCACCCAAATAGGCTCAAACCAACTTCCCATATAGCCTAAGCCACAATTCCGCCTTAGCACAACATACTTTGGCTGGTCTCATCTCAAGATAAGTCGTAGTTCTTGACATCTCACTCGTTTAAGTTATGTCCAATAATTTGGAAATCGATTTTTCACCGTACCTTAGGAAATCGCGTATATCTCGGTGAAAAATCGAGATAGCCCAATAATCCATATGATTTTCTGAAAGCTCTTTAAATTTGCTAAAAATCATTCTGAAAAATCAGAGAGCTATCTCCTTTCCTTCTTGGTGAAAAATGCGCTTAAAAATGGCCTATTTTCACTAAAACAGCAATAAAATTGCGCTTAGTTGATGACGTCATAGTGACGTGATAATGACGTCACCAGAACTTCTCTTATAGCCTAAGCCAAACTTCCATCTTAGATGAACAAAACGTGACCTCGATCATGGCTCTACCATTTCCCGTTCTTGAGATCTCATCGTTTTAAATTGGGTCCCAATTATCATGATATATATTATTATTATATATTATATCACTCTGTGACACTCAAATCTCTAACTTATACCCCTGGCCAGTTTTCTTTTTACCGCGGGGGGTTACCGCCCTGGCCAGGGCGGGAATTATGGTCCGTATGCAATGTAAGTCTCCCACTCAAGCGAGCAACCACTGCCAAGCCCCGCACCAGGCCCCAACCCAGTCGGGACCAGGCAGTGTAAAGCCTTCCACCATAAATTCAGAAGAGCAGCCCCCAACTAAAAGAGCAAGCAGCGGCCAAACTCCAGCCAAAAAACCGGCTTCAAACGCTGAAACCTCTTGAACCCGACTTCTAGAGTCCAGCCCTCTCAATCCATCCATGAAGAAAATTCCCAGACCACGGTTACCTCTCTATCAGCTCAAAAATTAAAATACATTATGAAAAAATTCACAACCAATTCTAGGAGCACTCAAAAATTACGGTTCCACCGCCAAAAACCCCTAAAAACAGGCAAATAACAACTAGAAATTACAATTAGAAATTAATAACACTTAAAAGAAAAGGGACAATATGTAGCACTAATATCAAGTTTAATCAGGTAGGATTGAGCACTTTAAAAGTTTAAACTGCAATCAATCTTGAGGCACTGGTATATGTAAAAAGCAAAAGATTTCTGCTCTGAAATTGGGTAAGAGAATATTATCTAAGTATCTATAGCACTCTTTATTCAAAAATTTTAAAAAAACACTGAAACGCTTCAAGCAGGAAGATCCAAAATTACTGATTACTGGAAAGCTGGATTACTTGAATGATTTAAAAATTACCTACACCATGAAAAGAAGGCAGGCACAAAAAGGCGCCTAAGGAGCTATGAACTTGGCATTACCGGCCCATAAAACATCTCAGCCATGCTTGCTGAAAAATAACAATTCCTTTATTAGGATATTAGGTGAGTTTAAAGGCTCTTGAAAAAGTCAAGAAATATGCTGGTATCACAGCTTCGGAGTCACAGGCGAGGACCTACCTTATTGTAACAAATTTAATAAGCAACTAATCAATCCGCAGGAAAATAAGAAAGCAGCAAATTAAGAAACTTTTTTAAGGCTGAAAATTAATTAAGAAACTTTTTTGGAACTGGAATAAATTAACCCTGCTAAAACTGGCACGAGGTTGATTCCACCTCGCCCTCCTCTTCATTTGGCCATAACTTAGCTGTTACTTAACGTATGAATTATTGACACACATGTATTTTAGCAGAATTTTATCTGCTTTAAGACCATATAACTATTATTTAACTATTATCTTAAAAACATTAAGAAATTTAGTGGTTTTTAAACATAATCAGAAAAAAATTGGCTGATATAGTGGTTCGTCCCTATTACTCTGCATCCAGAACCCGACCCGAGTGGAATCAACCTCGCCCTCTCAGACACGCTAATTAGCTTACTTGCAAGGAGTCGTTCCGTTGCCGTAATTTTGTAGATGTGATCACAGCACGTATCATATATCATAAGTTTGTGTGTAATACACTGCAACTCTCGCATACAGCTTACACAAACATCGATGAGTGGATGCTTTGCAACTTGTAATCCCCATTTATTCAGGAACCAAGACATTTTACGGCTATTTTCTAATATTTATAAAAAACAAAAAATAATGAAAATTGAATGATATTTGTGAGAATAGAATGATATCTATCGTCGTTCATTTTTTATTGAACTTTCAACATAGGACTTCGTATGCACCTCGGGCCTATGTTTTTACAGTGCACAAAAAACCGTTATGCATTCTTGCATTGTAGCGCAATTTTCATTTAAACTTGTTACATGGTCGGGTGAAGAATAATAGTTTATTATGGTGCAGTGGATCTGTGCGTGATAATCTATTATAGTATTATGCACGGTAGGGCTATTGATAAGTTGATTCATATCATAATCCAAGATATTTCCTTGAGTTCGAAAATTGAAAATACCCTTATTTCAACAAGTAATAAGGTCAGTGGTCACGAGTTTCATTAGGTACGGGACAGTGGGACACTGGTGGAACTAGTGTGAACAGGTGCGTGACACTGGTGGAACTAGTGTGAACAGGTGCGTGACACTGGTGGGACAAGTGTGAACAGGTGCGTGACACTGGTGAGACTAGTGTGAACAGGTGCGTGACACTGGTGGAACTAGTGTGAACAGGTGCGTGACACTGGTGGAACTAGTGTGAACAGGTGAGTGACACTGGTGGGACAAGTGTGAACAGGTGCGTGACACTGGTGGAACTAGTGTGAACAGGTGCGTGACACTGGTGGAACAAGTGTGAACAGGTGCGTGACACTGGTGGAACTAGTGTGAACAGGTGCGTGACACTGGTGGAACTAGTGTGAACAGGTGCGTGACACTGGTGGAACAAGTGTGAACAGGTGCGTGACACTGGTGGAACTAGTGTGAACAGGTGCGTGACACTGGTGGAACTAGTGTGAACAGGTGCGTGACACTGGTGAGACTAGTGAGAACAGGTGAGTGACACTGGTGGAACTAGTATGAACAGGTGCGTGACACTGGTGGAACTAGTGTGAACAGGTGAGTGACACTGGTGGGAATAGTGAGAACAGGTGAGTGACACTGGTGGAACTAGTATGAACAGGTGAGTGACACTGGTGGAACTAGTGTGAACAGGTGCGTGACACTGGTGGAACTAGTGTGAACAGGTGCGTGACACTGGTGGGACAAGTGTGAACAGGTGCGTGACACTGGTGGAACTAGTGTGAACAGGTGCGTGACACTGGTGGAACAAGTGTGAACAGGTGCGTGACACTGGTGGAACTAGTGTGAACAGGTGCGTGACACTGGTGGAACTAGTGTGAACAGGTGCGTGACACTGGTGGAACAAGTGTGAACAGGTGCGTGACACTGGTGGAACTAGTGTGAACAGGTGCGTGACACTGGTGGAACAAGTGTGAACAGGTGCGTGACACTGGTGAGACTAGTGTGAACAGGTGCGTGACACTGGTGGAACTAGTGTGAACAGGTGCGTGACACTGGTGGAACTTATAGTGTGAACAGGTGCGTGACACTGGTGGGAATAGTGAGAACAGGTGAGTGACACTGGTGGACAAGTGTGAACAGGTGCGTGACACTGGTGGAACTTGTGTGAACAGGTACGTGACACTGGTGGGAATAGTGAGAACAGGTGCGTGACACTGGTGGAAATAGTGAGAAAAGGGGCATGGCACTATATCAATGAAGAAAAATAATAGATACCTACCGTGTTTTCGAGATGAACAGCGTCTTAAGAGCAAAATAATGAACAAAAACACGAGAGACAGAACGTATACAATTGCTTAATTGAAGAATGGATGAACAAAATTATCTCAGAATTTTGCAACTCTTCATTTTGATCTAAGATGGCATCACTTCGTAGTTATATAGGTACCTATAAATGATTTGAATTTGACGATTATAAGTAGGTTATATTTCTTAATTCAGCATAATGTAATTCGTGACATCGTACAAAAAGTAGGTACCTATACAGAAACCGAACTTTCAGTGACGAATTGATAGTTTTGACGAAATTTTCCTGAAAAACGTCGATCATGATATTCCTTCCTATGCACATAATTTATTATCATAACTTGTGTCATATTAAAGTATTAAGATACTAAGATGTTATAGGTACCTACAGTGAATGTAAACTGTGTAATGGAAGTTTAGAGTTTCACAGAATTCTATCCAGTGTACACTGTGCTGACCTACATAATACATTGTTTATCTAATAGAATTACACACATTTTGGTAATTCCCGCTTACACATTTATCATCAAGCAAATTAGAAGGCCTGGAAGGGGAAACAATTAATAAAAACGGAATTGCGCATTCGCCGAGAAGAAGTCTGCAAATCTGTTCGTAAATTAATTATTGTGTCTAGATAGGGCGAGGTTGTTTCCACCTCGGGTCGGGATCTCGATGCAGGCAAAAAGGTCGGATTTAGCAGGGTTAAGAAACTTTCATGGCTCCATAGAATGTGAATATGAATTGTTACTGAAAATTTTTTCTCAGACGAGCAATTTATGCCTTTAAGTTTGTAAAATATTCAAATTCCGTGCTCAACCCGGCAAAAGGATATATAAAAGTAAGTCAACCGAGGTGTCTCTTGAGTCTTTTTTGGCTTTTGAAGTACAATTTTTCTAATATTAATGTAAAATTAATATTACATTAAAATAAGAGTCACGAAATTAAGGCACATAAAATTAATCTACATATAATTAAAGAAACATTAAATTAAGAAGCAGTTAATTAAGAAACTTTTTTGCCCGGTTTCTTAATAAACTGCTTTCTTAATTTCATGTAGTAAGGTACTCAGTACATATATCAACGATGTCTCTGATTGTGATAAAAGAATGTAGGTACAGCAAGTTATTAGTGATTAGATGTTGACATCATTCCAGTACTATTTCTGAGTTTCACATAATTATCGAAGGCACATGGGCACCTTGCAATCGGCGCCGATCAGCGCTGATCAGCGCCGACCCACCGCCGATCGGCGCTGATCGGCGCTGATCAGCGCTGATCGGCGCTGATCGGCGCTGATCAGCGATTGATCAGCGCTGATCAGCGACACCGCCGATCAGCGCTGATCGGCGCTGATCAGCGCCGATGGAAAAAATTAAAATTTTCATCGGCGGTCGTCGGCGCTGATCAGCGCTGATCAGCGCCGATCAGCGCTGATCAGCGCCGATCGGCGATCAATCAGCGCTGATCGGCGAAATTGGCCGCTGATCAGCGCTGATCGGCGCTGATCAGCGCCTACCTAAACACCTGCATAAGAGCCTTAAAAAACTCCATCGGCGCTGATCAGCGCTGATCAGCGCCGATCAGCGCCGATCGCAAACTTACTAAATTCGCATTGATATGGACGTGTGGGTATGTTTCCCTTAAAAATATAATTCCGGCTGGCCCTGGGAAACGTTTAATGGCAAATCCTCGCACCTAGGTTTATCACAACATCAGCAACCATATCAATTGTCAACAACAAAATTCAACAGTCTAAATAAATACAGACCCGTAGCGCCGGGCCGATTATGAGCTTACTTAAACAAATTTCGTAAATTGGACGTTGAGAACATTGGGAGCAAAAATATTCCAAGTCCTGAGGTCATAATCGAACGTATTTCGTTCATAACTCGGCTCAGGATAGACGTATTATACCTTTACTACTTTACTTATAGACCGCAACGTTGTTACGACAGAGATGCGAAGTAACGGCACAGACGCTCCGTTATGACACAGAAACACCGTAACGACACATTTACGGCGTAGTAACACTGTTTACAATTACTGTAATTAGGCACAGTACGTCACCGTTACGACACAGTAAAGCAGAAACACCGTTACGACTACGTCACAGTGACGACACTGTATTGCTGTTATGATACAGTATCGTCGTTACGACTCAGTATCGCCGTTACGACTCAGTATCGTCGTTACGACTCAGTAACGTTGTTACGAAACAGTAAAGCCGTTACGACACAGTAACAACGTTACGAAAGTATCGTCGTTACGACACAGTAACACCGTTACAACACAGTAATATTGTTACTTAGTTACTTGTTACCCATCAAAAGCGATTTATCAACGGGTCTTAAAAGTAAAATGGCATTTTCTGTCGTAAGTGCGTTATTTTGGCTTTATAACAGTGTTAGTGTGTCGCACCGCTGTTATTGTGTCGTAACAATGTTACCGAGTCGTTACACTGTTACTGAATCGTACTTGTAACGACGACCGACGTTACTGAGAGTGTGTCGTAACGGTGTTACTGTGGCGTAACGGTGTTACTGCGTCGTAATCACGGTGTTACTGTGTCGTAACGGTGTTACTATGTCATAGCGGTGTTATACTGTGTCGTAACGGTGTTACTGTGTGGCCATACGAGCGAATTACTCCCGTAGGACTCCCGGGGTACTCCCGTAGTACTCCCGGGGTACTCCCGTAGTACTCCCGGGGGACTCCTGTAGGACTCCCGCGGTTCTACCGTAGGACTCCCGGGGGACTCCCGTGGTACTCCCGTAGAACTCCCGTCGGACCCCCGGGGGTATTCCCGTAGGACTTTCGGGGTACTCCCGGGGACTCTCGGAGTACTCCCGTAGGACTCCCGGGGACTCTCGGAGTACTCCCGTAGGACTCCCGGGGACTCTCGGAGTACTCCCGGAGTACTCCCGTAGGACTCCTGGGGTACTCCCGTAGGACTCCCGTAGGACTCCCGGGGGACTCCCGTAGGACTCCTGGGGACTCCCGTAGGACTCCTGGGCTACTCCCGTAGGACCCCCGGGGGACTCTCGGAGTACTCCCGGAGTACTCCCGTAGGACTCCTGGGGTACTCCCGTAGGACTCCTGGAGTACTCCCGTAGGACTCCTGGGGTACTCCCGTAGGACTCCCAGGGGACTCTCGGAGTACTCCCGAAGGACTCCGGGGAGTCTCCCGCAATAATTCGCTCGTATGACCGTTACGGTCCTAGGGATTGGGCAGGAGGGATGTGTCTTTCACAGGTGTAAGCGGTTGGACTACCACATCAACCAGCTGGGACCAGGGGCGGCTCTCATGGGTGTATGGGTGTTGAGATGCACCCAAAGCAGATAGGAAGGCTGTCCTCTTATAACTTTATAACCTCCTTCCTTCCTGACGACCTGCCGCGTGCCCATCCTCTTTGATCCAATTCCATCCACTTTGATCAATTTATCGGACTCTCAACGTCACCCAGGGCCAGCCAGAATTATATTTTTAAGGGAAACATACCCACACGTCCATATCAATGCGAATTTAGTAAGTTTGCGATCGGCGCTGATCAGCGCTGATCAGCGCCGATGGAGTTTTCTAAGGCTCTTATGCAGGTTTTTTGGTAGGCGCTGATCAGCGCCGATCAGCGCTGATCAGCGGCCAATTTCGCCGATCAGCGCTGATTGATCGCCGATCGGCGCTGATCAGCGCTGATCGGCGCTGATCAGCGCTGATCAGCGCCGACGACCGCCGATGAAATTTTTAATTTTTTCCATCGGCGCTGATCAGCGCCGATCAGCGCTGATCGGCGGTGTCGCTGATCAGCGCTGATCAATCGCTGATCAGCGCCGATCAGCGCCGATCGGCGGTGGGTCGGCGCTGATCAGCGCTGATCGGCGCCGATTGCAAGGTGCCCATCTGCCTTATCGAAATAGGTACTTCAAGAAAGTCTAAAATTATGACAGAAAATTACTGACAAGCTGACAGCTTCATAAATCACATCACATGAAACAAAGAATTAAGATCTGAGACGGGCAACGCCCTCACAGTCACAAGCAAAAACTCAAAAGAAAGATTAAAATTGTGACTGAAAGAGTGAATGATTCAAATTACAAGACATACAATGAAGGAAGAATATATTGATCTCTGACCGGCAAAGCCCTCACATTTAACAACAGCTCAAAAAATTAAAATTATGGCTGTAAATGACTGAAAGATTCAAAACACTCGACATGGCATGAAAGCATGAAGAAAGAATGCCTAAAGATCTAAGAATGTCAACGCCATCACCAACAACAGGTTAATGTTATTATAATCGAAAGATCAAAATCATGACTGAAAATTACTGAAAGATTCAAAAGACTCGACTTAAAATGAAGAAAGAATATAGATCTGAGACCGGCAAAACCCTCACAATTAGCAAAAGCCGGCCAGAAGAATGATTAAAAATATTACTGAAAATAACTAATAAATAAAATGCTGGAAAGCTGGAAGAGCAAAAGATTCAGAACACTCGACATGATATTCTCTATACTATGAAGAAAGAATAAAGATCTGAGACCGGCAACGCCATCACATTCTCAAATTAATTGCAAAAGCAAGCTACCTTCAGGCATAAGTTATTTTCAGGCATAATTCTAATCTATCAGAATTATGCCTGAAGATAACTGAAAGAGCGAAAGTTTCAAAACACTGATCGACATGAAATGAAAAAAGAATAAAGATCTGAGACCGGCAACACCCTCACAAGCAAAAGCCCAGAAAAAGATTATAACTATGGCTGTAAATCACTGAAGGATTCGAAACACTCGACATGAAGTGAGGAAAGAAGAAGAACGGCAACGCCCACACAAGGAACAGCCCAAAAGAAAGATGAAAATCATGACTGGAAGATTAAATCATGACTGAATTGCTCATGACCGGCAACAATCACACACCGTAAGCAAGCATTTAACATCTAGCAAACACGAGGTGAGAAAGTTCTGGAACAATAGCGCTCGATTATTCGAGCAAGAAGAGATACGATTTCACAACAAAATTTCACTAAAACGCCCATAACTCCCGATCCAAAGCATCTTTTTCCACGATTCTTTTTTAATTTATAGCTGAGAATGAGATCTTTCCAATGATGTAACATTTGACAAAAGTTTTTTCAATAAATTTCACTCAATTTGCCCTACCATACAATTTTTTGCAATATTGGTGCGCGCGCGTCGTTTCGTAGCGCAATACGTTAACTCATGATGATGACGTAGTACGCGCTCAACCAATCAGATTGTGCAGCACTTTCTGCTGCAAAATCTGGCCAGTTTCCCCCTACCCCGGGCGAGGTTGCAAAGTGACGTCCAAATGTGGAACGTTGCGCCGCGCGCGAGGGTAGGGTAACATCCTACGATATTTTCTCAGCTTACATCCAGAAACTGGCCAATTATGTCAGTATTGGATAGCTGGTTCATATGAAGTACCAACAAATCACTCCATACACGTCTCCTTCTTGCTTCCTAGTTTCTCTAACGAAGTCTCCTTCCCCTAATGCCTAATTAAAGTTTAGCTGGGTGATGAATGCCCATTGTTTCCATACTTTTAAATTATAAAAGTGAAAGGTTTCAGACTTTTACCTGTTTGTTTGTCTGAGTTTCGTCTATATCACCCTATTCTATTATTAAAAGAAGTTTTTTGGTTTGTTCTGGTCCTGTAAGATAATCTTATAATCTGTTATCATTCACAGGTTTTCCTTTCCAAGTTTCAATCCTTGGATCCCTTTATTGATTAGTTGTACTTTATGTTAGATGAATATTTTTAATGATCCTTCTATATGAAATGAGTTTAAGCTAATTTAAGGCACTGTTTTGAGGCAAAATACTGTCCATAATTGTGATTTTTCTTTTCAAGCTATATACAATGCACAAACTTATGCTGCACAAACAAAGCTGTAGTTTGAACAAATGTTTTGTTTATGCATGACCATACACTCTCTGGTATGAGCATATGTTGATTATTTTGAACTGCAGCAGTTGATTGTTGAAATAAGTGCCACAGTTCTTATTTGGACGTATTTTCTTGTTGCAATGGGTCATGATGGAGATACCGTGGACATGTGGGATAAGTGGATAGAGAGAAAACTGAAAGTTCTACATTGTCCAAATACTAAGGATCTGACTGTAGACCATTGTCAAGCAATTGAAAAGGATAAACTTGCAGCAATGCTGTGTCAAGCTTTTGTTCATATATCAGATATGCACCGTACTGTTCGAAGGATGGAGGAGGAAAATCATGATATGCAGGTGAAGCATGATGAGTCCCTGAAGAGATCTCTCAGCCAAACCTCTGCTGAGATGGTTGTGCTGCAAAAGAAGCTGATAGAGTCTCAGGAGAATGTGGTGCAGCTCCAGCGGCAGTTGCTGGAACTCAAAGAGGAGCAGTTGCATTCTGTTACATCTGCAGTGAAGTCATCAGTCCAGGAAACAGTGAAGGAGGAATTTAAAACTTACAGTTCTGTGGTTATGTCAGGGCAGACTGGTAAGGCAAATGTAACAAGTGGTAATATTGTATCAGTTGTGAAAAAAGTTGTTGAAGAAGAAAACCGAAGCCGTAACATCATGGTGTTTGGGCTTGCAGAGGATGATCAGCAGGAGCTCAAAGAAGAAATAATGGGCATCATGGAGGTGATTGGAGAAAAGCCCAGAGTGGAAGTGTGCCGGGTAGGGAAGGTTTCAGAGAAAGGACCACGGCCAGTAAAAGTGAGTTTGTCCAACTCATTGGTAGTATCTCAGATCCTACATATGGCACATAAACTCAGAGACAATGCAAGGTATAGTGCAGTGTTCTTGTCCCCAGACAGGTCTTTGGAGCAGAGAACTAAACATAGGAGTCTGGTTGAGGAGCTGAAGAAAAGAAAGGCTAGAGAACCAAATCAAAAACACTATATTCGTAATGGAACTGTTAACACGAAGTGGACTGAACGTTATATAGAGTCGACGGCTGTATGGCAAATTTGCCCTACAATTTCCCGATGTCTTTCGAAGGTATAATTTATATCTCTGAAAAACCCATTTCAATCTCAACAAGGATCTGTAATCAGCTTTCATTAGTTTTTGAAAAAACATCGGCTAAACTATACCAGTGGTTCTCCTCTGCACTTTACTCTGTAGTTAATTCGATCAGCTTCAATCTATATATTTCCTATGTGTGGGCGCGTAATTAGATCTGTCACAGCCCGAATTCTTTTGATTGCGGTAATGTTTCACACCTTGATCGCTTTCTCTTGAAAGAAAAACAATCAATTTTGTGTGTCATTCAATCAAGTCACACTAATGTAGTAAAATGCTACACACAAAGTTTACACACAAATATTACACAATATCCGGTTTGATTCCTGAAGCTGACGGGAGTAGATACACTGTAAGGTGACGTTTCAATGCTTAAAAGGATATTAAGCGAGGATTTAAGTATGATTCCATTTATTCAAATTTATTCAAATCAATAATTTTAATTACAGTATTCAGTAATACAGTGATGAGTTGATTGAATCCGTGCTGACACTTTAAACATAAGGTTTCTGCTCTTTAAGCCCCATAATTTGGTAGGGTAGGCCGCGGCTGAGGCATAGGTTGAGTTTGGTTTATGGTCTATCCACTGCACTATACTAGGTACTATAGATATCTACCTACTTACCTAATTGGTACCTACCAGTACCCCGTAAGTCGTTACATACTTAGTCTTACTAATAGAGGCTGTAACTCCTTTACCTAAATCTGCTGCACGAATCTGCTCTAATAAAGGCGTTCGATTTCGTAACACGAGTCTTGGACTACGTTTTTGTTCTAGTGGCTCGCCACATATATAAACGACTATTACGAGTCCTTAATAACACCTGTCTGTGATACGTTACCACAACTCAAGTCCTTTATTCACGTTCTTATGTTCTGTGGCAAAATCACGAGTGTTAAAACACGAGTGCGTAACACGAGCTCGCCACACGAGTATGTTACACTTAACACGAGTGCGTAACACGAGCTTGCCACATGAGTATGTTACACTTAACACGAGTGCGTAACTCGAGCTCGCCACACAAGTATGTTGCACTTTACACGAGTATGTAACACGAGCTCGCCGAACGAGTATGTTACACTTAACACGAGTGCGTAACACGAGCTTGCCACATGAGTATGTTACACTTAACACGAGTGCGTAACTCGAGCTCGCCACACAGGTATGTTGCACTTTACACGAGTATGAAACACGAGCTCGCCACACAAGTTTGTAGCACTTTACACGAGTATGTAACACGAGCTCGCCACACAAGTATGTTACACTTTACACGAGTACGTAACACGAGCTCGCCACACAAGTATGTTACACTTTACACGAGTGCGTAACACGAGCTCACCACACGAGTATGTTACACTTTACACGAGTGCGTAACACGAGCTCGCCACACAAGTATGTTACACTTTACACGAGGGTGTAACTCGAGCTCGCCACACGAGTATGTTGCACTTAACACGAGTGTGTAACTCGAGCTCGCCACACGAGTATGTTGCACTTTACACGAGTGTGTAACACGAGCTCGCCACACAAGTATGTTACACTTTACACGAGTACGTAACACGAGCTCGCCACACGAGTATGTTGCACTTAACACGAGTGTGTAACTCGAGCTCGCCACACGAGTATGTTGCACTAAACACGAGTGTGTAACACGAGCTCGCCACACGAGTATGTTACACTAAACACGAGTACGTAACACGAGCTCGCCACACGAGTATGTTGCACTTTACACGAGTGTGTAACACGAGTGTGTAACACGAGCTCGCCTCACGAGTATGTAACACTTTACACGAGTACGTAACACGAGCTCGCCACACGAGTATGTTACACTAAACACGAGTACGTAACACGAGCTCGCCACACGAGTATGTTGCACTTTACACGAGTGTGTAACACGAGCTCGCCACACAAGTATGTTACACTTTACACGAGTACGTAACACGAGCTCGCCTCACGAGTATGTAACACTTTACACGAGTGTGTAACACGAGCTCGCCACACAAGTATGTTACACTTTACACGAGTGCGTAACACGAGCTCGCCACACGAGTATGTTACACTTTACACGAGTGTGTAACACGAGCTCGCCACACAAGTATGTTACACTTTACACGAGTGCGTAACACGAGCTCGCCACACGAGTATGTAACACTTTACACGAGTGTGTAACTCGAGCTCGCCACACGAGTATGTTGCACTAAACACGAGTGTGTAACACGAGCTCGCCACACGAGTATGTTACACTTTACACGAGTGTGTAACTCGAGCTCGCCACAGGAGTATGTTGCACTAAACACGAGTGCGCTGTGCGTAACACGAGCTCGCCACACGAGTATGTTCCACGTATCTGTAACATGTGTATGTTTTACGAGTGATTTAAACAATTTTGCTAAAAGAGACTGATGAATGATCCCGTCACACAATAAACGAGTTACGTTACAGCTCTAAAGGTGTGTTGTGCGAGTCCCTGACACGAGTCTGTAGGTACCTAATTACAAAATCCGGTACAAGAGTCTGATTGGTACTCAATTTTCATAGATATGAGACTTGAGTTAGTTAAACTTCAACAGGAACTCCTTAATTCTCTAGTCGAAATGCCATGCTTAATTTCCTACTTCAACGAACTGTGCAATACTCACCTTAAAATTTTGAATTTTATACTTAGGCGGACATAGCATGCCTTTTAGGCGCCTTCTGGTATCAATGAGTCAATGTTACGATATTTATACCTCTCGTTATAAAAACCAGGTCGCTGGATCAGGAAAACCTCACGCCCATAATTATTTCCACCCAAAAGCAAAATTTTGTCCGAACATTAATCTATTAATAACTGCTGAATTTTTTCATTATATACTATTACCCCTTTAACTATCTAAACACAATTCAATTCTACGATCCTTACAATAAAGCAGTTAGAGGACATTGACTAATGGACATTCATGATAAGTGATAATTATGAACCTCTAAAAAAGTAGAAATTTCCAAAATGGAAAATTCAAGAAAGTTTGCCCAATTTTCTGATTTCTTCAATCATACCTTCGAGCGCCCAAAATTATGTCTGCCCATAATTCGGTTCACCAATGTGTAACCTTAAAGTATGCCCAAAGTAATAGTTATGAAAAATAATTTATGTTCTCAATTTTAAGTCGCACTTTACAGTTGATTGAAACTTTGCAATTTTTAGGATTTATCCGTAGAGCTGCAGGCACATTCAGCGCACAGGCATTGGCCATTGTCTAACACTCTTACATTTTGTGTAATAAGAGATATCTTTCTCTACACACAAACATATAAAACACTACACACCCTTGATTACCGCAAATTCTTTCAAGAGCAATTAGACGGAATGCTAAATTTGTTTACATAACACCTCTATTCCATAGCTCACAGGATAATTGAGTTACATCATCCTAGCCCTGTCGGGCAAATTTGCCATACAGCAGATTCCGGGTACCTTTTTTAAACCATCCTCAATTAAATTAGCTCTCATTAAGAAACTAATTAATCCACAGGAATGATTTTAATTTTGTCGTATACAAGATATAAGGCAAAACCTAAGCTACTGAAAAAACCAGAACTCTAGCTTTAAAAATGGCTTCTCCACATAACGGTTTAAGTGTGTGCGGGCATTTTTGCCATACAACCGTCCCTTTACTGTTAACAGTGTCATGAACACTTCATGACTTTATTTTGAGTACCCTAGTTAGGGTACATGCTAATGATGAAATATGATGAATGAATGTTTTGTCTATTTGAGTTGCCTCATGGCAAAATCTTTCTATTCTATTCTATTCATGCCTCATGTAAGCTTTCATTTAAACTTTTATCTAGCTTTTGCTTTTTTGATTTTTTGGTGCCATTTGATATGTCTATATCTGAGGTAAAATATTGCTCAATTCATTCTCCACAAAATGTATTTTCTGTCATTTTCAATTTGTGACCTAATTTATACTGAAAATTTAACCTAGTTTTTGTTGTCGATTTGAGGCAAAATATTTGCCATTTTGTATTTCCCAATATTTCCCAATATTTCATGTTATTTCTAATCTATTTTAATGCAAGTTTTCAGCAAACACTTCACATAGTTTTTGGTGCCACTTGACATGCCTATTTGAGGCAAATCATTTGCCTAATTTTAATGCCCAATATAAACATGTAGGTATTTAATGTTCATTTCAACCATGTTTTCACTTTTTTAAAGTCCATGTGGCTCAGTGTTAGCTTTCATTATGCCATATCATTTTTGGTGTCTCATTATGCTTTATTTGGATCTGCCTATACTCCTTATATCATTGATAAAGGCACTCTTTCATGGATCCCATCAAAGACTATGGATGGAGTTGTAGGAGAGTTTTGTGGCTCGACTTTCACAAAGAAGAAGTCAAGCCACAAAACTCTCCAACAGCTCCATGCATAGTCTGTATTTGTTCTACAAAGAATAGACTAGTTTTATGTGATTCTTTCCTTTACCTAGTTTACCTAGTTTTTGGTGCCAGTTGATATGTCTACTTGAGCCAAGCATTGCCCAATTTTTTGCCCAATATGAACATGT
Organism: Beroe forskalii; assembly: GCA_011033025.1. Classification (NCBI taxonomy): domain Eukaryota; kingdom Metazoa; phylum Ctenophora; class Nuda; order Beroida; family Beroidae; genus Beroe; species Beroe forskalii. The sequence goes on along the minus strand of WFMF01000003.1, from coordinate 327,278 downwards.
ATTTTATGTCAATTTCAATCTAGTTTACCCATTGAAAATTTTCAATGAAAAGTTACTAATTAGTTTTTGGTGCCACTTGGCATGCCTATTTGCTTATTTGATCAGGCAAAATCTTGCCCCATTTTCATGCCCAATATGGAAAGTTTTAATGAAAATTTCATCTAGTATTTGTTCATTGTTGAGACAAAAAATCACCTAATTTAGGCTAAAAAATGGGTGGACTTAACTCCGCGGCGGACCCGCTGCGGACCCAGTGGACCCGCTGCGGGTCCGCCGCGGACTCCACTAAAGTCCACCATAAAAATTTTTTGGTGGACCCGCAGCGGACTTTTTAAAACTCCGCCGCGGAGTAGTGGATCCGCTGCGGGTCCGCTCGGGCTCCGCCGCGCACTGGTGGACAGTCCGCCAGAAAAGTCCACCAAAAAAGTCCACCAGGGAAAAAAGTCCGCCGCGGATTGGAGTCCACCGCGGAGTTTTTGTCCACAGGTGGACTCCGCAGGTGGACTCCACCAGCGGACTTTGGTCCACCTGCGGAGTCCACAGGTGGAGTCCACCAGCGGAGTACACAAGTGAAGTCCACCTGCGGAGTCCACAGGTGGAGTCCACCGGCGGAGTCGGGAGTCCACCGGCGGAGCTCACTGGTGCACTAGGTATGTATGTTAATGTATGTTTTGGAAATGATGAGGTACTGATGAGGTATAAGTATGTATGTAGGTTTGCAAAATGATGAGCTCATCACTTACGGGCGAAATTTTGACATCAACCACTCCTTGTAAAATAAGTGCATTCGCTTATTTGGTGAGGATTTGGAAATGGAAAGGTGGTGGAAAGGATGGCAAATGACCACATTGCAAAATCGCCGACTCGGCGCCGATTGGCGCCGGTCCGGCGCTGATCGGCGCCGATCAGCGCCGGCTAGGCGCCGATCGGCTGTACCGCCGATCGGCGCTGATCGGCGCCGATGGGAAATCGGCGGGGAACGGACAATTCATCTCACGACATTTCATCTCACGACACTTTACCTCGCAATATGTCAGCTCTACGCAAAGGTTAGGGTTAGGGTTAGGGTTAGGGTTAGTGTTTGGGTTAGGGTCAGGGTTAGGGTTTGGGTAAGGGTTATGGTTAGGGTCAGGACACGGAGATGAAGTGTCCTGAGATGAAATGTCGTGAGATGAGATGTCGCCCACCCAAATCGGCAACTTTTCATCGGCGGTCGTCGGCGCTGATCAGCGCCGGCCAGCCCCCGATCGGTGCCGACAGCGCCAATCTGCCGCCGATTAAAACACCTGTATAACGGAAGCTGTCTGGTGCATTTTATTTCAGATTTTCCCATGATTTTCCCATCGGCGTCGATCGGCGCTGATCAGCCGCAGCGCCGACGAAAAATAATTAATTTTTGGCAGATGTTGACTTTGCAATCGGCGCCGATCAGCGCTGATCAGCGCCGATTCACCGCCGATCAGCGCTGATCAGCGCCGATCGGAAATTTTAAAATTCTCATCGGCGGTCGTCGGCGCTGATCAGCGCTGATCGGCGCCGATTGCAAAGTCAACATCTGCCTTAATTTTTCGATTCTTAATGCAGTTTTCATATCGGCGCTGATCAGCACCGATCAGCGCCGACGACCGCCGATGAAAAGTTGCCGATTTCCCATCGGCGCCTAGCCGGCGCTGATTGGCGCCGAGTCGGCGATTTTGCAATGTGGTCATTTGCCGAAAGGATGAGAACCAAATGAGAACGGGGATTTTGAAGGGTGATAAATGACTCCAAATGCCAAAACTTGTTCAGGGTTGTAGAGGGCATTGAGGAGATAACTTTTGCAAAGTTTTTGCGACTTTCTGACTTTGGACTTTGGGGGTTGCGGGGCCACGCCCATTTTGTCACAAAAATTTAATATTGAGTAAAATGACTCAAAATCAGTTGGAACGTGTTTATATAATAGTCCCAAGGAGTGTCCATACAAATTTTTCGCCCGGTGGGCAATTCATAACAGCCACAATGGGCCTTTCCTGCTTTCCATAGTAAATTTTCATAGTGAAAAGAATGAGAACCAAATGAGAACAGGGAGAACTCAATTTACTTGCGTTATAATCAGTAAGAACACATATTATTAAGATAAAAGCTAGAAGAGGACTCTTTAATTCAAAATTAACAACATCTAAGTTAGATAATTGAACTTGAATTGCAGTAGTGACGTCACTCCAGCCCTTCATATTGAATGAGTGACGTAACAGAAATCTTTAAATGATGAGATGAGGTTGGGATATTTATATATCTTTTCTAAATGATGGGGTAGTGATGAGGTTGTATGTATGTATGTACGTTCAAAAAAGGCCGATTTTTGATGAGCTCATTTCTGGATGGCCCCTAGGACTCCTGGGTAGTCCCGTAGGACTCCTGGGTACTCCCATAGAATTCCTGGGGTACTCCCGTAGGACTCCCAGGGTACTCACGTCGGACTCCCGGGGCACACCCGTGGTACTCCCGTAGGACTCCCGGGGTACTCCCGTAGGACTCCCAGGGTACTCACGTCGGACTCCCGGGGCACACCTGGGGTACTCCCGTAGGACTCCTGGGGTACTCTCGCAGTACTCCCCAGGAGTCTCCCGCAGTATTATTCGCTCGTAGCCATCTAGTTCTAATTGTATTGTTAGCCACCCAGTCAGAAGAAATAGACGGGCAACGTCCGTCCATTTTATTCTTAAACGCAAATGGTTTTAAACGCACATGCTCATTACTCCCGAGTTGGTTTTTCAAATATCGACCGAATCTGAGACAGCTTTGTGTACACATGGCACTCCTTTCCAAAAACCAAAAATAAAAGCATAACTTATAATATTCATAATGGCGGATTCCGCCAGTGGAGTCTACTGGTGGACTCCACCAATGAACTCCGCCAGTGGAGTCAATCTGCTGGTGGAGTCCACCAGTGGAGTCCGCCAGTGGACTCCACTGGTGGACTCAACTCCGCCAGTGGACTCCGCCAGTGGAGTCCACTGACTCCGCGGCGGACTAACCTCCACAATTATTTTACTCCACGGTGGACTTTTTTGGTGGACTTTTTCGGTGGACTGTCCACCAGTGCGCGGCGGAGCCCGAGCGGACCCGCAGCGGATCCACTACTCCGCGGCGGAGTTTCGAAAAGTCCGCTGCGGGTCCACCAAAGTCCACCAAAAAAAATTTATGGTGGACTTTAGTGGAGTCCGCGGCGGACCCGCTGCGGGTCCACCGGGTCCGCAGCGGGTCCGCCGCGGAGTTGAGTCCACCCATTTTTTAGCCCTAATTTATACCCCACAATATGGACATGGAATTTCGGCAAAATGGTACCACAGGAACACGACAAAAATTAGGCTCCATTAGCCTCCATTAGCCTCCATGGAGGCTGAGTGGAGCCTAAGTGGAGGCTAATTTCAAAAATTAGCCTCCATGGAGGCTAATGGAGGCATGAGGCTAATTTTTGAAAAATAGCCTCCACTATGGAGGCTAATTAGCCTCCACTAGCCTCCATTAGCCTCCACTAGCCTCCACTCAGGCTCCACTCAGCCTCCATGGAGGCTAAAATTTTGGTTTAGCCTCCACTAGCCTCCACTGAAGAATTAGCCTCCATTAGCCTCCACGGAAACTGAAATATAACATTTTTGTGGAGGCTAAAGCTTTAATATGGAGGCTAATGGAGGCTGAGTGGAGGCTGAGTGGAGCCTAAATCAATTAGCCTCCAAAAACAAAATTTCTTGCTGAAAATGGTGATTTATGTGCAAAAATGTGAAAAACAATATATAGCTTCAAACTTTTAGACAGCTCCAACTATCCTACACTCAGCCTCCACTAGGCCCCAATCAGCCTCCACTAGGCTCCACTCAGCCTCCACTAGGCTCCACTCAGCCTCCACTAGGCTCCACTCAGCCTCCACTAGCCTCCACTCAGCCTCCACTAGCCTCCACTCAGCCTCCTCTAGGCTCCACTAGCCTCCACTCAGCCTCCACTAGCCTCCACTAGGCTCCACTAGGCTCCACTAGCCTCCACTTGGCTCCACTAGGCTCCACTAGGCTCCACTAGCCTCCATAAGGCTCCACTAGCCTCCACTAGGCTCCAATAGCCTCTTACCTCTATTAGGCTCCACTCAGCCTCCACTAGGCTCCACTCAGCCTCCATTAGGCTCCACTAACCTCCACTAGCCTAGTGGAGCCTAGTGGAGGCTAATGGAGGCTATTGAAGGCTAGTGGAGCCTGGTGGAGGCTAGTGGAGCCTAGTGGAGGCTAGTGGAGCCTAGTGGAGGCTGAGTGGAGCCTAGTGGAGGCTGAGTGGAGGCTGCGTGGAGGCTGAGTGGAGGCTAGTGGAGGCTGAGTGGAGGCTGCGTAGAGGCTAGTGGAGGCTGAATAGAGCCTAGTGGAGGCTGAGTGGAGCATAGTGGAGGCTGAGTGGAGCCTAGTGGAGGCTGAGTGGAGCCTAGTGGAGGCTGAGTGGAGCCTAGTAGAGGTTGAGTGGATTCTAGTGGAGGCTGAGTGGTACCTAATACTAGCTGGGTTAGAAACTTTGGTCTATGTTACAAAATGCACTCTTTTTGTACAAAACTGACATAAATCTAATTTTGTGGAGGCTAGCATATTATCTGTGTTTCTTCATGATTTTAGCCTCCATTTGGAGGCTATAGCCTCCACTAGCACTGTCAAAACAGCTTCCATAGAATCCAAAAAATGCATTTTTAAATTTCCGTGGAGGCTAATGGAGGCTAATTCTTAAGTGGAGGCTAGTGGAGGCTAAACCAAAATTTTAGCCTCCATGGAGGCTGAGTGGAGCCTGAGTGGATGCTAGTGGAGGCTAATGGAGGCTAGTGGAGGCTAATTAGCCTCCATAGTGGAGGCTATTCTTCAAAAATTAGCCTCATGCCTCCATTAGCCTCCATGGAGGCTAATTTTTGAAATTAGCCTCCACTTAGGCTCCACTCAGCCTCCACTCAGCCTCCATGGAGGCTAATGGAGGCTAATGGAGCTTAATTTTGGTCGTGTTCCTGTGGTACCATTTTGCCGGAATTTCTTATTTTCAAACTGCATTATTGTAAACTTTCACTGGAAATTTTATGTAGTTTTTGATGTCACTTGATTTGTCTGAGTCAAAATATAGCTCACTTCATTCTGCACAACATTAGCTTGTGTTCTCTTTATTTTCCAATCAAGTTTATTGTATGTTTTTATATAAAAAGTATTGAAAAATGTATACCTATTGTAATTGTGCTGTAAAAAATATATTCATTCATTCATTCATGTTTATTGTAAGCTTTGCTAGAAATTTTATAGAGTTTTTTGTTGTCTATTTGAGGCAAAGTATGCCCACTTTATACTCCACAATTATAAACATGTATTTACATATATATTTAATACCATTGTCATTGTAAATCTAGTTTAATGTAACTGTTTCGTTACCCTTACCTAGTTTACTTAGTTTTTGGTGGCACTTGATATGTATATTTGAGGTGCCAAAGCATTGCCCAATTTCTTGCCCAATTTCTTGCCCAATGTAAACATTTATTTTATGTCATTTTCAATCTAGTCTACTGTAAGTTTTCACAGAAAAGTTTACTAATTTTTTGGTGCCACTTTGCATGCCTATTTGAGGCAAGATGGTCCACTTTCCCAGCTAATATGAACCTGGATTTATGTAAAATTTAATTCATTTCCTTGTAAGCCTTCTCTGACAATTTTACCTAGTTTCTGGTGCCACTTGATGTGTCTATTTGAATTTTGAGGCAAAATATTAGATGAACTTTTGACTTCAGACCAATGATTTTTGGTTCCAATTGATATGTCAGTAAAAGGGTCACAAGAGTTATGAATTTTGTCCAATGGATCCATTGGATCCATCATGTCCATCATCAGTAAAATTGTCCAATGGTGTTCAATGGATCCAATATATCCATTGGATCCATCTTTGATGTTCAATGGACATGTTCAATGGATCCAAGGGATGTTCAATGGATCCATCTGAGTGGATCTCTAATGAACACATTGTCATTCACCAAACATGTTTTGGTAGATGGACACCAGTCTGGTATTGTCGTTCAATGATCTGTTGTGTTCATTGGATCCAATGGATCCATTGTGTCCATTGAACACCATTGGAAATGTCCAATTTGTCCATTGGATCCATTGCACATTGAGTCCATTGGATCCATTGCATCCAATAAATCCATTGGATCTATAGTGCAAGTGTCCAATGGATCCATTGTGTGTAATGGGCAAAATGGATCCTTTGGATCCAATGGACACGTCCAATGGTGTTCAATGGACACAATGGATCCACTGAATCCAACGGACACAATGGATCCATTGAACATCCATTGGATCCATTGAACATCCATTGGATCTATTGAACATCATGTCCATTGAACATCAAAAATGGATCCAATGGATCCATCGGATCCATTGAACACCATTGGACATTTTTACCGATGGACATCATCTTCAATGGATGTCCATTGGATGTCCAATGGACGTCCATTGGACATGATGGTCCCAATGGATCCATATGACAAAATTCACAACTCTTGTGACCCTTTTATCTGAATGCCTATTTTATACAAACTGTTGTCCACTTTTTACTCCAGACCTTACCTTTCAAAAGTATTTTTCTTCCCGGTACTCACCACATTTTTTCCCACCAAATCAAATTTTTATACTTTTTGTGGACCGCTCGCTTCGCTCGCGAAATGTCCATTGAGAGCAAATATTTTCCATCATAATTCATATTCAAGATATGAATGATTCATGGCGCGGCAAATCCTGATGCTCTGATATAAACGTAAGTCCAAGAGTAATTATAAGCAGGGGTCTGGGGTGGCTGCCCCCAGCGATCCAGATGTTTCAAGTAGATAGGAACATCGTTTTCTTACGATTTTTGCTGCCAATTTTGAGACTAGTAGCATGGTCAACTGATGCAAATTTAATTCCAACAGTTGTGAGCAGGGGTCTGGGGGCGGCAGCCCCCAGCAAGCCAGACGTTTCAAGTACATTGGAACATCGTCTTTTTAAGATTTCTGCTGCCAATTTTGAGACTAGTAGCATGGTCAACTGATATAAACTTAAGTTCAACAATTGTGAGCAGGGGTCTGGGGGCGACAGCCCCCAGCGAGCCAGACGTTTCAAGTAGATAGAAACATCGTTTTCTTACGATTTTTGCTGCCAATTTTGAGGCTAATTGCATGGAGAACTGATGCAAATTTAATTCCAACAGTTGTGAGCAGGGGTCTGGGGGCGGTAGCCCCCAGCAAGCTAGACGTTTCAAGTACATTGGAACATCGTCTTTTTAAGATTTCTGCTGCCAATTTTGAGACTAGTAGCATGGTCAACTGATATAAACTTAAGTTCAACAATTGTGAGCAGGGGTCTGGGGGCGACAGCCCCCAGCAAGCTAGACGTTTCAAGTACATTGGAACATCGTCTTTCAAAGGCTCCCCAACAGAGTCCGGACTGCATGAGTCACCAAATAGCTCGCCTTTGCTAGTTAAATGACTGCACGCCATAGCAAGTGGATTTTGGCATAATTACATTATTGCAGGACTTACTTTAAATGATGCATGCTTTCCATAAGGCATATTGAATAAAGCATGCATAAGGAAGCCAAAAGCTCGCAAAAAGTTGAGCAGTTCTTTTTTAGTGGAAGCAGTCTTTTTACAAATGACTATATTCATACCTTTGACATGTAAAGCAAACGCAACAGAGTAACAGACGCATGTTTTTTGTTATGGAGTAGTTGCCATATGGCCACGCCAACTCCACCCCAATGCAAGAGGAGGTAACACATGCATGCCTTTTCCTAGTGGGTGTGCGGGCCTGAATTATCGTATGCATGTTTTTCTTTGCAACATTGACCTACACTTGCAATATCGTACAACAGATGCATGCTTTTTGTTATGGAGTAGTCGTGCCAACTCCATCCCTATGCAGGAGGAAATAATTCATGCATGCTTTTTCTTTGTGTATGCGCAGGCCTAAAATATCGTATGCATGCTTTTTGTGGTATCATTCACATGTATATCTGCGATCCGGTACAACAGATGCATGCTTTTTGATATGAGGGAGTAAACACGAAGTTAAGCTTACTCCACTCCTATGCCGGACGCTATAATACGTGCATACTTTCTCTTTGCGACCCTTCATAACATACGCATGCTTTTTCTTATGGATTAGATGTCACGAAATCATTCTGACTCATTGCATTCGTATAATGCAAGACGAAGTATCACATGCATGCCTTTTCTAAGTGTATAATATATGCAGGCCTCAGTTATCGTACTATCGTATGCAATCCCTGCAGGCTAAGGTTTCTGCATGCATGCTTCCGATTAACAGGGGACGACACTTAATTTGATCACCTAAAGTTAAGTATATAATTCTATATAATATGTGTGTAACTGTGTAAGTACATCCACACCATACACTCACACTCAGCCAGCTGATCTACCCCTGTTCTGAAATTTATTTCAATCTCCAGAACGAGAAAATATAAAAGAGTTATTGCTTTATAGCTTTATAATAGGTAAGTACTTGATATCGAACCTTGAATTTAGCTTGTCAGCCACTATCTCCAGTCTCCATCCTCATTATTGATTATGGAGGAAATATTTGTTTTGTATACACTACAACTCAATGAGCTAATGAGTATGATGAAACTCGGATCAGACCAAACTGAGCGACCCCCGTGCCCGGGCCCCGGGACCAAGCAAGCAAGGTTCAGATTCGGATTATAGAGCTTGACAAAGCCTACCATGTACCGCCCCGCTTCCGCAGACAGGACATTAATTTTTATCTAGGTAGGTACAATGCACAGTACAAAGATGCAGTGATTCGATCAAAGGATGAACACGGCTCTGTGTCTTTAAATTTCATATTTGTTTACCTATAGTTACACTTTAATCAGGTAAATGTACACAACAAAAACTAAATCAGACAGTCACTCACTCAGGGAGGTCGCTGTACTAACATGCTATCGGGCTATGAGTATGAACACCATACACTCACAATCAGATTTACCCCTGTTGTGTACCTAATTTATTCCAATCTCCAGTACGTGTAGATAAATATTATAGGAAGGTACTTATTGAACCTTGAATTTACCTTGAAAAGTTAAAAGCTGATAGGCCTCTGTCCTTACCCTACGTACCAAATAGGCATAAGAAATTTGGGCCAAAAGCAATGTTGACCAAAATCTTTGAAACCCCTCCAAAAATAAGCGGGTTACTGTAAAAAGTTACAAAAATTAAGTTGGTCCGTCCCTCCCCTAAAAAACGAAGAGTGAGAACATAGTCTAGCGAGAAAATAGATAAGATTATTCCAAAATAAATCATATTATAACAATATAGATTAAATAGGTTGCACTGATAACAAAAAATGATAAAATGTGCATTGTGCTTGGAAAAGGAAATGTACAGGAAAAATATTGGACCTAAGATAACTTTAGAAGAGTGGGCGACATCTCATCTCACGACATTTCATCTCAGGACACTTCAGGGACTACCGACGCTTGAACAATTACAAAGCAAACAGAGAATGAAAGAATGTTGTTTACTAAATCCAAATGTGTGTTTAGTATCATATTACTATCATCCTTCAATGCTGCTCGCAATACAGTTTTCTATGTAATCTATCACATTCAAATGTAAGATTTCCCCCGACATTCCAAACCCAATTATAGTCCCACAAGATTATTTCTGCGGTAACTATATCTTACATTTGCACGCGAACAAATGACGCTTTTGTCATCATTTCTTGTGGCAAAATGGTGACGTTTTACCGCATTCTTTTTTATCGAGTTCAGAATTTATGAATCAACTTTAAAATAGTAGGAGGCTGATTGGAATGATGGTTGATACTTGTGATGATATCATCATTATATTTATGCTTTTATGATCCTGAACGAAAAAATGTGCAGGATTTTTTAACATTGATGGTTTTACTTCCTAACCCTGAGATATGCACGGTCCAAACTACAGCACTTTTGTACTGTAGTTTGTAGATTAAAATACTATATTACGTGCAAAGGGCATTTTGCATCGTTGAACTTTTAGTTTTAAACTTTTATAAAGTTATAAGGTATACCTACCTATTATATAAGGTATTTTTATCTACGAACGCAGTACAGAAGTGCTGTTGGTACCTAATCTGATCAGTGATCAGCCATGTCAGTAAAAGCAGTACCTAGGTACATAATTTTACAATTTTACCCGAAAAATCTGAACAGGTATGTACAAAATAAGAATGTTTAAATTGTATAAGTATGCATTATTAAGTAAGTATTATCAGTAAAAAATGTACTTTTCGACAATAGAATATCGTTAGAGGAATGGGGAGTAAAAAAAATTTAACTTCTCTACAGACTCATAAAAAATTTGTTACCTTTCCAGTTTTCGTTAAATTTTCTACAAATTGACACAAGCTATGCGTAAACCCATGTATAGATGTATCGAGATTCTGATTGTATATAAATATATACAGTGCAGGTATCATATGACTTATATAGATTAACGTCATCAATTCAATACCTAACGCTTGATGATGACGTAACATGATGGCCCACTTATCAAACGTGATATAATATAATGTTTATTATGATAAGCACCATGGTTCCGTATCAATATAAGTCAATTCAATTAGACAATTACTTTTCCACATTACCGAGGATAGGTCTTGCATACTTACCGATGATAGTTCTTGCACTTTCTTGTCCGCAGTGTAACAATGTTTATGTTGTGGGGCCGCACCTTTATTTTTAATCTCTTGTTTCAACTCTCACTTCGAATAGGCGTTTTCACTTTGCAATTGAAATGTTAAGTTGATTGATACGAGTCTCCTTGTGTGGAATGACATCATACTGGTGTACATTGAACAACAAAGCCGTATAAGATGCGACCTCCCTGAGTGAGTGACTGTCTGATTTAGTTTTTGTTGTGTACATTTACCTGATTAAAGTGTAACTATAGGTAAACAAATATGAAATTTTAAGACACAGAGCTGTGTTCATCCTTTGATCGAATCACTGCATCTTTGTACTGTGCATTGTACCTACCTAGATAAAAATTAATGTCCTGTCTGCGGAAGCGGGGCGGTACATGGTAGGCTTTGTCAAGCTCTATAATCCGAATCTGAACCTTGCTTGCTTGGTCCCGGGGCCCGGGCACGGGGGTCGCTCAGTTTGGTCTGATCCGAGTTTCATCATACTCATTAGCTCATTGAGTTGTAGTGTATACAAAACAAATATTTCCTCCATAATCAATAATGAGGATGGAGACTGGAGATAGTGGCTGACAAGCTAAATTCAAGGTTCGATATCAAGTACTTACCTATTATAAAGCTATAAAGCAATAACTCTTTTATATTTTCTCGTTCTGGAGATTGAAATAAATTTCAGAACAGGGTAGATCAGCTGGCTGAGTGTGAGTGTATGGTGTGGATGTACTTACACAGTTACACACATATTATATAGAATTATATACTTAACTTTAGGTGATCAAATTAAGTGTCGTCCCCTGTTAATCGGAAGCATGCATGCAGAAACCTTAGCCTGCAGGGATTGCATACGATAGTACGATAACTGAGGCCTGCATATATTATACACTTAGAAAAGGCATGCATGTGATACTTCGTCTTGCATTATACGAATGCAATGAGTCAGAATGATTTCGTGACATCTAATCCATAAGAAAAAGCATGCATATGTTATGAAGGGTCGCAAAGAGAAAGTATGCACGTATTATAGCGTCCGGCATAGGAGTGGAGTAAGCTTAACTTCGTGTTTACTCCCTCATATCAAAAAGCATGCATCTGTTGTACCGGATCGCAGATATACATGTGAATGATACCACAAAAAGCATGCATACGATATTTTAGGCCTGCGCATACAGAAAGAAAAAGCATGCGTGAATTATTTCCTCCTGCATAGGGGTGGAGTTGGCACGACTACTCCATAACAAAAAGCATGCATCTGTTGTACGATATTGCAAGTGTAGGTCAATGTTGCAAAGAAAAACATGCATACGATAATTTAGGCCTGCATACCCACTAGGAAAAGGCATGCATGTGTTAATTCCTCTTGCATAGGGGTGGCACCCTGTAAACAAAAAGCCTGCATACCTACCTGTGTCGTCGTCCCGAGAGCGAGACATTATTAAACCTTTTTGGCCGCGGTTTCGAAACACTGGCAAGGATAATACGTAAATAAATACATACTGATGGGAAACCAAACCATTAATCGGTCTAATGGCTGATTGAGATCGTAAGAGCGATACACAGCTAAAAGAATATCTATGTTGTTCATATTGAATTGAGCGGGAGCCAATTTACAAGAAACCAAGATAGGTAATTAAAGTAGAGTTTGTTCGAATCGTTCCAAAACACGCACTTACGGAATACGGTTCCGTAACACGCATTTAAGGTTCCGTTACACGCACTTACGGTTCCGTAACACGCACTTACGGTTCCGTTACACGCACTTACGGTCCCGTAACACGCACTTACGGTTCCAAAATACGCACTTGAGGTTATATAACACGCACTTACGGTTCCGTAACACGCACTTACGGTTCTGTAACACGCACTTACGGTCCTGTAACACGCACTTACGGTCCCGTAACACGCACTTACGGTTCCGTAACACGAACTTACAGTTCCAAAATACGCACTTGAGGTTATATAACACGCACTTACGGCCCCGTAACACGCACTTACGGTTCCGTAACACGCACTTACGGTCCCGTAACACGCACTTACAGTTCCGTAACACGCACTTACAGTAGTGATGTAAGGGTTATTCTGGCATTTTCCGGCCGGATCCGGAGGAGGCAGATCACGTCAACTAAACACAGTTTTAAGGTAACATATTGCGAAAGACAGATCGCGTGACGCAGTTAATTTATAGTGCGTGATACCTCCGTTAGCTCAGCCTGCGTGACTCACGCTACGCAGCTGGGAGGCCGTCACGTGACCCCCCCCCATATGCTATCAAATGACCCCCTCGAAGTTACTGACTATTTAGGAGCCTTGTAGTGAAATTTCCACGTCATAGTCACGTGACTTTTGAAAAAATGGGTGTCCTATTAATGATTCCTGCAGAAGATATACACCAACAGCCATTGCGGCTTTGGGTACTCACAGCACATCATTGCTGGAGGTGACCTTGGCAACACTAGCCATTGGTCTAAATGTTCTGCAGGAGCCACCAATAGAACTATTTGTGAAAGGACAAAAGTTACCTTTATACCTCGTGTCTAATAAAAACATTTCCTTGTGATCTTTGAGCGTTCAATTATCTTCATTAAATTCATGATGCAGCACCGAGCAAGGAGGTCAAGGACTTTTATGGTATAATTAGCTTCGTAGTGAGCTATATATCCATTCGAATTATGTTTCCCACTGTGGATCACTTGTCGCCACGGCTTAGTATCTCAGTGGTAGAGACGTAGCATGAGCACGAGGTCGAGGGTTCGAGTCCCTCCTAAGTCATTTGACAGGATGATCTGCATTTTATCCTGTACAATAAATCATTTTCAAATTGCGACAGTAAAGTAGAAATTAGGGCTATAAAACTAACACTTATTGAGCTCTTGTCATTTCTTGTCTCCATTTTTTGAATCCGCACCATTTTTTAACCGTCCTGATGCCCAATTCTCCAAATACCACCCCATCATCTGACGATGACGCCTGTGATTGGTTGGAGCGTCTACTATCAAGTAGATTACCGTCACAACCATGCAGCTCAAAAGATTTAACCCATTAGTGCCCAACGTAGCCTAAAAGCAACAGTTACGTTTTGAGTAGTTGTGGCTTCTCTGAATAAGATATTGATTTCGTTTTTTCAACAACACTAGCCCTATTAAATTTCGCACACTTCCTGATCTCGAAATATATCTTTTTGGCATCAGGCAACCAGTTAATTGACCAATTAATTTGACCATTTATTTTTTGATAGGATTTTCTACCACCTTCAGTAATTGGGTTAATTGAGGTAGCTAAATCAGATTTTTGATTTTATTGCTGCATACACCTAAATGGTCATTGGATGTGGCATTCAGATGGTGAAAGAATGAACTCATTAGTCCAAACCAGTCAGAGATATAAGCATTCAAAGTTCCGATTGCCTTTAGGCAACACTGGGGGCTGTTGCCCAAAAGCAACAGTTCTAAATGGGCTAGAAACCTCAGAATCATGTTTTATCTGACCGTTTTGCATCGTCTGATTGCTTTATAATTGAGCCAAATTGCAAATTCACTAAGCAGAAGAACGTTATATGCGACAATTTAAAAGTGTTGCTCTTGGGCAACACTGGGAGAAGCTGAAAGTTTGCCCAAAATAGCGAGATTAACGGCATTTAACAAAAAGGCTGATACTATGTAATAGAAATCTGTATGCTGCACGTTCAGAAATTAGGCTAAAATATATAGAAATTGTTGCTTTGTTGCCTCTGGGCAACACCAGGACACCCCATTATATTGTGGGGCATGGCCTACCATACCCACGCCAATTTAAATATAAATATTGTTCTTTCTGATATAAATGTTTAAATTGTTCGTTCAAAAATGTTAAAATAACTATATCTGTTGCCTCTGGGCAACACTGGGATACACTTGCTGTATTTTGGGTCGTTCAGAACTTGTCCAGAGTCCTTAATTTTTCAACGGAACCAACATTAATTAAAAACATTATAAAAATATATAATTATGATTGGCATAATGGTATTTGCTATTGGCGTTAAAAAATGTCTGTGCACAATAGGCAAGTAAAATTAAAGCTCCCTATAGAAGGTGCAATACTCTTCATAGCCTTATTAAGAGTATGAAGAGTACAGATTATGAATAATAACGGTATGGAGTTTTTGACTGGATCAGGTGAGATCTAGCGCAATAACAGAAAAACTGACAAAAAATACAATCAAGTGGGTTCTACCTGCATGAATTGCATGTCCTGTTAGATTCTATAAACAACCTTCATTCATTTCTACATATTACGATATTCAGCTTTCACTTTTCAGACTTCAGGGACTTCTCATTGCATACCTAATCACAAATTACTGAAATGACGAAAGTCTCCCTGGAAAATGCCTAACTGTGGCCATGTTGCAACTTTCAAGGGGCAATCCATAACCCACGCAAGCCGAAACGGAAACTTTTAAACGAATATTCATTATTCACATGTGTATAATTACTATTGGCTATATACCTACGACGTGCCTATAAATCCACGATCCTTTTCACGATCATCTAACCATTCTTTTAAGGAAAATGTAAACTCTGAAGGTCAGTCATAGCCATTTTGCAAGCTCTGAGTTATGTAAATAGAGTGCGCCTCAATGGGGTAACGGTCAAGACATGGCGTCCTGGCACAAATGTGGCGTATCCAGTAACTCATGCAGTAAGGGACATAATTCTATGTTAACTAAAGTCCATTTGAATAATATAATATTACGATCCAGTTTTCTAATAGACCCCAATGGCCTCATCCATGAAGATTATCTGTCTTTTCAATCTACAGCCAGGATTCAGTGCAAAGAAGGTCCTGCCAATGCATAAAATACCGACATGCAGTTTTATAGAAATGTGTTTTGGAGCAAAATTGATCATGTTGAATCCTGGTGTTGCCTAGAAGCAACAATAATCTTTGAAATTTTATGCCAAACTTCACATCTATAGACATCTAACACACCAAATAAGGCAGGAAAATAACCATTCTCGTAGTTGGTAGTTGAAAAATAATGTCGCATGATGCTATGTAAAATCCAGGCATAGTGTTGCCTAAAAGCAACAGCATTTATGGAAATCATTCCATATTTAATGATTATTTATGTTTAAAGGCATATTGTTTCCGTCCACACGTGATATGAATGTCCAAGAACGTGAAATAAATAGTTAAATGTCATTCTCCCCAGTGTTGCCTGTGGGCAACAGTACGTTTTGAGGCTTTGGGTTCCCGTGAGTATTGCATATGATTTCCATTTCCATCTGTGGCTACTTGCACAGTAGAATAAACCATAAATTCACTTTTAGATGCCAAATATTGAGAGATAAAGTAATGTTTCCCCAAGGCAACGGCTATATACTGGGTGAACTGCAGTTCATATGAAGTCGCCGCGCACTTCATATGAATTCATATGAATTCATATGAGTTCATTTGAATGCGTTTACCAGTTCAATAAATTTTTATATGAATGAACTTCATATGAACTTCATATGAATTCATATGAACTTCATATGAACTCCACCAAGTTCATATGAACTTCATATGAACTCATATGAATTCATTAAACACGGATGAACTAGTTCACCAAAATTTAGTGAACTGAGATGCATATGAACTCATATGAACTCATATGCATTCCAGTTCGCCTTGAATTCATATGAACTAGGAAGTTCATCTCGCGGACTCCAGTTCAACGGAGTTCAACGCAGTTCAACGGAGTTCAACGCAGTTCAACGGAGTTCAACGGAGTTCAACGAATTCATCTCGAAGTTCATCTAGAAGGTCAAAATGATAACTTAACAGATATTTCGGGGATGGATCAAAACATGGATCAGCGACGCCACAAGAGCGGCAGTGCGGCACCGCAGTGCCGCGGTGACGCCAGGGCAGTGCCATGGTGAAGCCACGAGGACGCCACTACTGGGCAACGATGAAGCCACAAGGGCGCCACGGTGACATCATGGCAGTCATGGCAGTGCCACTGTGAAGCCATGGCGTCTTCATGGCTTCGTCGTGGCGTCCTCGTGGCTTACACCATGGCACTGCCCTGGCGTCGATGTGGCGCACTGGCGCTACCATGGGGCCTTCTTGGCGTTGCTGCTCTGATCTATGCCCGATAAGTCTCTCATTCCGGTTGACTGCTGAGTGACGTCACCTATTGAAAGGCTTTTTTCAATTTTAAAGAGGCTGTTAAACTTCACCAAATTAGCTGCATCTTGATCCATTTCACTAAAGGGGCTTCCAAAATCAAATAGTTAAATCAGACTCAAGTCTTGAGCTCTTCCATAAACGATTTTTCGTACTCTTGTTAAGTGTACAGTCACGTGACAACTAAAAAATTTCACTTACGTCATGAATTAACTCTAGTCACTCTACGACCACTCAGTGACTCGACGACTCAAATCGACTCGATGCCTCAACTTGACGACTTGATTTGACGACTCTCTGACTTGTCTCAACGACTCGACTCGACGACTCGTCTCAACGACTCGACTCAACGACTCGACTCGACGACTCGACTCGACGACTCGACTCGACTCGATGACTCGCTTCGACGACTCGACTCGACGACTCGACGACTCGACGACTCGACGACTCGACGACTCGACTCAACGACTCGACTCAACGACTCGACTCAACGACTCGACTCGACGACTCGACGACTCGACGACTCGACTCGACGACTCGACTCGACTCGACGACTCGACTCGACGACTCGACTCGACGACTCGACGACTCGACGACTCGACGACTCGACGACTCGACGGCTCGACTCGACTCGATGACTGAACTCGACGACTCGACGACTCGACGACTCGACGACTCGACGACTCGACTCGACGACTCGACTCGACGACTCGACTCGACTCGACTCGACGACTCGACGACTCGACTCGACGACTCGACTCGACGACTCGACTCGACGACTCGACTCGACGACTCGACTCGACGACTCGACTCGACGACTCGACGACTCGACGACTCGACGACTCGACGACTCGATGACTCGACGACTCAACTCGACGACTCGATGACTCGACGACTCAACTCGACGACTCGACTCGACGACTCGACTCGACGACTCGACTCGACGACTCGAATCGACGACTCGACTCGACGACTCGACTCGACGACTCGACTCGACGAGTCGTCGAGTCGAGTCGTCGAGTCGTCAAGTCGAGTCGTCGAGTCGTCGAGTCGTTGAGTCGAGTCGTCGAGTCGTCGAGTCGAGTCGTCAAGTCGAGTCGTCGAGTCGAGTCGTCAAGTCGAGTCGTCGAGTCGTCGAGTCGTCGAGTCGTCGAGTCGTCGAGTCGTCGAGTCGAGTCGATTCGAGTCGAGTCGTCGAGTCGTCGAGTCGAGTCGAGTCGTCGAGTCGTCGAGTCGAGTCGTCGAGTCGAGTCGTCGAGTCGAGTCGTCGAGTCGAGTCGTCGAGTCGAGTCGCGTCGTCGAGTCGAGTCGTCGAGTCGAGTCGTCGAGTCGAGTCGTCGAGTCGAGTCGTCGAGTCGACGAGTCGACGAGTCGAGTCGACGAGTCGAGTCGACGAGTCGAGTCGGCGAGTCGAGTCGAGTCGTCGAGTCGAGTCGTCGAGTCGAGTCGTCGAGTCGAGTCGTCGAGTCGAGTCGTCGAGTCGAGTCGTCGAGTCGAGTCGTCGAGTCGAGTCGTCGAGTCGAGTCGTCGAGTCGAGTCGTCGAGTCGAGTCGTCGAGTCGAGTCGTCGAGTCGAGTCGTCGAGTCGAGTCGTCGAGTCGAGTCGTCGAGTCGAGTCGTCGAGTCGAGTCGTCGAGTCGAGTCGTCGAGTCGAGTCGTCGAGTCGAGTCGTCGAGTCGAGTCGTCGAGTCGAGTCGTCGAGTCGAGTCGTCGAGTCGAGTCGTCGAGTCGAGTCGTCGAGTCGAGTCGTCGAGTCGAGTCGTCGAGTCGAGTCGTCGAGTCGAGTCGTCGAGTCGTCGAGTCGAGTCGTCGAGTCGAGTCGTCGAGTCGAGTCGTGGAGTCGAGTCGTCGAGTCGAGTCGTCGAGTCGAGTCGTCGAGTCGAGTCGTCGAGTCGAGTCGTCGAGTCGAGTCGTCGAGTCGAGTCGTCGAGTCGAGTCGTCGAGTCGAGTCGTCGAGTCGAGTCGTCGAGTCGAGTCGTCGAGTCGAGTCGTCGAGTCGAGTCGTCGAGTCGAGTCGTCGAGTCGAGTCGAGTCGAGTCGAGTCGTCGAGTCGAGTCGTCGAGTCGAGTCGAGTCGTCGAGTCGAGTCGAGTCGAGTCGAGTCGAGTCGAGTCGTCGAGTCGTCGAGTCGAGTCGAGTGACGAGTCGTCAAGTCGAGTCATCGAGTCGCGTCATCGAGTCGAGTCGAGTCGTCGAGTCGAGTCAAGTCATGAAGTCCAGTCATTGAGTCAAGTCATTGACTACCTCCGCTGTCAGATAACATTTCTATCTACATTATTATTTTCTCATTCCTAATGAGCTAATGGAATTGGAAATTTGGAAGGACGTGTTGCGTAAAATAAGTGCTCACAGTGGAGGGTAGGGTAACACTAACAGTTACATACAGTCGTTTAGGTCTATTCTGTTGCAAAGCTAAGTTTTTCCAAAATAACATATGTTATTCCCATTGAGTGACATGAACTCAGGTGAACTCAAATGAACTCAGGTGAACTCCAGTTCAACGCAGTTCAACGCAGTTCAACGCAGTTCAACGCAGTTCAACGCAGTTCAACGTAGTTCAACGCAGTTCAATGAATTCAGGTGAACTCCAGTTCAACGCAGTTCACTAAATTGAATGAACTGAATTTATTCATATGAATTCATATGCATCTCAGTTCACTAAATTTTGGTGAACTAGTTCATCCGTGTTTAATGAATTCGCATGAATTCATATGAAGTTCATATGAACTTGGTGGAGTTCATATGAAGTTCATATGAATTCATGTGAAAGTTCATATGAAGTTCATTCATATAAAAATTTATTGAACTGGTAAACGCATTCATATGAACTCATATGAATTCATATGAATTCATATGAAGTGCGCGGCGACTTCATATGAACTGCAGTTCACCCAGTATATAGCCAAGGCAACAGCCCAGTGTTGCCCGAAAGCAACAGGTTCATAACTCGAAAACTACTGAAGTACCAGTATTGCGATTTTAAACTTAGTCATTGTGGCCCACTGTGGTTCGGAAAATAAACATGTTATATAAAATACTCTGCCAGTTTTTCCTTGGGCACTAATGGGTTAAATTGGATCACTGAAGGGCCGGCTGAGAGTAATCCTAAACCTAGTTGTAAACCCAAGAAAAGCATTAACAAAATCTCACCAAAGAATAAATGTGGTGTGAATAACCACGATAACTGGCTCGGTTATCTTGTGTTTGTATTTGTGAGTGAGACCCTCAAGTATGCCATGGAGTGCTGCCCTGGTTGCAAAGATAAAACTCACCTCTTCTCACTCATCATCAGTCCGGGCTTTAGAGAAATTAATATGTTCACCTTTGGTGAAAGAGTCTCTGTCCAAAATGTCAACACTCGTTAGCATTATGTTAAATTGTTTCCTGATCATGAAATGTATGATGAGGCGGGTCAAAAGGTACTTAAAACATTTGGTAAGGATTTTCTTACCCAGAGTTCCCCTAGGTACATTCATTTATTACAGTCATTATTTAACCCCTGAGTGTGACGAGAAAATACAGGCTGCTCCGGATATTCATATAAAACCAATGAACTTTAAGCGACTGGCGACAAAAATGGATAAAATGAAAGAGCCATGCAACAAAAAACAGAAAAAGGAGGGACATGTGAGTGCAAATACTATTTAAATGAGACCAAAACAATCTTAGGGAATGAACCATGATGATTCAACTTTTAATTGTATTGAACTCTTTAAATGAACAGTTTATAGACAATAACCCACTCTTTTTGGATTTCTGCGGATTACAGTCTAACACAAGTTACATTTACCTGGATCAGTCAGGATTTCAATTCGGTTTCACGCAAAACACAGACTTTGAAAAGTACTCTGATTATAAATTTAATGCTTCGTGTGAATATTCCATAATTAATCGTGATTCAAATGAAATTGTGACTCAAAATGTGACTTCTGCTTTAGCTCCAGGCAGCAATCAATGCAATTTGTTTTATTACTCCATTACCTTTTACTCCTTAAATTTCCGCTAAACACCCCCAACGAAATTAAACCATTTTCGCCAATAAAATTTTGAGACATTACTTAACCATTTATCCACATTTTATTAATTCTGTCAACACCTCATATCTCCGTCTAGATGAAATTAGAACTCAAGAAGACGTGTTAAATGGTCTGGTTTTGTGCTAACAAGATTTTTTGTAACATCCATAAAGTTAGCATTATCCACAGTCTAATATTGTTCACACACCTAGGAATTAATAAATCGAAGAATCATTGATTATTAATTGTAAGGATAAGAATTCAAAAAAATATGTTTTAAGCCGATTTCAGAGAGAGCGATTGAATTAGAGTCATTGGCAACGCCGCGTATTGCAAGCGTATTGCGTAACCTACAGCACTCTAGGCTCAATCAATCACCATGAAGTATCACATTGGTCTAGAGCACTGATTAACTGATTGGGCAAACCAATGCGATTTATAAAATAAAGCAAAATATTACAATACGCAATATAGCTGATTGCAGAGGGGTTTAAAACTAATACTGATTAGTTACTCAGCAAAGAATGAGCACTTACCTCCAACTACGGGCGCGACAGTGAGGCAAGTGAGGAAGTCAGCAGCTGCTATCTGGATCAGCAGAGAACTAGTTCTAGACTTGCGGCGCCGACTGATCTTCAGTGAGTATAGGTGCACCGACATTACCGCGTTAGAAACCGTTCTGAACGGGGGACAATATTCTTAGAAGCCCTTTTGGTCCCCTCTTTTTAAAACCCAATCAGGAGGGGCAACTAAGGTGAAAAGTGGATTTAAAGGGAGTGGATTAAAAAATAGTGGATTTTTTTCATTTCAGTTATATGCTATGCCAACAGCTTCCCAAAATGAATGTGACATGTTCGTTTTGGGCAATTTTTTGAGGAAAAACGTTTTTGTAAAATTACTACCGCAAAACGGAAAGCAAAGGGGTTGTAATGGGGGTGACAGGGGGAATGGCCCCCAATTTTCCCGTGTTGGGGAAGGGTGGAATGAACATTTAATTGGGGGAACAGTTTAGAGGGGTTTTTACAAGGTTGAAAATGCTTTAATAAGATTTGAGCTGTAAAACCCCTTAAGTGTTGGGGGACAAGAGGGGTTAAATGGGGTAAAAAGCGGTTTTTAAAGCGGTTGAAAAGGAAAATGGGGTTGCGGGTTTATAAACTTTAAACGGGTTGTAACGATTTAATTTTACGCCTTTCATACACAAGCCTACGAGACAGATAAAATGATATAACCGCTCAGAAAGGGAGTAAAACGTATGCTCTGCATTCTGAATACTCGCTGACCTTATTCTTAATATTTTACTGTCTGCTTCGGTAGTTCCAGCTATTATGCTGCTCCCCAGACAAAATACGGATGTGAAATTCGCATATTTAACAAGTTTCCCAAATGGAATTAAAACTAGCCAAGGAAACTGCAGTCGCCAAGGGCTGGTTGTAGGGAAGCTGGTTGTAGCCCAGTGGTTGCCAAGGAAGCTGGTTGCCCAAAGGTGGTTGCCAAGGAAACTAGTCCTCTAGTTGCCAAGGAAACTAGTTGCCAAGGAAACTAGTTGCCAAGGAAACTAGTTGCCAAGGAAACTAGTTGCCAGACTAACTAAAAGAGAGAATGTAAAATGAACCGCTCACAGTCGATTAAAAATTGCCTTGAAATTTAAGTTAGAATATCAAAGTATCAATTACGAAAAACATGGATAAATATAAAAGGTAAACAGGATATTGCAAGGTCTCGACTAAAAGTGACATAGTAAGGCTTGTAAAACTAGTTTAAGTCGCCAACGCGCAATCCATTTAAGTTTGTTGTGAACCTTCAACTTGACAACTTGTTATATCATTTTAGTAGGTATTTCACAAGGTCTACACTGCTGTATCAACTCATCAGTTTAAAGTAGCTCATCAACAGGATGGTTAAAGGGCTGGTAAGAGGTAAAAAAGGCAAGTTGAGAGGTCGGCAATCTTATTTCTTGTGTTGTTCTCTGTCGAGCACAGACTTGAGTAAATAAACTAATGTAAGCTCTACTCGGTTTGAAGATAGTTAACGTAATAGTTAACGTTTACGTACTACTACTAGCGCATGCAGCGCGTGGTTACTGCAGGTTGGTATAAGTTCAAAGTTGGATGGTTGCCATGTGGTTGCGATGTGGTTGCGATGTGGTTGCGATATGGTTACGTGTGGTTGCGATGTGGTTACGTGTGGTTGCGATGTGGTTGCGATGGGGTTGCGATGGGGTTGCGATGAGGTTGCCATGTGGTTGCGATGTGGTTACGTGTGGTTGCCATGTGGTTGCGATGTGGTTGCCATGTGGTTGCGATGTGGTTGCCATGTGGTTGCGATGTGGTTGCGATGTGGTTGCGATGTGGTTGCCATGTGGTTGCGATGTGGTTGCGATGTGGTTGCGATGTGGTTGCGATGTGGTTGCGATGTGGTTGCGATGAGGTCGCCATGTGGTTGCCATGTGGTTGCCATGTGGTTGCGATGTGGTTACGTGTGGTTGCGATGAAGTTGCCATGTGTTTGCGATGTGGTTGCCATGTGGTTGCAATGTGGTCGCCATGTGGTTGCCATGTGGTTACGATGTGGTTACGTGTGGTTGCGATGAAGTTGCCATGTGTTTGTGATGTGGTTGCCATGTGGTTGCCATGTGGTTGCGATGTGGTTGCCATGTGGTTGCGATGAGGTTGCCATGTGGTTGCGATGTGGTTGCGATGTGGTTGCGATGTGGTTGCGATGTGGTTGCGATGTGGTTGTGATGTGGTTGCGATGTGGTTGCGATGTGGTTGCCATGTGGTTGCTATGTGGTTGCCATGTGGTGGCCATGTGGTTGCGATGTGGTTGCGATGTGGTTGCGATGTGGTTGCCATGTGGCTGCCATGTGGTTACGTGTGGTTGCGATGGGGTTGCCATGTGGTTGCGATGTGGTTGCCATGTGGTTGCCATGTGGTTGCGATGGGGTTGCAATGTGGTTGCAATGTGGTTGCCATCTGGTTGCGATGTGGTTACGTGTGGTTGCGATGTGGTTGCCATGTGATCGCGATGTGGTTATGATGTGGTTGCGATGTGGTTGCGATGTGGTTGCGATGTGGTTGCGATATGGTTGCGATGTGGTTGCGATGTGGTTGCGAAGTGAATTACCAGCGAACGGCTCAATTTTCTCGAAAAATCCATTCATGTATTTTATTGTTTTTGCATTAGCTATACAATGTAGACCAAGTATGATGATCAAGGATAATATCTTGAAAAGAGAATTTTTAGATATTACCACCCGCACATTCCACTATATGGAAGTGTTTCAGCACTGCACCCAGTGCACCCAGTGCACTGCACCCAGTGCACTGCAATTCACAGTGCACTGTGAATTTGCGAATTTCAAAATGTACGAGAACTATTTCTTATGATAAGGGCCGGCGTTTAGGAGGGCTGGAAATTGAACATCATGTCTATCTAACACTAGGGCTGCGGGTCTGAACCTTAGGCAGCGGGTTTTTAATCCTCGGACTGCGCCCTCATCATAAAACATCTCAAATGAACCTGATAGGTGCGTTTCAGCGTATTTTTACCAATCCACTCGTTAGAAAGTAATAATTTCGAAGGCAATTCGGTCTGCTTATAAACTGCGCCAACTTACCTAAATTCTATAGGAATGTTATTAATCAGCGAAGGCACCGGATCTAGCTAAGAAGTCAATTAATAAAGGAATCTAGCTGTCCAAGGTCTAATGCAATCGCCATGGCTTATATTACAAATCAACAAATCAGTAAGTCCTGATCATGATATTCTGTGCGATATGCTCCAATCATAATCATTTCAGGGCAAACAAATCGGCAAAGCAAGATATCAAAGATTACTTGCTCCCTAAACGCAAGCTTAGAGGACCTAACACAATATCACCAACGTTGTAGGTAATTATGAGATGTGCGGTGTACATTACAACTCACGACAATTCAACTCACGACACTTCATGTCCCTGTCTTGACCCCAACCCTAACCCTAAGGCCTAACCGTAACTGTAACCCCAACACATACCCATAACACAAGCCTAACCTTTGCGTAGAGTTGACATATTGCGAGATAAACTGTTGTGAGTAAAAGTGTCGTGAGATGAAATGTCGCGGGGTGAAATGTCGTGCGATGAAAAGTCCATTCCGCAATATGAGTTAGAAAAGAGGCATTACCGAAGTTGCTGAACACTATCGAAGATGCTGATTATTCAATACTAACTACGATCAAGTCTGCGCCTAACCTTAAAAAAGGCGTGGTCAATATCAACTGGTCACCATCGAGGTCAGATGTGGTCGTATATGACCACATCATATAAATAAGGCCATATCGATTCTTAATGGTCTTAAGGGGTAGTGTCGAAAAATGGCTTTTATCACAGGTTGCTCACGGATATTGGAATTTACGTCCAATATCTATAGATCTAACTTTGAAGATTGAAGGTAGTTACCATTCTACGCGATATAGATAGAGTGCGTTCTATGAATCATTAATGGATCATTAATAAGTGAGGTTCAAGGTGCGTATTCAAAGTATGAGCATTTCAGCTTGTGGAACACCAGCTCATATCCACAGGATATGCTCACACTCTTAATAAGTTAATACGCACCTTGACCCTGACATGCTCATACCTCACTCTTAATAAGTTAATACGCACCTTGACCCTGATATAATGCTCATACCTCACTCTTAATAAGTTAATACGCACCTTGACCCTGACATGCTCATACCTCACTCTTAATAAGTTAATACGCACCTTGACCCTGACATGCTCATACCTCACTCTTAATAAGTTAATACGCACCTTGACCCTGACATGCTCATACCTCACTCTTAATAAGTTAATACGCACCTTGACCCTGAACTCGTTAGATTTAATGGAAAACTCTTGATTAATAGGTACAACCGTACAACGAGCTCTATAATATCGTTCAGATTAATGATCTTCAGATTTCAATCTGTAACATTATCTATCGAATGCAGAACGAGGGGTTTCATTTCAGACTTAGGTACCTGGTTGATGGTTATGGATGATCAGCATCTTCAATAGTGCTGACTGCTGACTGATGAGTTATTGGATGGATTAAAACTCAAAACCCAAATTCCAAGTCAAACATGCTTGATTTGGGATTTGATTTGCAACATACTTAATTTGGAATTTGGTAA
The DNA here is from genome assembly GCA_011033025.1 of Beroe forskalii. Classification (NCBI taxonomy): domain Eukaryota; kingdom Metazoa; phylum Ctenophora; class Nuda; order Beroida; family Beroidae; genus Beroe; species Beroe forskalii. The sequence goes on along the minus strand of WFMF01000003.1, from coordinate 301,243 downwards.
CTCAAACAGTGTAATTGTAGTCAAATGCTGCGGACACTGAGTCATGTAATTTCAACTAAATGGTATAGGTAACGTCGAGACAAAGATAATTGATCATGGGACAGTACAATAAATTGAGGATTATTAAATTAAAGATTGTCGCTAAATGACCCATGAAATGCGTTAAAATGTGCTTATCTTGTCAGTTTATAACAATTAAAACTGACAAGGTGAGCCACACGTGGTGTCGAGATGCCGCAGGTTGCCCTAATTTCATGGAATTGTTTCGATGTAATGAGCAGCAGGTTTCCAGAATCGCAGATAACTTGTAAAATTATGGGAATCGAGCAAAGTTAATATCAAATTAAGATTTTTTGGGGCAGAAAAGATGGTAAAGATAAGTGTGTTCTGGTAGTGGTATTGATAACAGTGAACTGCAGTTTAGATAAGATAGTGAACTGGTATAAGTGGTATAGGTAAATAAACATAATGAGTGAACTGGAAGGGCCTCGATATTTCACTTCATGGCCCTTATTCTGGGTACTTCAGGGCTCAAAAGCCGAACCCTTACCTTAACCAACGCTTTCACTTTAACCCTAACCCTAACCTTTGCCTAGAAGTGACCTGTTACGAGGTGAATTTTCGTCAAGTGAAATTTCCGTTCCCAACTGGTATTCATCATACGAATGCACTTGTATAGGGCGAAGACATACTTTTAGATTATTATTATTAGATTTTTTTATTAGGTACCAATTATTTACCATTTACAACACAGAGGTCAAATCCCAGCAGTTCGCTACTGTGGTTTGTAGATTAAAATAACCTGAATTACTGAAATAGCAGCTTACCCTCCAAAAGGAAAAATCCCCTCGGCTACACCATTCCAAATCCCTTCACTTTAAACCAACATTTTTCCTGTTTCATTGGGCCCCGCTTGCTTTTCTTGCAAAATCACGATCAAGGGTATTATAGATATTTTAGAATCCCTATCTGCAGGCGAAATTTCTGAGAGTTTAACATCTGAGACTTGTGTCTAGGATCAATTCATTAACATGATTTGATCACAAGAACCCACTGCAGATTTTTTTTTGCATCTGAATGACTGAATCTGCCTCTTTAACATCAATTGATTAATAATAATTGATTGTATAATTGAAACTTCCTTTATAGTGATCAGCAACAATAAAAAACTATCCATCAAAATACGTTTTTGATCAGCTGATAATAATAAAAAATATCGATTTCTTCACCTTTTTGACACAAAGGAAAATTGTAGGAATCATACACAAAAGGTTTCATTACAAGTCGTTTATAGTCCCACCACACTCTTCCTTCGATGTAGGTTTGACAACACTCCTTCCTACTGTTCTACACTTTATTCCTCATTTGTGACTTTGTGATTTTGTACGACTTGGTAGGAAACCCTTTTTTCAATTTTTAATCAGTAAAGTAATAAGTGGATTTTGAACTGGATAAGTTTCCAATCAGTAAAAAGTAATAAGTAATACGTGGTTAGAGGTTATTGAACTGCACCATCGCACCAATGCAGCAACCAAATTAAGAGAGTACTCTAAAATAGTTATCATGAAAGTCCGCTTAGATCTCCATTTCAAACTCTTCTTCACACTCCCCAGGCCTTCTTAACACCCCAGGCCTTCTTTACACTCCCCAGGCCTTCTTTAAACTCCCCAGGCCTTCTTCACACTCCCCAGGTCTTCTTAACACTCCCCAGGCCTTCTTAACACTCCCCAGGCCTTCTTCACACTCCCCAGGCCTTCTTTAAACTCCCCAGACCTTCTTCACACTCCCCAGGCCTTCTTTAAACTCCCCAGGCCTTCTTCCACTCCTCCACCGTGGCACTAGCGCAGGTCTTAGTAGCCTCGGCTGCTGCCTCGTAATACCTGGTGTCACGACCCCCTGAGCGCTGGTGCATGATCGTTACCTCCGCAATCCACTGTCGCAGGGCGTTGTCAGGGTTAGGGTTGCTTAGCAACTCCCGTATAGACTCTAACACCATGGCAATTGAGATAGCTGGACTCCACCTATCTCTTAAAATGTCCACACAGATTTCTCCAGTATCTGACACATTGCAATGATAGACGGGTGTCTCGAAGAGGACTTTAGGCGGTTTGAATGGGTGATCTGACGAGAAGTTTATGTTAAGAACGAAGGTACCGCCGACAAAAGGCGAGTCCTCAGGTCCAGTCATGAGTGCCTTCATCAGCAGGAGATCATCAGGGTCAGGGAACACTTGCCAGCCTGCGCCTGTCCAGGCATTGCCGCTGACAATGTCTTTGATTTCCTTCATGATTCGCTTGAAGGTACCTTGCTTTACTTTCCCTCCGTAAGATTGTAGAGTTCGGGAGACCACAGCGTCGCAGTTAGTGACTTTCCCTGCGGCTGGAGGCTTCTTCTGAACGATCCCAGCAGTACTCCTGCCACTAGTCAGGTCCTTCACCTGGATACTCGCAAACCCCTGCTCTGGTGGTGCTCTCTCAACGAAAGCAGGCTTCTCAGAGCCCCCTCTCCGGGCTCTCAGACTGACCACGGCCTCTGATTCCATCAACTCGAACCCCTCCGACAAAGACTTGATCTGGAAACAGGTCCCCTCCGTTGCTGTGACGATCCTCCTAAGGTTCTCATCCGGACTGTCTCCTACGATGATGGCGTCTACTACAGCCCCGATACGGTTAGCTTCCATCAAAGCCGACTGAGGGTCGATACCGGCGTTGTTCTGTCCGTCAGTGAGAACCAGGACCCGTAGATCAGTGGTTGGTGAAGTGTCGAACACGGGTCTCAGCATCTTACATCCCTCCACAATAGCTGAGTAGATGGCAGTTTGTCCCCTCTGCTTCATCTCATCGACTATCTCCTCGAAAGAGTTGAGGGAGTAGGTAAGGTCTAACATTCTCTCGATTTCGTTGTCGAACTGTATCAGGGCCAGCTGGTGCCGAGTGGCACCTAAGGACTCAGTGCGGTCTCTGAAGGCGTAGAACACCTGTTTGACAGCGTCCATCCTGGACCTCTGCTGCAGAGACCTCTGGAGAGCAGCAGTGTTGCCGTCATCACACCACGCCCTCTGCTCCTCAAACCCTGCCCCCATGCTCCCAGACCGGTCTATTGCGATGGCAATGCACTCCTGAGGAGCTCCCTCAGCACATTCCTCTTTTCCTGTAGCCTCCTCATTCTGGGGGGCTGCAGATGACTCAGCTGCTGCTGCTGCTGCAGATGGTTTCACTGCGGTGTTTTGAGAGACCTTGAGGAGTGCTTCAATGGCTTTCCTCCGGGGGATGAGCTTCATCCCCTCAGTAGCCTCCTCCGCCATGGGCCTGTCCACATAGCACAAGTCCTCCAGCGAGACAGCCCCGAGTTTAGAAACCACCTGTTCAGTGTCCTCTGGAGAGAGGAACTGGGAGAGGTACTGGGTAGCAGAGGGGGCACTAGATGCAGGGGCCACTAGGGATACATCAGCAGCAGATGGGGCACTAGATGCAGGGGCCACTAGGGATACATCAGCAGCAGATGGGGCACTAGATGCGGGGGCCACTAGGGAGACAACAACAGGAACTACTGGTGTTACACAGGGAGGGGTGGTGTCTGCTGCCACGGCATCCACCCAGTCATCATCCATCATACGACCTTGAAATCAAATTATCACGATATAATTACGATATTTCATACTGTTGAAAGTGGAATGTCCAAGTATATTCTTATATTGCACTGAGAGTCGAAAACAAAATTCATAGATAAAATTAGAGCTGGCAAGAAAAGAATAACGTCATATCATAACTTTGTACAACGAGATCCCACGATCGAATTCAACACATTTTATTCTAGAGGGCTTCTTGTTTGGTTCTTGGGCATCAAATAATGGACTGAGTTAAATCTAATAGCCTAATAGGTACTTCAATAATGGCCTTGTATGTATGCAGGTAATTGGTACTATAGTTAGGTACCTACATATTGCTCATAGTGCATTTCTTGACATGGGCAGGTATTTGGGTAAAGCTAAAATCATTCGAGGAAATAAGGAGGGCAGAGAGCTGAAAGGAAATCAAATCTCAACGAAGGAGGTTATGGAGTAGAATAAGGAGAGGCATACACAGTAGGTATAATGAAGGATCATGTTTCAATGATATCACAGTCAAAAGCAAAAGGAGATGACGAAAGTAAACTAACCTTCCGGTAAGCTAACCTTCCGGTGACACCAATGATATTTACCTCATTGTTTTTTATTTAACTGGCCCATCAGGACAAAAACACTTTGATTTTTTTGTCCAAAGTGTCAGTCAATTCAAGTCAAATGAAACTTTTATGACCTGGCTTATTATACAGTGTTTCATACAATTGAAAATCATTATATAACATGATAAATGGCCTGAATCATCATATTAGACCAGGATTTGGGTCTATCCCAGCCGGCATTTTCAAACCAAACCAATAATAAACCAATAATAAACGTTTATATTTGGTTTGAATTTGGTTTCCGTCAAACATTATGGATAATCGTTTTTGATACGTTTAATAAACGTTTCTGCAGAAACGTTTATTGAAATCCCAAAAATAAACGTTTCTGATACGTTTAATTTAGGTTCATCCAAAACGTTTATATGAAACTAATAATTATAAACGTTTGAAAAACGTTTATTTTTGGTTTACATAATAACAATTTTCGGATTGGAATTGCGTATTTATGGAAACCTCAAATAAACGTTTAAAATACGTTTATTTTTGGTTTGCAGTAAACGTTTCTCGCCAACCAAAAATAAACTTTTTCGAAACGTTTATTGTTCGTATTCACGAAACGTTTCGCACAGAACCAAAAATAAACGTTCCAAAAACTTTAATTTTTGGTCCACAAAACGTTTTCCTAAAACCGAAAATAAACGTTACAGAAACGTTTATTTTTGGTTCTGTGGAGACGTTTCTTGAAGACCAACAATAAACGTTTCGAAAAAGTTTATTTTTGGTTGGCGAAAACGTTTACTGCAAACTAAAAATTAATCGCTTTTTAAACGTTTATTTTCGGACTGTAAACGTTTTTCAAACCAAAAATAAACCTTTTGAAAACGAAGTTAACGAGGTTGCATTGAAACACAAGGAAACATTTTATTCCTATAGATATAATCCCTGGTCCTGCAAGCCTCAGCAATATTTGCCTTGCAAGGCGCTGGCGAACACAGTGGAAAACATCCCTGTTATATAATTTTTGTTACAACCATGTGTATACTGCATACACATGTGGTCGACGGAGGACTCGCTGAGTCTGTCGAAAATTAAGAAATAATTAAGTGATTAAATTACTAATTAGTTGGTTTATTTATCGTTTCGGGGAAACCAATAAAAAACGTTTTTTTGAAAACGATTTATAAACCAAAAAATAAACCAAAAATTACAAGACCTAGCATTCTGTTTAATTACCGTTTTGTATGACGTTTAAGAAACGTTTCCCAAGAAACGTTTATTAAACGTTAAATTCAAACCAGTTTTATCGTTTTATCCGTTACGCAAAAGAACGTTTAATAAACGTTTATTAAACGTTACTTCGTTTCGTTATGGTTTCCTAAAAAACGTTTATTAAACGTATTTAAAACGTTTCTGTGCCGGCTGGGTATAAGTGATGCAATTTATTATGATAAAGTATAAATGGATTTTTATAGTGGTCATTTTGGAGGAAAAAATCCTTGATCTGACAACCACTAGAAAATTTTTTGTCCAAGGGGCCGGTTAAAGTGGGTTCAAAAATGATCTGATTTTGTTCCTAGGGCCGGTTAAAAAGCTAAAAAGGCAGGCTAAAAAAGGCAAATAAAGAAGAAGAATGGATGATCTAATGTCTGGTGCCGCTAGTCAGGACCTTAGTGACTTTCCGGCTGGGAGCCCTTTCCTGAACGATCCCTGAAATTTTTTCCAAAGGCTGGTTAATAAAAATAGACCGGTTAAATAAAAGGCAGGTGAAAAGGGCCAGTTATTTAAAAGGCAGAATAAAAAAGGTAAATAATTTGTATTTTCGAGATAATTCCTTCCATTTTTTAGGTTTCTTCTGAACGATTTTAGGTTAGTATCCCTGCCACTATTCAGCCCAAATACCATCCTTTGCCCAATGCCTCTCAGGGAAATGATCTCATGATTTGATTATATCATTGATTATCAGACTGACCACGGCCTCTTGATTCCATCAACCTAAGCCCCTCCTGACAAGGATTTACGAACAGGTCCCCTCCTTCGTGACGATCCTCTTGAGGTTCTCATCCGGACTTCTATGATTTTACCGAGTTACGAACTAACTTAAGATACGGTTGCAGTGAGAACCAGGACCCGTAGATCAGTGGTTGGTGAAGTTCGTAACACGGGTCTCGAACATAACATCCCTCCACAAGAGCTGAGTAGATGGCAGTTTGGCCCTCTGCTTCATCTCATCGACTATCTCCTTCGAAAGAGTTCGGGAGTGCACTCCAAATTTTCTGATTTCGTTGTCGAACTGTATCTGGGCCAGCTGGTGCCGGGTGGCACCTAAGGACTCAGTGCGGTCTCTGAAGGCGTAGAACACCTGTTTGACAGCGTCCATCCTGGACCTCTGCTGCAGAGACCTCTGGAGAGCAGCAGTGTTGCCGTCATCACACCACGCCCTCTGCTCCTCAAACCCTGCCCCCATGCTCCCAGACCGGTCTATTGCGATGGCAATGCACTCCTGAGGAGCTCCCTCAGCACATTCCTCTTTTCCTGTAGCCTCCTCATTCTGGGGGGCTGCAGATGGTTTCACTGCGGTGTTTTGAGAGACCTTGAGGAGTGCTTCAATGGCTTTCCTCCGGGGGATGAGCTTCATCCCCTCAGTAGCCTCCTCCGCCATGGGCCTGTCCACATAGCACAAGTCCTCCAGCGAGACAGCCCCGAGTTTAGAAACCACCTGTTCAGTGTCCTCTGGAGAGAGGAACTGGGAGAGGTACTGGGTAGCAGAGGGGGCACTAGATGCAGGGGCCACTAGGGATACATCAGCAGCAGATGGGGCACTAGATGCGGGGGCCACTAGGGAGACATCAGCAGCAGATGGGGCACTAGATGCGGGGGCCACTAGGGAGACATCAACAGCAGATGGGGCACTAGATGCGGGGGCCACTAGGGAGACATCAACAGCAGATGGGGCACTAGATGCGGGGGCCACTAGGAGACATCCGCAGCAGAGGGGCACTAGATGCGGGGGCCACTAGACATCCGCAGGGGGCACTAGATGGGGGCCACCTAGGGAGACAACAACAGGAACTACTGGTGTTACACAGGGAGGGGTGGTGTCTGCTGCCACGGCATCCACCCAGTCATCATCCATCATACGACCTTGAAATCAAATTATCACGATATAATTACGATATTTCATACTAACTGTTGAAAGTACATTCTTATATAGCACTGAGAGTCGAAAACAAAATTCATAGATAATAAAATTACGTATAAGCTTTAAATTAAGAAAAGAATAACGTCATATTTTAACTTTGTAACGAGATGCCACGATCAAATTTAACACATTTTATTCTAGAGGGCTTCTTGTTTGGTTCTTGGGCATCAAATTGCCAAAAATGGACTGAGTTAAAACAAGTAAGAGGCTATTAATTGAGGTTCACAAACTTTAGATTGTGCATTGGCGACTTTATCTCTAATAGCTACTTCAATAATGGCTATGTATGTATGCAGGTACTATAGTTAGGTACCTACATATTGCTCATAATGCACTTCTTGACATGGGCAGGTATTTGGGTAAAGCTAATATCATTCGAGGAAATAAGGAGGGCAGAGAGCTGAAAGGAAACCAAATCTCAACGAGGGAGGTTATGAACTTATGAAGTATAATAAGGAGAGGCATACACAGTAGGTATAATTAAGGATCATGTTTCAATGATATCAAAGTCGAAAGCAAAAGGAGAAGACGAAAGTAAACTAACCTTCCGGTGATACCAATGATATTTACCTCATTGGTCTTTATTTAATAACCGGCCCATCAGGACAAAAACACTTTGATTTTTTTGTCCAAAGTGTCAGTCAATTCAAGTCAAATGAAACTTTTATGACCTGGCTTATTATACAGTGTTTCATACACTTGAAAATCATTATATAACATGATAAATGGCCTGAATCATCATATTAGACCAGGATTTGGGTCTATAAGTGATGCAATTTATTATGATAAAGTATAAATGGATTTTTATAGTGGTCATTTTGGAGGAAAAAATCCTTGATCTGACAACCACTAGAAAACTTTTTGTCCAAGGGGCCGGTTAAAGCGGTTCAAAAATGATTCGATTCTTGTTCCTAGGGCCGGTTAAAAAGGCCGGTTAAAAAAAGGCAGGCTAAAAAGGCAAATAAGGAAGAAGAATAGATGATCTGATGCTCTGCTGCCGCTAGTCAGGACCTTAGTGACTTTCCCTGCGGCTGCAGCCTTCTTCTGAACGATCCCTGAAATTTTTTTCCAAAGGCTGGTTAAAAATAGGCGGGTTAAAAAGGCAGGTGAAAAGGTGAAAAAAGAATAGATACACCAATTCCTTCCATGCGGTTGGAGCCTTCTTTGTACTCCTGCCACTAGTCAGGCTCTGGATCCTAACAAATCCCTGCTCTGGTGGTGCTCTCTCAACGAAAGCAGGCTTCTCAGAGCCCCCTCTCCTGGCTCTTAGACTGACCACGGCCTCTGATTCCATCAACTCGAACCCCTCCGACCAAGACTTGATCTGGAAACAGGTCCCCTCCGTCGCTGTGACGATCCTCCTCAGGTTCTCATCCGGACTGTCTCCTACGATGATGGCGTCTACTACAGCCCCTATACGGTTAGCTTCCATCAAAGCCGACTGAGGGTCGATACCGGCGTTGTTCTGTCCATCAGTGAGAACCAGGACCCGTAGATCAGTGGTTGGTGAAGTGTCGAAGACGGGTCTCAGCATCTTACATCCCTCCACAATAGCTGAGTAGATGGCAGTTTGCCCCCTCTGCTTCATCTCGTCGACTATCTCCTCGAAAGTGTTAAGGGAGTAGGTAAGGTCTAACATTCTCTCGATTTCGTTGTCGAACTGTATCAGGGCCAGCTGGTGCCGAGTGGCACCTAAGGACTCAGTGCGGTCTCTGAAGGCGTAGAACACCTGTTTGACAGCGTCCATCCTGGACCTCTGCTGCAGAGACCTCTGGAGAGCAGCAGTGTTGCCGTCATCACACCACGCCCTCTGCTCCTCAAACCCTGCCCCCATGCTCCCAGACCGGTCTATTGCGATGGCAATGCACTCCTGAGGAGCTCCCTCAGCACATTCCTCTTTTCCTGTAGCCTCCTCATTCTGGGGGGCTGCAGATGACTCAGCTGCTGCTGCTGCAGATGGTTTCACTGCGGTGTTTTGAGAGACCTTGAGGAGGGCTTCAATGGCTTTCCTCCGGGGGATGAGCTTCATGCCCTCAGTAGCCTCCTCCGCCATGGGCCTGTCCACATAGCACAAGTCCTCCAGCGAGACAGCCCCCAGTTTAGAAACCACCTGTTCAGTGTCCTCTGGAGAGAGGAACTGAGAGAGGTACTGGGTTGCAGAGGGGGCACTAGATGCGGGGGCCACTAGGGAGACATCAGCAGCAGATGGGGCACTAGATGCGGGGGCCACTAGGGAGACATCAACAGCAGATGGGGCACTAGATGCGGGGGCCACTAGGGAGACATCAACAGGAACTACTGGTGTTACACAGGGAGGGGTGGTGTCTGCTGCCACGGCATCCACCCAGTCATCATCCATCATACGACCTTGAAATCAAATTATCACGATATTTCATACTAACTGTTGAAAGTGGAATTTCCAAGTACCTTAGTGGTAGAAATTATGATGCGTACTAATTATGATTATTTTTGCAAAATGATCATAATTAGTACGCATCATAAATTCTACATCATAATTTCTACAGATCATAATTTATACTTTCTCAAAATTCGACCATTTTAGACTTTTAGAAAACATGTTGAAAACAACCAGGATGACCATGTTGCCCAAAAATTATGGTTGGCTTCAAGGCCCTTTTCACATCTTTGTAATAAAACTTCAATCAGCAAATTTTCAAAATCAAAGGTTGCGGTGCTATCATATCATGGAGTTGACATGATTACGGAGTTTCACTCAACTGACTTGATACCAATAATCAAGGCCCTAACCTCCAAATAAGCTACCTTACTGTCAGACCTTATCAAAGACCAAATTTACATTTGATCCAAAATAAAAAAAACCGACTGCATCGGTCGAAAAACAATATGTGAATGGGGGCATGATATTCACATGACATTAACTTCCCAATCACCATGATGTTGAAAGTTAGCACAATTATGATGTAAATCATGCTAAACGAAAAGGATTTTTGTCAGAAAATAGCCGGCATCAAGTCTTATTTCATGATTTTGATCGAATTTCGGAGGATTCTGGACAATTATGGTTTAAAGGGCCGGCTAAAATGGTAAAAATAATGAAATTTCATTCCACTGGTTGTTCACCAAAAAGACCTTTGTTTTTATCCCAAAATTTTTTCATCATAATTAGTACCGATCATAATTTCATTCGTCATAATAAGTACACATCATAATTTCTACCACTAAGCTATATTCTTATATTGCACTGAGAGTCGAAAACAAAATTCATAGATAAAATTAGAGCTGGCAAGAAAAGAATAACGTCATATCATAACTTTGTAACGAGATCCCACGATCGAATTCAACACATTTTATTCTAGAGGGCTTCTTGTTTGGTTCTTGGGCATCAAATAATGGACTGAGTTAGATCTAATAGCCTAATAGCTACTTCAATAATGGCCTTGTATGTATGGAGGTACTAGGTACTATAGTTAGGTACCTACATATTGCTCTTAATGCAGTTCTTGACATGGGCAGGCATATGGATAAAGTTAAAATCATTCGAGGAAATAAGGAGGGCAGAGAGCTGAAAGGAAACCAAATCTCAACGAAGGAGGTTATGGAGTAGAATAAGGAGAGGCATACACAGTAGGTATAATTAAGGATCATGTTTCAATGATATCAAAGTCGAAAGCAAAAGGAGAAGACGAAAGTAAACTAACCTTCCGGTGATACCAATGATATTTACCTCATTGGTCTTTATTTCATAACCGGCCCATCAGTGTCCAAAGTGATCAATTCAAGTCAAATGAAACTTTTATGACCTGGCTTATTATACAGTGTTTCATACACTTGAAAATCATTATATAACATGATAAATGGCCTGAATCATCATATTAGACCAGGATTTGGGTCTATAAGTGATGCAATTTATTATGATAAAGTATAAATGGATTTTTATAGTGGTCATTTTGGAGGAAAAAATCCTTGATCTGACAACCACTAGAAAACTTTTTGTCCAAGGGGCCGGTTAAAGCGATTCAAAAATGATTCGATTTTTGTTCCTAGGGCCGGTTAAAAAGCTAAAAAAGGCAGGCTAAAAAAAGGCAAATAAAGAAGAAGAATGGATGATCTAATGCTCTGGTGCCGCTAGTCAGGACCTTAGTGACTTTCCCTGCGGCTGGAGCCTTCTTCTGAACGATCCCTGAAATTTTTTTCCAAAGGCTGGTTAATAAAAATAGACCGGTTAAATAAAAGGCAGGTGAAAAGGGCCAGTTATTTAAAAGGCAGACTAAAAAAAGGTAAATAATGAAGAATATATAAGCTAATTCCTTCCATTTGGCTGGAGCCTTCTTCTGAACGACCTCTTCAGTATCCCTGCCACTATTCAGGCCCTGGATCCTAACAAATCCTTGCTCTGGTGGTGCTCTCTCAACGAAAGCAGGCTTCTCAGAGCCCCCTCTCCGGGCTCTCAGACTGACCACGGCCTCTGATTCCATCAACTCGAACCCCTCCGACAAGGTCTTGATCTGGAAACAGGTCCCCTCCGTCGCTGTGACGATCCTCCTCAGGTTCTCATCCGGACTGTCTCCTACGATGATGGCGTCTACTACAGCCCCGATACGGTTAGCTTCCATCAAAGCCGACTGAGGGTCGATACCGGCGTTGTTCTGTCCATCAGTGAGAACCAGGACCCGTAGATCAGTGGTTGGTGAAGTGTCGAACACGGGTCTCAGCATCTTACATCCCTCCACAATAGCTGAGTAGATGGCAGTTTGTCCCCTCTGCTTCATCTCATCGACTATCTCCTCGAAAGAGTTGAGGGAGTAGGTAAGGTCTAACATTCTCTCGATTTCGTTGTCGAACTGTATGAGGGCCAGCTGGTGCCGAGTGGCACCTAAGGACTCAGTGCGGTCTCTGAAGGCGTAGAACACCTGTTTGACAGCGTCCATCCTGGACCTCTGCTGCAGAGACCTCTGGAGAGCAGCAGTGTTCCCGTCATCACACCACGCCCTCTGCTCCTGAAACCCTGCCCCCATGCTCCCAGACCGGTCTATTGCGATGGCAATGCACTCCTGAGGAGCTCCCTCAGCACATTCCTCTTTTCCTGTAGCCTCCTCATTCTGGGGGGCTGCAGATGACTCAGGTGCTGCTGCTGCTGCTGTAGATGGTTTCACTGCGGTGTTTTGAGAGACCTTGAGGAGGGCTTCAATGGCTTTCCTCCGGGGGATGAGCTTCATGCCCTCAGTAGCCTCCTCCGCCATGGGCCTGTCCACATAGCACAAGTCCTCCAGCGAGACAGCCCCCAGTTTAGAAACCACCTGTTCAGTCTCCTCTGGAGAGAGGAACTGGGAGAGGTACTGGGTTGCAGAGGGGGCACTAGATGCGGGGGCCACTAGGGAGACATCAACAGCAGATGGGGCACTAGATGCGGGGGCCACTAGGGAGACATCAACAGGAACTACTGGTGTTACACAGGGAGGGGTGGTGTCTGCTGCCACGGCATCCACCCAGTCATCATCCATCATACGACCTTGAAATCAAATTATCACGATATTATCATGATATTTCATACTAACTGTTGAAAGTACATTCTTATATAGCACTGAGAGTCGAAAACAAAATTCATCAATAATAAAATTACGTATAAGCTTTAAATTAAGAAAAGAATAACGTCATATTTTAACTTTGCAACGAGATCCCACGAGATCGAATCTAACACATTTTATTCTAGAAGGCTTCTTGTTTGGTTCTAGGGCATCAAATTAAAAAAATGGACTGAGTTAAAACAAGTAAGAGGCTATTAATTGAGGTTCACAAACTTTAGATTGTGCATTGGCGACTTTATCTCTAATAGCTACTTCAATAATGGCTATGTATGTATGCAGGTACTATAGTTAGGTACCTACATATTGCTCAAAATGCAGTTCTTCACATGGGCAGGCATATGGATAAAGTTAAAATCATTCGAGGAAATAAGGAGGGCAGAGAGCTGAAAGGAAACCAAATCTCAACGAGGGAGGTTATGGAGTAGAATAAGAGGCTCCCCCCCGGACTCCGGACTGCATATAAGTGATGTTAAGGTATGCAGGCTTTTTGTTACAGGGTGCCACCCCTATGCAAGAGGAATTAACACATGCATGCCTTTCCTAGTGGGTATGCAGGCCTAAATTATCGTATGCATGTTTTCTTTGCAACATTGACCTACACTTGCAATATCGTACAACAGATGCATGCTTTTTGTTATGGAGTAGTCGTGCCAACTCCACCCCTATGCAGGAGGAAATAATTCATGCTTTTTCTTTGTGTATGCGCAGGCCTAAAATATCGTATGCATGCTTTTTGTGGTATCATTCACATGTATATCTGCGATCCGGTACAACAGATGCATGCTTTTTTGATATGAGGGAGTAAACACGAAGTTAAGCTTACTCCACTCCTATGCCGGACGCTATAATACGTGCATACTTTCTCTTTGCGACCCTTCATAACATATGCATGCTTTTCTTATGGATTAGATGTCACGAAATCATTCTGACTCATTGCATTCGTATAATGCAAGACGAAGTATCACATGCATGCCTTTTCTAAGTGTATAATATATGCAGGCCTCAGTTATCGTACTATCATGCAATCCCTGCAGGCTAAGGTTTCTGCATGCATGCTTCCGATTAACAGGGGACGACACTTAATTTGATCACCTAAAGTTAAGTATATAATTCTATATAATATGTGTGTAACTGTGTAAGTACATCCACACCATACACTCACACTCAGCCAGCTGATCTACCCCCTGTTCTGAAATTTATTTCAATCTCCAGAACGAGAAAATATAAAAGAGTTATTGCTTTATAGCTTTATAATAGGTAAGTACTTGATATCGAACCTTGAATTTAGCTTGTCAGCCACTATCTCCAGTCTCCATCCTCATTATTGATTATGGAGGAAATATTTGTTTGTATACACTACAACTCAATGAGCTAATGAGTATGATGAAACTCGGATCAGACCAAACTGAGCGACCCCCGTGCCCGGGCCCCGGGACCAAGCAAGCAAGGTTCAGATTCGGATTATAGAGCTTGACAAAAGCCTACCATGTACCGCCCTGCTTCCGCAGACAGGACATTAATTTTTATCTAGGTAGGTACAATGCACAGTACAAAGATGCAGTGATTCGATCAAAGGATGAACACAGCTCTGTGTCTTAAAATTTCATATTTGTTTACCTATAGTTACACTTTAATCAGGTAAATGTACACAACAAAAAATAAAACAGTCACTCTCAGGAGGTCGCATCTTATACGGCTTTGTTGTTCAATGTACACCAGTATGATGTCATTCCACACAAGGAGACTCGTATCAATCAACTTAACATTTCAATTGCAAAGTGAAAACGCCTATTCGAAGTGAGAGTTGAAACAAGAGATTAAAAATAAAGGTGCGGCCCACAACATAAACATTGTTACACCTGCGGACAAGAAAGTACAGAACTATCATCAGTATGCAAGACCTATCCTCGGTAATGTGGAAAAGTAATTGTTCAATTGAATTGATCTTATATTGATACGGAACCATGGTGCTTATCATAATAAACATTATGGCTATATCACTGTTTGATAAGTGGGCCATCATGTTACGCGTCATCATCAAGCGTTAGGTATTGAATTGATGATCGTTAATCTATATAAGTCATATGATACCTGCACTGTATCAGGGGCTGGCAAGCCCCTGCGGTGGTTTAGGAGCCTGAGGGCCCCAAGGGCCCCAGGGGGACGGGGGCGAACCCAGTGCGGGGCCGAAGGGAGCGCGACCCCAGGGCCCCCAAAGGGGCCGAGGGGGAGCATTCACGTCGATTTTGACGGTAGAAAAAAATTTCCCCCTTTTGGCCCTTTTTTCCAAAGAACCCTTTTTTAAAAAAGGGGAAAAAAAAAACCCCCTTTCAAAAAAAAATTACCCCCCCAAAATTTTTTTTTTAAAAAAATTAAAATTTTTTAAAAGTTTTTTAAAAAGGCCCAAAAAAAATTTTTGGGGTTTTCCCCCCCTTTTTTTTTGGGGGAAAATTTTTTAAAAAAAACCCTTAAAAAAATTAAAAAAAAAACCCCCCAAAAAAAATTTTTCCCAAAAAAAATTTTTTAAAATTTTTTTTTAAAAACCCTTTAAAAAAACCCCCTTAAAAATTTTTTTTAAAAAAAAAAAAATTTTCCCCAAAAAGGGGAAAAGTTTGGGGTTTTTTTTTTTTTTTCCCCAAAATTCCCGATATTCTATTGTCGAAAAGTACATTTTTTACTGATAATACTTACTTAATAATGCATACTTATACAATTTAAACATTCTTATTTTGTACATACCTGTTCAGATTTTTCGGGTAAAATTGTAAAATTATGTACCTAGGTACTGCTTTTACTGACATGGCTGATCACTGATCAGATTAGGTAATAACAGCACTTCTGTACTGCGTTCGTAGATAAAAATACCTTATATAATAGGTAGGTATACCTTATAACTTTATAAAAGTTTAAAACTAAAAGTTCAACGATGCAAAATGCCCTTTGCACGTAATATAGTATTTTAATCTACAAACTACAGTACAAAAGTGCTGTAGTTTGGACCGTGCATATCTCAGGGGTTAGGAAGTAAAACCATCAATGTTAAAAATCCTGCACATTTTTCGTTCAGGATCATAAAAGCATAAATATAATGATGATATCATCACAAGTATCAACCATCATTCCAATCAGCCTCCTACTATTTTAAAGTTGATTCATAAATTCTGAACTCGATAAAAAGAATGCGGTAAAACGTCACCATTTTGCCACAAGAAATGATGACAAAAGCGTCATTTGTTCGCGTGCAAATGTAAGATATAGTTACCGCAGAAATAATCTTGTGGGACTATAATTGGGTTTGGAATGTCGGGGGAAATCTTACATTTGAATGTGATAGATTACATAGAAAACTGTATTGCGAGCAGCATTGAAGGATGATAGTAGGTAATATGATACTAAACACACATTTGGATTTAGTAAACAACATTCTTTCATTCTCTGTTTGCTTTGTAATTGTTCAAGCGTCGGTAGTCCCTTCAGCTCTACAGCTACAACAAAGAATAAAGCTACAGCTCCCTGCAGCATTTATAAAGGTACGTCAGTCGGAAATTTCATCTCACTAAAGTTTATCTGGTTATATCTTAATATGTCAACTCCGAGCAAGGGAGTGATACATCGATAATTATCACACTCTAACTATAATAGTATAATCACGGAAGGGTGATATTGATAATGCGTGCTATTAGTATTAATTTATATAGGTATTTATTAATTTGTGGCTGGTGATTCTTTTTCAATGTTTCAAGTTAGCATCAAAATTATTTTTAATCGTGTCGCAAGAAAGTTATAATAAATCAGAAAAGTACCTAATCGGACATAATTATCACGGACTTAAGTTTCACGGAAAATAATATTCACGCTCGATCCAGCCACTTCAAATTTCAACAAAAATTCGAAATTATCGGCTCGATTTTTCCATTTCTTCCACGATTTGAATATTTGAATTGAAGATTTTTTCAATATTTTTCGTTAATTAATACCTATGATATATTGCCATATTGCAAGTAGGTACTAAGCATGTGAGGGGTACGTGGGCCGAAACCCCTCCGTTTCCCTTGTCACCTGCTGATGGGACACCTACATCGCAGATGGCAGGGAAGCCTTACAACTGTAGGGTAACCGCTGACGATTCACAGTTTAGTCTCTTCCGCCTCTTATGTCAATCTTTGAATTAGGAAATCGATATTCAGTAATTTGTTATGTTTGTAGTATACCCATACACCTCTATAGATAAGACATTGGATTCCTTATTAAAATCTTTATTACTTGTGCAATCAAAGAGATGATGTCAGAAATTATGCGTCTCAATCCTAGAAACCGTGAAAGGAATTACCGGACTTAATTTTCCCGGAGTTGAAAATCACGGACATTAGTATCAAGGAGAAAATTTTCACAGACATTAATATTCACGCTGAGGTGCTCAGCGTGAATGCAATGTCCGTGATAATAATGTCCGATAAGGTATAGAATTAGAAAACATTTTTCGGCCGACCTGAGGGAAGTGGGGGTCACGCGCTTTTTAGTGCAAAAATTGAAGTTTGGAATTTTTTCAAAATTCCTCTGCAATCGAGTTGCTTATGATCAATGAAAATTTTGATAATTTTGTCCGCCAGTTGGGTCACCCTGAGGAGCGTGGGAGGCCAGGCCCTTTTTACCGCAAAAATTAATGTTTCGAATTTTTCAAAACGCCTTCGCCATCGAATTGGTTACCTTATTGGCCTTTATTTAGCCGGCCTTTTTTTTAACCGGCCCTTTTTTTAACCGGCCCTATGGACAAAAATCGAATCAAATTTGAACCGTTTTAGCCGGCCCCTTGGACAAAATGTTTTCTAGTGGTCACCAGACCAAGGATTTATTGCTCTAAAATGGCCATTAAAACCCATTTATACTTAATAAATTGCACCAAAAGACCCAAATCCCGATCTTACATGATGATTTAGGTCATTATCATGTTATATAATGCCGTTCACGAGAATAAGAGTCAAGTCATAAAAGTTTTATTTGACCTAAATTGACTGGCCTTTAATTTGACCGGCCCCACTTTAACCGGCCTTTTTTTTAACCGGCCCTTTGGACAAAAATCTCAAAGTCATTTTTGTCCTTAAGGGCCGGTTAAATAAAGGCCAATAAGGTATTATATTATTATGAATAGAAATTTTCAGAATTTCGTCCGCGATATTGGGTCACCCAGCACCCTGAGGAGCGTGGGACTGAGACATCGCCCTTTTTTCGCAAAGATTGAATCATCATTGAAGTTAATTCTAACGATAAAATTACTATCAAAAGGGTTAGGTAACGGCCACAGGTCCATTTAATGGACCTGTGGCCGTTACCTTCCATCATTTACTTAGAACTTACCGTCCGTAGGACGGGTACATACCTATTATAATAATATGAAGATAAATTGGGAGCCAATTTAAAACGCCGGGATCTCACAAACCACAAATAGTAGAGATGTGATCGAGGTCAGGTTTTGTTAATCTAAAATGGGAGTGTGGCTTAGGCTATGTGAGAAGTTCTGGTGACGTCATTATGACGCCATCAAATTTTATTGCTGTTTTAGCAAAAATACCTTATTACAGGAAATTAAGTTTACATATTATAATTAAGCCCTAAGGTCTCGAAAAGGGCTTAATTTCATGCACCTTAATGACATGAATTCTTAATTTCATGAGGACTAATTTTTCAAGCAAATTTGAACATAATGGGCCGTATGCAGAAATGAGGGATCCCCTTAAAATAAGGAAATGCTTAAAAATAAGGGAAATGCTTAAAAATAAGGGAAATGCTCGAAAAGTAAGGGAAAAGGTCACTTGAGGATCATAGGGTGGGTTATGATTGGATAGGGGTGGGTTATGAGTGGATAGGGGTGGGTTATGAGTGGAAAGGGGTGGGTTATGAGTGGAAAGGGGTGGGTTACGAGTGGATAGGGGTGGGTTATGAGTGGATAGGGGTGGGTTATGAGTGGAAAGGGGTGGGTTATGAGTGGATAGGGGTGGGTTATGAGTGGAAAGGGGTGGGTTATGAGTGGATAGGGGTGGGTTATGAGTGGAAAGGGGTGGGTTATGATTGGATAGGGGTGGGTTATGAGTGGAAAGGGGTGGGTTACGATTAGATAGGGGTGGGTTATGAGTGGAAAGGGGTGGGTTATGAGTTGACTGGGGTGGGTTATGAGTTGATTGGGCCACCTTAGTTTGAGTTTTCTAAAATTGTGGACAATTTGAGGTTCGTTTTTGGCGCGACGTTGCGCATGCCACGTGCACATTTATACCAAATTTTGGGCGAATTCCATTTCAGCCGATTTTGGCGGAAAAATCCGGCCTACTTTAGAGTCAATTTTCGGGCACTTCCCGTTGAACTAGGTCAAAAAATTCTTTCATTTCTCCGTGTTTCGTGAAATTCCAGTCTGGAAGCAAGTGAAAACTCGAGGGTGATTTTTCGGCCCCAAAAGTTTCAAAATTTCGATTTTACGTCATTTTTAGCATTTTTAAGCGGGGCACCAAGGCCTGAATGAGGTTTTGAAGGGGTTTTGGAGGGGTTTCAAAGATTTTGGTCAACATTGCTTTTGGCCCAAATTTCTTATGCCTATTTGGTACGTAGGGTAAGGACAGAGGCCTATCAGCTTTTAACTTTTCAAGGTAAATTCAAGGTTCAATAAGTACCTTCCTATAATATTTATCTACACGTACTGGAGATTGGAATAAATTAGGTACACAACAGGGTAAATCTGATTGTGAGTGTATGGTGTTCATACTCATAGCCCGATAGCATGTTAGTACAGCGACCTCCTGAGTGAGTGACTGTCTGATTTAGTTTTTGTTGTGTACATTTACCTGATTAAAGTGTAACTATAGGTAAACAAATATGAAATTTAAAGACACAGAGCCGTGTTCATCCTTTGATCGAATCACTGCATCTTTGTACTGTGCATTGTACCTACCTAGATAAAAATTAATGTCCTGTCTGCGGAAGCGGGGCGGTACATGGTAGGCTTTGTCAAGCTCTATAATCCGAATCTGAACCTTGCTTGCTTGGTCCCGGGGCCCGGGCACGGGGGTCGCTCAGTTTGGTCTGATCCGAGTTTCATCATACTCATTAGCTCATTGAGTTGTAGTGTATACAAAACAAATATTTCCTCCATAATCAATAATGAGGATGGAGACTGGAGATAGTGGCTGACAAGCTAAATTCAAGGTTCGATATCAAGTACTTACCTATTATAAAGCTATAAAGCAATAACTCTTTTATATTTTCTCGTTCTGGAGATTGAAATAAATTTCAGAACAGGGGTAGATCAGCTGGCTGAGTGTGAGTGTATGGTGTGGATGTACTTACACAGTTACACACATATTATATAGAATTATATACTTAACTTTAGGTGATCAAATTAAGTGTCGTCCCCTGTTAATCGGAAGCATGCATGCAGAAACCTTAGCCTGCAGGGATTGCATACGATAGTACGATAACTGAGGCCTGCATATATTATACACTTAGAAAAAGGCATGCATGTGATACTTCGTCTTGCATTATACGAATGCAATGAGTCAGAATGATTTCGTGACATCTAATCCATAAGAAAAAAGCATGCATATGTTATGAAGGGTCGCAAAGAGAAAGTATGCACGTATTATAGCGTCCGGCATAGGAGTGGAGTAAGCTTAACTTCGTGTTTACTCCCTCATATCAAAAAGCATGCATCTGTTGTACCGGATCGCAGATATACATGTGAATGATACCACAAAAAGCATGCATACGATATTTTAGGCCTGCGCATACACAAAGAAAAAGCATGCATGAATTATTTCCTCCTGCATAGGGATGGAGTTGGCACGACTACTCCATAACAAAAAGCATGCATCTGTTGTACGATATTGCAAGTGTAGGTCAATGTTGCAAAGAAAAACATGCATACGACAATTTAGGCCCGCACACCCACTAGGAAAAGGCATGCATGTGTTACTTCCTCTTGCATTGGGGTGGAGTTGGCGTGGCCATATGGCAACTACTCCATAACAAAAAACATGCGTCTGTTACTCTGTTGCGTTTGCTTTACATGTCAAAGGTATGAATATAGTCATTTGTAAAAAGACTGCTTCCACTAAAAAAGAACTGCTCAACTTTTTGCGAGCTTTTGGCTTCCTTATGCATGCTTTATTCAATATGCCTTATGGAAAGCATGCATCATTTAAAGTAAGTCCTGCAATAATGTAATTATGCCAAAATCCACTTGCTATGGCGTGCAGTCATTTAACTAGCAAAGGCGAGCTATTTGGTGACTCATGCAGTCCGGACTCTGTTGGGGAGCCTATACAGTATGAATCAAATAATATTGCGTATTTCGCCCATGTTGTGCTGAAATTTAATTTTATTAACACTCTTTTAATCTTCTTTCGCTCAGTACTCAGATAATAAACCTCGCGCTGAACTAAGCGTAAGAGAACTACCGATTTGCGTTGCTTTCACTCACGCTTTATCCATCTACCCATACACTGATCACGCTACATCCATCTACCCATACAAGCATACACTCACGCTACACACATCTACCCATACACTCACGCTACATCCATATACCCATACACTCACGCTACATCGATCTTCCCATACACTCACGCTACACTCATCTACCCATACACTGATCACGCTACACTCATCTACCCATACACTCACGCTACATCCATCTTCCCATACACTCACGCTACATCCATCTTCCCATACACTCACGCTACACTCATCTACCCATACACTGATCACGCTGCATCCGTCTACCCATACACTCACGCTACATCCATCTACCCATACACTGACGCTACATCCATCTACCCATACACTCACGCTACATCCGTCTACCCATACACTCACGCTACATCCATCTACCCATACACTCACGCTACACTCATCTACCCATACACTGATCACGCTACACTCATCTACCCATACACTCACGCTACACTCATCTACCCATACAATCACGCTACATCCATCTACCCATACACTCACGCTACACTCATCTACCCATACACTGATCACCTTACACTCAACTACCCATACACTTATGCTACATCCATCTACCCATACACTCACGCTACACTCATCTACCCATACACTCACGCTACACTCATCTACCCATACAATCACGCTACATCCATCTACCCATACATTCATGCTACACTCATCTACCCATACACTCACGCTTCATCCATCTACCCATACACTCACGCTACATCCATCTAACCATACACTCACACTACACTCATCTACCCATACACTCACGCTACATCCATTTACCCTTTCACTGACGCTACATCCATCTACCCATACACTCACGCTACATCCATCTTCCCATACACTCACGCAACACTCCTCTACCCATACACTCACGCTACACTCATCTAACCATACACTCACGCTACACTCATCTACCCATACACTCAGTCCTCACTCAGTTGTGCTCAAATCCGTTTAGAACACGTAAAACTAAATGTTGCGTCCGTTTGCGCTTTAGACTCTCGAAAAGCATTTCGAGTCTAAAGCACAAAAGAACGCAACATTTATTGAATTAAACGGATTTGAGTGCAACTGAGTGGTGACTGATACTGATAACTCTATTGATATTATCTATGATTGCTCATTATGAGTCTCAACATTCTCACTCCAAAGGATACTTTTTGCCGCTGTTTTCCAGAATGAGGGACAAAGGTGGGGACAAAAGTGGGGATGCAGAATCAATTGCTAACTAAGCTTTCGAGAAGTTAATTTCTCCATCTTTTTTCATAGTATATAACTTGTTTTTGTCTTTATTTTCCACATTGTTTGCTGAAGGATTCAGGAATGAATGATCCAAAAGGAAACTTTAAACTTTGCACTGGCAATTATTACAGTATTACAGAATGGTCATGAAATTTAAAAATCTGTGAAATTTACAATAATAAGATATATGGAACTGTACTATATTACATGCATGATAGGTCAGGTATAGTCAGAGAGATTTCAGAATGTTTCTCATTCTTCAATGTCATGACAGCTGCCTTAGAGGCTTTATTATTTGTGACATTCAGCATCTATTTGCCATCTGAATGGAATCTAAGTGGAACTTGCTGGAAAAATTTTTCTGGCAGATTTAAAAATCTGTAGTGATTTCTGGCCTGTATGCAATGTAAGCAACTCTCCATGTAGATTCTGCCACTCAAACAGACTTCTGCCACTCCAAGCAGACTCTGCTTGGATCTGTCCTAGATTGTTGGATCAGCCATTCCACAGTTCAACTCTTGCCCTTCACCATAACCCAAATCAGAATTAGGGGCCATCCAGAAATAAGCTCATCACTTGAGTATAAATGATGAGGTAGTGATGAGGTAGTGTGTATGTAGGTTTTCAAAATGGTGAGCTCATCACCTTAAGGCGAAATTTTGACATAAACCACGTGTTGTAAAATTGAACCAATGCTGGACCTAAGTTAGGATTTAGTTTATCAAACTTAAGCCCTTATAGCAGTTTTTCCCTGAAACCATTAAGCCCTGATAGCAGTTTTCCCTGACACCCAATTTTCTTGGCACTCAATAACCCTGTCACTACTATATCCTAACACCACTTAACCCCTGACAGCAGTTTACCCAGCCATGACTTCACCCTGCCACCAGTTTCTCCTAGACACCAGTTTTCTCCTGCAATTCTTTACCCAGACACCAGTAAATGCTGACACCACTTTATCATGACACCGGTTTACTTTGACACATCTTTTCACTGAAACCATTTAACAGTTACTCTGACACCACCCTACTTACACTGACACCACTTAACCCCAAATCCATAACATGACCCCTGACTCCACTTACCCTGACAGTTCCCAAGCCCGCATAGGTTTGCATAGTTTTATGAATGCAGCACTTCCTGCACTAACAGGGGTATACCCTTTTAACTATTTAGCAACCCTGACAGCACTTTTACTTGACACCAGTCTAACACTTTGCCCTGACAACTTACAATTTTTTTTTGCCCTGACACTCCGTCACCTTGAAACTATTTGACACCATAATGACACTACTTTATCCTGACACCACTTTAAGTTATGCCAATTTTGCCCTGACGCCATTTTACCCTGACACCACTCTACTCTGACACCATTTTACTTTGACACCACATTACCAGCCATGGCGGAAGATGAAAATTATTGTGGGGGCCGAATTTTGGGCGAATTTTTCAGTAAAGAATTTACCCAAATTCAATTATCCAATTATCCAATTAACAATAATGCACTTAAAATGTCAACTCCTATACAATACCAAACTAGGTTCTTAACTAGACGGTAAAGTTTTTAGAAGTTTTAGAAATGCCGAATAACCGAATTTGTTTGCTGTTCATTGTACATTGCAAATGGTGTATATTTTTGTTCATTTTGACATGTGATCAATGGTAAATGAGATCATTTCGATTGTAACCAAGATACAGAATATGTAACCAATAACCATAAAAGACTGGAATTAACATGATAGAAAAATTTATGAAGGTGTGAATATAGTAGGTACTGCATAATAAATAGGTGAGCAACATCACATTCACAACGTCATTGAAAATATTCATATCTCTCAATAAATCAGTGAAAAAGATAAACACAAACGCACGCGTTGCATCCCATACCTACAAACAATATTCAACACTGAACCAATCATGAAATGTAATACACTTATAGAATCATTACAAAACTCCGAAAAAATGCTTCCCACGTTCATTTCTACCCACAAACTGTCGTGCTATTTTATACACATCTAGTTTTGAAGTAAGGTCCTTATGAGCATGGAGGATTATCACGTGATTCAGGTGCATCTGAGTCAGCCGATTCCTTAGATAGTTTTTGACCCGTCTTAGAGTCGAAAATGCACGTTTTGATGAAGCATTACTCATTGGGGCAGCTCTCATGAAATGGCTAACCTTCGATTTGCATTCCCGATGGAACTCAGAGCTATCATGTGACCTAAGTCTCCTTTCCTTTCTTCCAGTTGGAAAATCCAGAGTCAATGAATGCGGGGTCCCCTTCTAGAGAAGCTTGGCAAATTTCTAGCAACTGCAAAGCGACAGATTTGGCAGAAAGCAGTGTGTGATGTTTTACAAAGAACAAGCCAACTGAATTCACTCAACCATTCACAGTGAAAGAAACGTTTCCTTTTTGACTCGGCCATCAGTGTGGTGCTCAACTTGCTCAGTTGCTGACTTTTCAAAGTGATAACGAAATGCAAAATCTGTCAACAGATTGCAGCATTCAAGTGAACAGTGTTTTGCAAAGGAAGCAGCAGGTTCGTCATCTATGAAAATTCGATCAGGCTCAGAAACGACAGAGAGAGTAGACTGACTACACTGCCGTGATTTGGAAAAAGGAAGTAACTAGCATGAACTTCGTTTCGAGATAATCGCACTTTTGCGTTTCACATTTTCTCGACAATTTATTTTCGGATAGATATGGTGAAATTCATATACTGAGAGGTGAATGATCATAAATTCTCGCTCGCTAATTTTTATTTCTATTCAATAATCAGTGCATCCACAGTAATGGGTTAATTGCTAATGATTTGAAAGAAATTCCGACTAAAACTGCAGTTACTTCCTTTTTCTGGGACATTTGTCAGTTACTTCCTTTTATCTTGAAACAGCACACCAAACTATGTTCAGTAGAGGAAGTAACTAACACATTTTCAAGGTTTATTTGGAAAAGGAAGTATCTATGTAAGATACTTCCTTTCAATTCTGGCCTTTATGAGAGTATTACCTAGAAAAAGAAGTATAAGGCATGAATAATCAGTAAGATACTTCCTTTTACAAATTATAATTTGAACACTCTGGAGAAAAACTGTCTCAAAAGGGAAGTAAGTGCCTAATTTTCAGGTTTATCTGGAAAAAGGAAGTATCTGCGTGAGATACTTCCTTCTTCCAGATAACAAAATCACAAAATCGCTGGAAATGTTCTCAAAACTGCAGTTACTTTTCGAGTTTTTCAGAGCATTTCTCATTCCAATGACATAGCTCATCTTGTAGAGCTCAACGAGCTGAAAATTTTGGTACCCATATCTCCAAAACTTCAAAATTTGCAGTTACTTCCTTTTTCCAGATCACGGCAGTACAGGTACTGTTGGACGACGTTGAACTAGAAGGTGAAGAAGGTGGTGATAAGGATGGTGTCAGAGGTAATGACGGGGTTGCTGGCTGCAGAGTCGAAGGGCCTTTGAAAAACGCCCGTATATCGGCTGGCATGGCAGAGTTGCAATCGATCAAATCTCAAGATAAATCAAATTGGCAAATTAACTGATATGAATTCGTATATCAAGAATGTAGGTCGCAGAAAGGGTTAATCCACTGTGAGAGGCGTATATTAGTAATTTCAAGTGCTGTAATTGACAGCACATCATTGGCATGTTTTGATAGACACACTCTTGAGCAATGAGCAGCTTGAGAGAGTAAATTTCAAGTCAAAACCGTTGTTTCTGCCTATTGATGGGCCGGTAAGTTGATTATTCCAGCTTATTGCATTATATGAAGGACAATAAAATTTGCTAATTGGGCTCAATTCATACGTTTGTTTTTATTTCATCCCACAAATTGGTTTATCTGACATTTCTTTATCACTGCACTAGCTAATGTGACGATGAACCTTATTAAAATAAAATGGTAACGTGGCAAATCTTTCCAAATTATTGTGGGGGCCAAAGAGCATCTCGGCCCCTGTCCTCCGAAAATTGTGGGGGCCAAGGCCCCTTGGCCCCCGTGCTTCCGCCATGCATGCACATTACACCAACACCATTTTTCCTTGACTTCACTAAACCCTGGCATCGCCCTGACACAATTTTACTTTGACTTTAATTAGGCTCCCCCCCGGACTCCGGACTGCATATAAGTGATGTTAAGGTGTGCAGGCTTTTTGTTACAGGGTGCCACCCCTATGCAAGAGGAATTAACACATGCATGCCTTTTCCTAGTGGGTATGCAGGCCTAAATTATCGTATGCATGTTTTTCTTTGCAACATTGACCTACACTTGCAATATCGTACAACAGATGCATGCTTTTTGTTATGGAGTAGTCGTGCCAACTCCACCCCTATGCAGGAGGAAATAATTCATGCATGCTTTTTCTTTGTGTATGCGCAGGCCTAAAATATCGTATGCATGCTTTTTGTGGTATCATTCACATGTATATCTGCGATCCGGTACAACAGATGCATGCTTTTTGATATGAGGGAGTAAACACGAAGTTAAGCTTACTCCACTCCTATGCCGGACGCTATAATACGTGCATACTTTCTCTTTGCGACCCTTCATAACATACGCATGCTTTTTCTTATGGATTAGATGTCACGAAATCATTCTGACTCATTGCATTCGTATAATGCAAGACGAAGTATCACATGCATGCCTTTTCTAAGTGTATAATATATGCAGGCCTCAGTTATCGTACTATCGTATGCAATCCCTGCAGGCTAAGGTTTCTGCATGCATGCTTCCGATTAACAGGGACGACACTTAATTTGATCACCTAAAGTTAAGTATATAATTCTATATAATATGTGTGTAACTGTGTAAGTACATCCACACCATACACTCACACTCAGCCAGCTGATCTACCCCTGTTCTGAAATTTATTTCAATCTCCAGAACGAGAAAATATAAAAGAGTTATTGCTTTATAGCTTTATAATAGGTAAGTACTTGATATCGAACCTTGAATTTAGCTTGTCAGCCACTATCTCCAGTCTCCATCCTCGTTATTGATTATGGAGGAAATATTTGTTTTGTATACACTACAACTCAATGAGCTAATGAGTATGATGAAACTCGGATCAGACCAAACTGAGCGACCCCGTGCCCGGGCCCCGGGACCAAGCAAGCAAGGTTCAGATTCGGATTATAGAGCTTGACAAAGCCTACCATGTACCGCCCCGCTTCCGCAGACAGGACATTAATTTTTATCTAGGTAGGTACAATGCACAGTACAAAAGATGCAGTGATT
Source organism: Beroe forskalii (assembly GCA_011033025.1). NCBI lineage: Eukaryota > Metazoa > Ctenophora > Nuda > Beroida > Beroidae > Beroe > Beroe forskalii. The sequence continues at coordinate 273,322 of WFMF01000003.1, read as the reverse complement.
CGATCAAAGGATGAACACAGCTCTGTGTCTTTAAATTTCATATTTGTTTACCTATAGTTACACTTTAATCAGGTAAATGTACACAACAAAAAATAAATCAGACAGTCACTCACTCAGGGAGGTCGCATCTTATACGGCTTTGTTGTTCAATGTACACCAGTATGATGTCATTCCACACAAGGAGACTCGTATCAATCAACTTAACATTTCAATTGCAAAGTGAAAACGCCTATTCGAAGTGAGAGTTGAAACAAGAGATTAAAAATAAAGGTGCGGCCCCACAACATAAACATTGTTACACTGCGGACAAGAAAGTGCAAGAACTATCATCGGTAAGTATGCAAGACCTATCCTCGGTAATGTGGAAAAGTAATTGTCTAATTGAATTGACTTATATTGATACGGAACCATGGTGCTTATCATAATAAACATTATATTATATCACGTTTGATAAGTGGGCCATCATGTTACGTCATCATCAAGCGTTAGGTATTGAATTGATGACGTTAATCTATATAAGTCATATGATACCTGCACTGTATATATTTATATACAATCAGAATCTCGATACATCTATACATGGGTTTACGCATAGCTTGTGTCAATTTGTAGAAAATTTAACGAAAACTGGAAAGGTAACAAATTTTTTATGAGTCTGTAGAGTTAATTTTTTACTCCCATTCCTCTAACGATATTCTATTGTCGAAAAGTACATTTTTACTGATAATACTTACTTAATAATGCATACTTATACAATTTAAACATTCTTATTTTGTACATACCTGTTCAGATTTTTCGGGTAAAATTGTAAAATTATGTACCTAGGTACTGCTTTTACTGACATGGCTGATCACTGATCAGATTAGGTACCAACAGCACTTCTGTACTGCGTTCGTAGATAAAAATACCTTATATAATAGGTAGGTATACCTTATAACTTTATAAAAGTTTAAAACTAAAAGTTCAACGATGCAAAATGCCCTTTGCACGTAATATAGTATTTTAATCTACAAACTACAGTACTGCTTGACCTAACTTCAGGAGATATCAAGGTGAAAATATTTACATATTTCAGATCTCATGATCTCAAGATCTAATACTTATTATTATGAAAAATCTCAAACCTTACTCAAAACTTTCCTTATTCTATTCCATATTTCATAACCTAAGACTAGATATTTGCATCTTTCCGAGCATCCAGTGGCAAGGTCAGGTAGACTTGGGTCTTGGAACACCGCCTTTGTCGACAATGGAGATTGCCATTCGTAACTATTTTTGAATATAGTGATCACATTTGTCGCCATTGTCGACTTATAAATGGCAAAATTAATTTCGACAATAGAGATTCGTGAATGCCTTAGTGGACTTAAACTATCCATTGCTGATAAATTTGCGGTCGACATAAACCGCAATAATTGCCAGTTATTGTTGGCAGTGGAGATATTGTCGAAAATGTCTGTACTGTATTGTCGAAAATGGACAATTGATTTTTTGCCTTCATTGCCGACAGCCGCTGGTTGATATCTGCGATGGCAGTGACCTCAAAAATATTGCTAACACTCTGACAGTATTAATTGACAATTGTCGCCATATGCGACAACAATGGCGACAAAAGCTATGACAAGTGGCGATAATTCCTCCGCAATGGATAATGGATATACCGCTCCTGTCAACAAATTTTGGACCATATGGGCAATTTTTAGGCCATTGTCAACAAGGGTGACAGTAACAATTCTACATTATGGTATCCACTTTTTTAAATCGAACTTTTCAAATCCAGTCGGGGAATTGAAAAGAGTAATGGAATTGATGGATTAATAATCACTTCTGACTCTGACTTTCTGAACAGAAAAACATAATTAGCTAAATATTCTATTTTATATATAAAGTAAATTCACACGTGAATAATGTTTTTTGTGCTTCCGTACACAATTAAATTTGAGCTTGCCAAGATGATATTATGAGAAACGAAGGCAAAAGGGAGGAAAGAGGTGCTGTTGCTATGGAAACCAATTTTGTGCACGTGCAGATTATAATGGAGAATGGACATAATAACGGAGGATATTTCAGATGGTTTGTTTTGATAAAACTGTGGCAGAGATCGGTCAATAATCAATGCTGAGTCGGTGATAACAGTAGTAAATGACAGTTTTAAAATTGACAGTTAAGAGCAATTGAAGGTTAACAAAAGTGTAGATTTTAATCGAGTCCAATATAGGAGTAGCAGATTACGATGACAGTTCCTGACTGGATTAATGTGAACAAAAAGAAATTGGCCGATGTCAGAATGAGAATAAGTTGTCAGAATTAACATCATCTTGCAATCAAAACGGAAAAGTCACATGGTTTAGCACGACTAAGACTAACCGAATAACTATTTTACACTGTGCTCCTTTATAAAGCTGAATTTTTAATTTCATTTGATCTGATTGGAATTTTTTGATGCGGTTAAAAGTATTCAATCAATTTGAATGGCAGTGTTTGAACTTTTATAATTTGCGAACGAAGTGCTGCGTAGCAGCACCGAGTGATCAGTGAGCTGTGTGTTTGCAGGCCCAACGGGCCTGCTAGTTCAGAATAAAACAAAAGTGTATTTTACATTTCTTTATACACGCCTAAATATTGTTCTTAACTTTTAATCAACTAATTAATGAACGAGTTAGTTTAATGCCTAATTCATGATCAATTTCATCAGGTCAATAAACAAAGAAAAGCTGCAGTGTTTCTTCTTGATGAAGGCGAGGCCGGACTTTCAAAAGTTCATGTTCTCTTTTTCATGACAAAGGAAGTTGAATACCAACACTCAATCGAGCTTCAAAAGAATCATGATTATTGTCATCTGCAGTTGTGTGAAAGGAACTCGACCATTTTCTTGCTGTTTGGCTATAAAATTGAAGCATGTAATGTGATTACAAAGGTGACTAATGTGACCTCTGCGGGGAAAACCACCAGAAAAATCATAGTCGACATTATCCCTTTCACAATTATCAACTTGATTAGTGAGACTCTGACAGGCCCCATCCTCAATATGTTCTTGTTTGAGCATGGACAAATCCTTTGTTATACAGAAAGCAAAGCTATACGGGTTGATACAGCCAATGAATTCAAAGTCACAAGTTTTGAACTTCCTGAAAAGGTAGCATCTGTATGTGCCGGCCTCACGGATGGAACACTTTGTTTTGTAAACAAGGATAGAACAAAGGTTATGTCTTTCACAACCATCTCAGATTCATTGCCAACAGTTGTTGTCGAGAGTGATCAAATTATGTTTATGATATCAACATATCCACATCAAAGATTTATATATGGCGTGTATAAGTACAACAATATCAAGATCATAACCTCTCTCCGGTTTGCCATTGACTTCTGCGAAGGTGTAGCACAACTTTACAAATCCTGTGGTTACATTTCGCATAACACAAATGCGAAGCAAGCTACAAAGCCCACAGTTAACCAGAGTCTGGGAAATGCTAAAGCAAGTGCTGATTATTTTGTTTCTATGGATAGTAGAATAAAGGCCATTAGAGAAAAGTCATCGATCCAAGGATCAGATGGAGGAATGCCGTCAAAGTCAATAGATTGCATTCAATCTTCAGTACATGGGTTACAAATCACCATGATCCGCCTTAGAGAACTAGGGTGTCAAAATCTTACTAAGCTGAAGTTGTACACCCTACTCAATGAAGCCCGAATTGAGCATGGGTTTGGCGTGCTCAGTCATGGTACTTCCCGAACATTACTGGACTTTGCTGTGGCTAAGAGAAATCTTCAGATAGCTACTCTTTCCAAATGCACTATGAGAGGTTTCAGCTATCCAGTTGAATATCGCAAGCAATACTTTGACATCACCTCTGATGTGCTCATTGATTCTTCAGAAGTAGATGAGACGATTAAAATCTTTGCAAAGCAATTCAACAGCGGACCCCGATTCCAATCAGTTTCATGTTCAGCAGCTGATGCCACCCCCGAAAGACAAAAGTTGATTGCTGCTATAAATATAACCAAAGCGCAACCAAGGCGAACAACAAGAACAAAATATAAAGAAGAGTCTGGTTACAAACCGGTCATGAACACACTAGCTATGGCTTTCTGCAGGTATGATGTAGTCCCCTACAAATCCCCGGCTGGTGAGGTGATGTTTCTGTTGATTAACCAACCTATATCCATGAAAAAGTTCGGTGTAGAGAAAGAAGTAACTGGCGTAGGACTAAGTCAACTACTTGGTAAAAATAACTATTTCCAGACTCAAAACAGTCAAATCGTTGCAGCAGAGTCATCGCTCTTTGTTTTCAAAGGAAGCATTTTAGCTTGTGCCTCGAAAGAAGTTGACAATGTTTTCAAAGTAGCAAAAGGATTTATCGCTGATCTCGAACTAGCAACAATCGACTAAAGCTTATTCTAGTCTTTTGCTCTTGGATCCATGCAGGTTATGAGTGGTGATCCCTAATGCTCTAAATCGGCATTTACAGTGAATTATTATAGTGTTTTGAATACTTTTGATTGTTGAATACCTTATCGGACTTGATTATTGTTATTGTCCGCGAAAATAATGCCTGTAATACCACTGTAAATGTAATATCGGTGATTTTCAGGTCAGTGAAAATTAAGCCCAATATTTCATCCTAAAATTTATAGGGTAAAATGCAAATTTTCGGGCTCCATCTATGTAAATGCACAAATAATGAAATTATTCATGAAATTATTCTTCTTTTTCATCTTTAGTAACTACGATATGGAAATTACCTATCATGAATTAACGAGAAATATTGAAAAATCTTCAATTATTCAATATAGAAAGATCTTCAAGTATTATTCAAATCGTTAGGAAAATGGAAAAATCAAGCCAAAAATTTCGATTTTTTGATCGATAATTGGAAATTTTGATGATATTCATGTCCAATAAGGTATTCCCGATCAGACAGTTAGGTACATTAGGTTATTTCTATTAATATCTCTAGTAGGTTGACAACTCAAGTACCCATGAAAATATTACTCGTGCAAAAAGAATACTAAAACCACTAGGGTTGTGCAGTGCGATACAGTAAGACAGTATAGTAACGCCACAAAAGTGGTAATCGTGCACTACAATTTGCTTACGGCTGACTCCTCGTGCAAATCAGTGTACTAATCATGGTAGTCGGCTTCGCCTCCTATTATTAGTACTTTGATAAGAAGGGGGGGGCAGCGTAATTTTTGTGAATTTTATGTGCACTGTACAGTTTTACCCAGTAAATTTGAAAAGGTATGTACAAAAATAGGTATGTACAGAAATAAGTATGTACAGAAATAAGTATGTACAAAAATATATGCCTTATTGGCCTCTATTTAGCCAGCTCTTTTTTAAACTTGCCCTTTCAAACCGGCCCTATGGACAAAAATTGAATCATTTTTGAACCATTTTAACCGACCTTTAAGCTTTTAAGATTCTAAGACAAAAAATTTCAAGCAGTTGCCAAACCAAGAAATTTTTGCTCAAAAATAGCCTCGAAAACGAAATTATACTAAGAAAATTGCATCAAAAACTGGTCTAATACCGCTAATACTGGTCTTTAATATCATTATTTAGGTCATTATCTGTATTCTACAATGACGGACAAATGAATTATAATGATATTTTATATTATCATTATTTAGGTCATTATCTGTGTCAAATGAAAATGACGGTCAAATGAATTTAACTGTACATAATTAGCCAAGTAATAAGTTTTGTCAGACCTTAATTAATTGGCCTTTAATTCAATCAGCCCCTCTTTAACCGGCCCTTTTTTAACCAGGCTGGTTCGGAGTTATTTTTGTCCAAAATTAGATAGGTCCAAAAACTCAAAAATAAGTATACAGTACAAAAATAATTATGTACAAAAAAGTATCTCAAAAATATACACATAGGTACGTAAATTTCTTTTTGACCAAAAATGGCTTGAGCCTCTGAGAAGTAAAATTTATTCTAAATTCCTTAAAAAAATAATCAAATTGGTAACCTGATCAAATTTTTCGGTCATTTTTTACAAATTGTCACAAGCTATCATAGGTTGTTTAAATTTGCATAAAATGGCCGAAATTCCAAAATTTCATCAGGTTACCAATTTGATAATACACAACGGGCGTCGGGCATGTATCAGGTGTTTGCGTTTTGCCTTAAGCGTAGGCAAACAAAGTAATGTGTACACGGTACCGTGTTCACATTACTTTGTTTACCTAAGCTACACGTGTAGGTACAATATGCTGACTTATGCTGTATATGATATCATGTACGGATCAACCTTCTGAAGGGGGAATGGACATTTCATCTCACGACACTTCATCTCAGGACACTTTATCTCGCAATAAGTCAGCTCTACACTAAGGTTAGGATCTGAGTTAGGGTCACGGTTAGGGTTTGGGTTAGGGTCAGGGTTAGGGTTATGGTTAGGGTCTGGACACAGAGATGAAGTGTCCTGAGATGAAATGTCGTGAGATGAGATGTCGCCCACTCTTCTAAAGTTATCTTAGGTCCAATATTTTTCCTGTACATTTCCTTTTCCAAGCACAATGCACATTTTATCATTTTTTGTTATCAGTGCAACCTATTTAATCTATATTGTTATAATATGATTTATTTTGGAATAATCTTATCTATTTTCTCGCTAGACTATGTTCTCACTCTTCGTTTTTTAGGGGAGGGACGGACCAACTTAATTTTTGTAACTTTTTACAGTAACCCGCTTATTTTTGGAGGGGTTTCAAAGATTTTGGTCAACATTGCTTTTGGCCCAAATTTCTTATGCCTATTTGGTACGTAGGGTAAGGACAGAGGCCTATCAGCTTTTAACTTTTCAAGGTAAATTCAAGGTTCAATAAGTACCTTCCTATAATATTTATCTACACGTACTGGAGATTGGAATAAATTAGGTACACAACAGGGGTAAATCTGATTGTGAGTGTATGGTGTTCATACTCATAGCCCGATAGCATGTTAGTACAGCGACCTCCCTGAGTGAGTGACTGTCTGATTTAGTTTTTGTTGTGTACATTTACCTGATTAAAGTGTAACTATAGGTAAACAAATATGAAATTTAAAGACACAGAGCCGTGTTCATCCTTTGATCGAATCACTGCATCTTTGTACTGTGCATTGTACCTACCTAGATAAAAATTAATGTCCTGTCTGCGGAAGCGGGGCGGTACATGGTAGGCTTTGTCAAGCTCTATAATCCGAATCTGAACCTTGCTTGCTTGGTCCCGGGGGCCCGGGCACGGGGGTCGCTCAGTTTGGTCTGATCCGAGTTTCATCATACTCATTAGCTCATTGAGTTGTAGTGTATACAAAACAAATATTTCCTCCATAATCAATAATGAGGATGGAGACTGGAGATAGTGGCTGACAAGCTAAATTCAAGGTTCGATATCAAGTACTTACCTATTATAAAGCTATAAAGCAATAACTCTTTTATATTTTCTCGTTCTGGAGATTGAAATAAATTTCAGAACAGGGGTAGATCAGCTGGCTGAGTGTGAGTGTATGGTGTGGATGTACTTACACAGTTACACACATATTATATAGAATTATATACTTAACTTTAGGTGATCAAATTAAGTGTCGTCCCCTGTTAATCGGAAGCATGCATGCAGAAACCTTAGCCTGCAGGGATTGCATACGATAGTACGATAACTGAGGCCTGCATATATTATACACTTAGAAAAGGCATGCATGTGATACTTCGTCTTGCATTATACGAATGCAATGAGTCAGAATGATTTCGTGACATCTAATCCATAAGAAAAAAGCATGCGTATGTTATGAAGGGTCGCAAAGAGAAAGTATGCACGTATTATAGCGTCCGGCATAGGAGTGGAGTAAGCGCTTAACTTCGTGTTTACTCCCTCATATCAAAAAGCATGCATCTGTTGTACCGGATCGCAGATATACATGTGAATGATACCACAAAAAGCATGCATACGATATTTTAGGCCTGCGCATACAGAAGAAAAAGCATGCAAGGCATGCATGTGTTACTTCCTCTTGCATTGGGGTGGAGTTGGCGTGGCCATATGGCAACTACTCCATAACAAAAACATGCGTCTGTTACTCTGTTGCGTTTGCTTTACATGTCAAAGGTATGAATATAGTCATTTGTAAAAGACCTTCCACTAAAAAGAACTGCTCAACTTTTTTGCGAGCTTTTGGCTTCCTTATGCATGCTTTATTCAATATGCCTTATGGAAAGCATGCATCATTTAAAAGTAAGTCCTGCAATAATGTAATTATGCCAAAATCCACTTGCTATGGCGTGCAGTCATTTAACTAGCAAAGGCGAGCTATTTGGTGACTCATGCAGTCCGGACTCTGTTGGGGAGCCTTTCTAGCCAAATGTGCTGAAGACACCATATAGAAAATTTCGGAAAAATGGACAAATCCAAGCGCCCGAAAAGTTGGTTATTCTATTTGGTGTTTTCAGCACATTTTGGCCGGGAGACAGATATGGCTCTCAGAGTGATCGGCCAGAATGAAGCATGTAAATAAGATCACCTTGGTATAGATTTTAAAGTGGTGCTAGATGTCTCTTACAATGGATAAGCGTAAAATTTTCAATTTCTCAAACTATGGGGTCAGGTCGTAAAATACAAAGCTACAACATTGCAGCGGGTAATCAGTTAGAGTACCTTAATTCAGGTAAGCTCCTCACTTGGGAATACTGCATACTGCATAAGGTTTGGCATCTCCTACGCGAACCAGCCAAACATTGATTGAACTCCGGTGCTGAACAGAAGTTTATTATTCGATGAAATTCTAAGTTGAATTTTCATAAAAAAGAAATAATTCCGATGATTTTCGAGGTATATCATGAAAGGAGAAAGGTTGGTCAAATCAAAATGCTTTACCTGAATTAATGTCGCTTTCACTTAAACATCTTTTAAGTCGAGCATCTTCTTTTGTCAAAGTTACCTGAAAAGGATATAAGAAAATGAATAAATGAAATGCTTACAAATTGAAATACCTATTATAGAATTAGCTCCCTGAAGAGAATTGACGAAGATGGAGATTCTTCAGGACTTGTTGCTTGCTTCAATTCAGAATTGACTTAATTAATGACTTATAATTTTATCAGTTAGCTACCTCTGAAAACATATCGCATCTAGGGTTATCTGAATCAGACAATGCTAACTCTCGTACACTCGATTCCAACCTTCTCAAATCCTCGGCATGAGCGGAATACTCTGATCGACCTGGAAAATTGGAGTTTGGGAAAGAATTCAAATAGTAACACTTGATGGAATGATGGAACAGTCTTGGCATGGTGTACCAAAACACGCAAGAGCGATTAACGCATAAACCGAGTATTTTTGACAGCATGATGAAACGGTTTTTTGACATTACTGATTACTGTCACACTCACCATGTTCAAATGCTACATTTATCCATCGAAGATAGCCGGAGATAACATACCCATCTCGATTATATCATACAGTACTTATGCGAATTTATGCGATGCTATTGTATTTTTGAACAATGCCCAACTCCTTATAGGAAAGCAAGGTGTGAGAACTGAGAACTGAGCTGTAAGGGAGGATGAAAAGCAACGATTTAGCAACAAAGTTGCTCACTCTATGTACACTTACCTGGGTCATGTACAACGTCTTTCGCAATGTTCTCCTTAGCATTCTGGATAGCTAACTCTCTTCTTCTTATTCTTGTTGTCTGCAAATATGCCACTTTGAACCCTCGCACCTTCACGCCACTTAACTGTTTACACCATAATAATAACCGTCATTTTATGACGGTTTTCCTTATAAACAAACTTGACAACTAGAAATTAGACACACCAGTACGCACTAAGTCACTAAGAACAGTGAGTCAGGAACATGCATGGAATATGTACGATATAAAGTACCTGAATTTCCCTTTTCCTGGTTTCTCTGAGCAACACATCGCTTTGCTGCTTCCCGACAGAAATCCGTCTTCGTGCCAGGTACTTCTTTTGCTCGAGCTTCCTTATCAGACCTTTGCACTTGCTTCGCTCTCGTAGATCCTGGAGTAATTTAAAACTTAAAAAGACATTGACACGTGCCAATCGGCCCAGTTTGGGATACTTCCCGAGGGATGTATTCACTAAATTCAGTGCAATCACTTTTCTGTTCATGCCAATATAGCTTCATTTGCCGCGCATACACTTGCATTTCCTGCTATTACTAACAATTGACACAGGGTTAATTGCTTATCACGATAAGCACTTCCGTACTGCACTAGTTTGTAGATGAAAATACCTTAGGCAGGAGTTTGTGTCGTGCCGTGAGGGCATGGTACTCGGCGGTTGTAACACTACTCCCCTCCTCCTCCTCCTCCTCCGCAATAGTTTCAGCAAACCCTCCCAACTCCTCCTCAATCTGGTGCACTCTCCTGCTGATCACTTGACGCTTCTTCCTCTGTAGGTACAACTCCGCCGACCGCAACATCCGCATCATCGCGAATTCTTTGGTATCCTGGTGGCAATGCATCGGATAATTTTCATTATAGTCCTGGAAGTACTCACTACTGAGGTACAGTCTGACAGGAATAATTGACACATTTCTTGGATGGGCTTAAGTGGTCAAGTGGGCTTAGCTTGATTTTATCTGCTGCGGTTTGGTGAAAAAAGTCTGCGTGACACCTTGTGAACAGTTTAATTTCTTTACTCCTCCTTTTAATTTTATATTATCAGGCAATTTAATTTGTTGCCAAGATAATTTGGAACTAGCAAACCCATCTCATTGAAGGGCTGTATGCCTGTTTGATTTGGCATGTATTGATACGGTTTGAAAGCTGAAAACAAATTATAGTTCATGACAATAATATGATCTTCGATATGACAATGATGAATGACTGCAAATCTTATAATTAGCGAGGTCAACATACCGAGCAATTTAATTCACTCGGTCAGATTCAGGCTCTGTGGTTACGTAAAGGGGCTATTAAAAGTTTAAAGTTCCCCCACTTCTATTAATATAAGGAGCCTGTGCTTTGAGTATGTATTCATTACGAGAATAATATGACAGCTGTCCGGATATTCTGACCTCCAACCTGGCCATTTCCTTATTATGTGCGGAACCAGAGCGCATTGTGCAACGAAGGTTCAGGTAGTCACGGGTTCAGAACCTTCCCTGCTGCCCTGTTCTCCGTTGAATACCAACCAATTATGGGTATATTCGTATATTCCATAAGCCCAGCGTGCATTATCTGGGTGGGCAGTAATCAGTATTTGTTCTTGTGCACCATTTATCTACATTGATTCTGCGCGCAATACGGATATACCACTTGTTATACTGAAGGATAGCGTTTAGAAAGGAGTTCGACCTGCAGTGGGTTACAGCTATGATAGAGCAATGATAGAGCCCTAAAGCGCACCTAGCGCTTAGTGCTCGCACCAGAAGCTACCTGTGACAGTTGAAATCGTGATATGTAAATAAAGGAACCTTCAAAATGGCTACCCGCTACATCTCGCAAGGAAATTGCCCTATTAAGTTGCTTAGCTTTAGTTACTAGAGTTCAAGGAATATTCGTTCGTTTTACTTCTTTACTTGTACGTTACCTTGAATTTGCATCTTGCAGTAAAGTCTTCCTTGTCAAAATCACAATTTGATCCATTTGATGGTGATTTAGAGCAACAATGAGGCTTTCTCTGGTCTTTTCCTTTACTTCTTTTCCTGCCATCATAGTTTATAGAAGAGATTTATTCAATATTCATAACATTGAGGCACAATTGGGCAATTGTGGCGACAAAAAATATCGAAACTGGACATAAACTCTAAGTAAGAAACAGTCACTATCCAAGTAGAAGGTTTGGAACTTATTTTAATAAATGCCAACGATAGGATCCTGGTTAAATTTATCGATTATTGGCGAAAGGGATAAAATTGAAGTATGAGTAGAGGCATAATATACAACAGTCACTACAATGCCAAAACCACGCTTTTGCGAAGTCAAAGTTCCCTACATTGGCGCTTCTGTAACAGGGACGTGTCGAACTCCTAAGTGCGCGGCTTTTTCATGCGCACGTCTCGTCGTCTCACTGCCTGCCATTGACCCGCGCACGATTACGCCGCGCGCATGGAAAAGCCGTGCACGTAGGAGTTCGACACGACACCGTAACTTAGCGCTACTGTAAGCGTAACTTGGCTGTAGCGCCACAGTAACTTGGCATTAGGGCTACTTTAACTTGGCATTAGCGCCACAGTGGCGTAATTGCCGTTTTGATATATTTACGAGGCAAAAAGTTCATCAAATTATCCTTTACGCTGTAATTCTCAATCTCTGTTAGGGTTGATATATCTAGATATTTGCTTTGCATTTTTGTCAGTATTTGATGATATGTACCTGTTCAGAGCATTGACTCCCAGCCCAGACTTCACATCAACAGAGTTTATTGCGCCTGAAGATGGGCATTATTTTGAATATGAAGAAGATTAAATTCTAAATCAACAAAAAGTTATTTAGAATTTAATATCATCCAATATATTTTCAAATGATACTTTAGCAATCCCCCTGCCGGAGAACGGACTTTTCCTCAAGAGATTAAGCCTCGTGAGAGTTAGATTAAGTGGCCACTGGCCAGCACATACCGACAAACACATAAGGTGCCGATATAGGTACCGATATAGGGTCAAATGTCGTCAGGTGAATTTTCAAAAAAATCGTACGCCGTGTCCTGCGCCGGTTAGGCGAGACAAACCGACCTTATCGCACATGGCTACCTGTATCATGTTTCATGGACAATGTTTTCATTTATTGTGCCTGGAACGAAATCAATTACTCGATTACTATAGATTCGTACATAGTAGAATACTGATTATTTGTGTTAGTCAGATATCGGTAGGGATCTTAAATTCACCGCTCGATATCGGACGGTCGTTATAACAAGCTATAATTGTCGGTTTACCGAAAATACTCCTCATGTAGAGCAGTTAAGATGCGCCATTACACATGGGTAGACATTGGCTGATCTATCATGAGCTATAGTTATTGAGGACCAGGATAATGAATTTACAGGCAAGATTCCTGAGAGAGATACTCCTGGAGCACTGCACTCCTGAGCAGCAGATGGTGGAATATAACTCATTCCTCTGATAATGTGCGTTCAGGATAAATAGGCGGTCGTAATGACGTCATTTACATTGTGCGCGCTGTCAAATTGTTTAAAATAACCGCCTATTTTCGCGCGCGCGGTATAATGACGCCGCTAACCCTCCTCCTCCATCAGGGGAATATTGTTGTTATACAGCTTCTCATGAACACTCAGCCGCTCAATACTTCCATAGAACCAGTTCCAGACGGTTCTGTTTCTCTTTTGTCTAGGGTTTGTAAAATTTCATAATTCCTGGCATTCTCTTCAATTGTTGGATTAAAGTATGAGCTCCTTTACAGCAAATCATGACCCATCCATGACCAAGAAGCACTCCATTGCCCTTCAATATAAGTCAGTAAAGTTGATTTTAATAGAGTAATTGCGGTGGATGATGGCTGCTTATACACGCTCAAAAAAGAAGGCACTAGACTGCTCTATATCACCGGCACGTACCAGTCTCTGATCGTCCGCACAATTACTCATCTTCACAGTGCCGAGTTCACTTAGCGCACCAAACAAGAAGCTCTTGAAAGTGACGTCATTATCAGGGCTTAGAATGGGGAATTGGAGAGCTCAAAGCGCTTCTTATCCGTGACCAGGAAGCAGCACTCATGTTCTGTCCTTCCCACAGACAGAGATTTCACCTGATTTCACATGTACTTTAATCCTACTACTCGTCCACCACTTATATGATTGTTATTGACCTGGCCAAGGTATATATATAAACAGAGTTAATAGAGCTTTTGCTCTTATTTATTTTATAAATAACTCAACAACGGAGCGTATTTCATGATCCGAGCCTTCATCTTTTAATTCATTCCGACTGCGCAGGGACAAACTTGACCGTTTAAACTTTTGAATTCTCCGAAACATTCAATTTAGGTCTAGCCGCTGGCGTAAGCATATTTATTAAGCTTATGTTTTAAGATTATGTGGACTTATGTATTCACAAGTAAGTTGACTTAATTGAACCAATTTTCAGAACTTTATTCAGTATCTTTTGATGCAGTATTTTTTGATTGGTAAGATGCGCTTTTTGGAGATGCGCTGTACCCTATATGACAAGAGCCCTCAAATTTAACAATCAATTCTGAGGAGTAATGGTCGCAGTTTCTGTTCAGGTTGAGGTCGCTTGTGAAAAAATAAGTCTTACCGTTTGATTGTTGGTCAGGTTTGCAGGGTATAAGATCAGGAAGAGAAGCAGCTCTTGGCCCCTCTACAGACCCAGTTGTCTCGTTTCTTGGCCACTCTGCAGACCCATCAGTTATCTTGTCTGATAGCCCCTGAAAACACAGACCAATTAAACACACACCCACACACAGAGAGAAGCATTACATCAGGAGCACACAGAGGCAATTAATCAAAGTGTGCCCACTTCGAGCATGGATTTTGTAGCATTTAAAGGTATTGATTGTAGAATCTTATCGATTGTGACCACCCCTAGTTTACTAATAAACGAGTTGTTTTGGCTCCCAAGTTTGTATTATAGTAACTGATTTGGTGCGACAAATTTCACAACGAACGTTTTACTTTGGAGTTTTAACTTGTAATTTGAAAATCCGGAAGTCATTCCAATATAAACATCACCATGAAATAATTGAATACGCTGAACATTGTCCGTTGTTTCGTCAAGATCTCTAAAGTTCTAGCATTCCATAAATTTTCTCCGAGCTTTTCAGACAATTTATAGAAGACCAAGGCCTATGAAATACATGGCTCTATTTCTATGCTCATAATTTCATACTATATGGATCTCATCATTCGTGGACCGTGGTCAACGCCCTAGGGGATGAAAGAAAGGATAAGAATATGTCTTAATTTTAATGACAAGAATGGTCCTACGTAGGTACCTGACCACGACACCAAAAATTCCAAGAAAATTACTTTAAGTAAATCATTAATTTGGAAACCAAGGCACAATATATTTTCAGGTATTTTAATGACCAGTGCATGACCTTGGTAAAGTAGTTACAGTAAATCATCTAACAAGACATGTCCTGGCTAACGGGATGAGTGAAACAGGGCGAATGTGCGGGAGAAAGCAGTTTGTCGTAATATCATATGCCAACCTCATGATACTCATGAGTTTTTAGGTTGAGATATTCTTGCATATATTATACTCTTTTGATTCCGTCGGACCAGGTTTTGGATCTATATCCACACAGTACGAAGCATTCCACGGAATCCCTCGACTAGTCCACCTGAGAGAACATGGACCTACAGCTACCTCGACTTGTCAACCAGAGAGAACATAGACCCAGGCCAGCTTACATACATAGAGAATCCAGTTTCATTTTTTTCAACACACCAATCAGTCAAGGGACTGCAGCCCAACATCCATTTGGTTTTAAATTAACCGAAATTCTGGTTACTACTTCATTTTTATGTGACAACCAGACCTGGGTCGTAACAGCTTAAAACTTTAAAACCGTTTATTTATCGTTTTGCAGTTGCAATAAAAACTGAAAGGATTTATATGTGAGACTGGGTATAGCGATAATCTTTATAGGGAACCGTTTACCGTATGAATATTTGAGCTTATGGTAGCTTGATAACTTTTAACCACCTCCCTCTGCCACTATATGACAGCTCAGCAGGCATGAAATCCTAGGGGTGTCCAAAGAAAATCACCTGATCGTCGTTTAGGATCGTTGTTAAGTGATTACGTTGTTAGGTGATTATACTGTTAGCGCTATTCATAAGTAGCTATTACACTAGGGGATATCCTCATTACGATCTATTTTATATGTCGTTTGGTTATAATGTAGGTACAGTATAGCCCGGTATAACAGTGTATGACGTACGATACTGCAGTTCGATTAAACGTTTCATACTTCCATAGTACACATATTTACCGAGTATGACAACTTCATGTTCAATGATTAATTAATGACTGGCAAACTGCAGCAGTTTAGGACATCATATTGTAAATTTATTATTTCTTATTTATTCATACTTTTTCAGATACCCTTTCAGTCTATTCAAAATTAAATAGAGATTATTAATTGACAAACAAGAACAAGCTTTTGTCAGAGAATGCGTTCAAATTTCAAGCTATAAGTGGTACGTTTGCTCAATTTTTCTCGAGTCTCGACCTTAATCATATTTTGAACCTTATATATCCTTGCACTTGTGATTTGAACTTATTAGTGTTATCCCCATTTAAGTGGCATGAGTGACAATGGACTTTACCTAAGAAGTGAAGAGGATGATGGGCTTCTGGATCCTCTTTGTGAATTGGGTCAACACAAACATCTCAACTTTCAAATGCTGCTGCCAGAGGTTGAAAATATAAATGATGAAAACAAATTGAAGAAAGGAGCCGAGCTCAGAAAAGAAGATAAAAATGATGAATGTCACTTCATGATCAAGGAAAATGTACTCAGAAAAGACGATATAAATGGTCATTGCATGATAAGTTCTGTCATTCCCGTGCTATCCCGCTGAGATGATCAGCTCCTTATCAAAATAATATGCTGATGCAAATTTTGCAACATATTTTTCATTCCATATCCTTCAATTGCTAAGCTGGTTAGCATCATAATATGCATATTAGGATGGGTGTATGACAGAAACCACTTATTCTGCAGATACATGATGGAGAAATCGTACTTTGCTTTGCTAAACGGCTGCTTTTCCGAGAAATACAGTCTAAATTATCCTTTACATGAATTCCATACGCAGATAGACCTGGATAGCCCCCGCGTGAAATCAGCTCAGTATTGGGGGAGGGGATGGTTAGATCAATTATAGAACCCTCTGACGTTTTCATGCGGGTCTATAATACATAGACGCTTGCTTGATCGCGTCCATACTGGCTTATACACTTGCCCTACGGGCTCAGGCCAAAAACGGATAAATCCCTCTCGGGCTTACGCGATAGGCGCGCGTCCATCATGCATTTTATATATTGAAGGTCGTCATTTTGGGCCAGCCAATAGAAATTATCGTGGGTTATTTAATAGCAAAATATAAGATGAGGGCCTAGGGCAGGATGAATAGAAAAGTAGAAACCATGAAATTGCTATATAAAAATGCTAGAATGTCATCATTAAATGAGATAAGCCAATATAATTGGATGGACATGGACTAAGAAAAAAATAGTTATCTTAGAATTATTTTTATCCACTGATATTCAAGTAACAGATTGAACATCTCATAATATTGATCAGTAGCTCTGTGCCAAGGTTGCTAGTTGCTAGATCATTTGCTACTGTCTCACCATCTTTCTATTTTACAAGCTGCACTAGTTCCATGTTCTGTCACTTCTACATGAAGTGTTATGATCTTCCCAGCTTTGTGTGATAACTTCACATGACACATGTTTCATTAATATATGAGTCTCATATCAGCAAACCACTGCACATAAAGCTATATTGTAGCTATCCAATTCATGGGTAGCCTACCGGGGCAGCCTAAAAGGTACACAGAGGTAAAAACAAAGAGAAGGAAAAATTCATGACAGATATATTGCTAACCCGTTAATTTCGGCACATTTTTCGGTTTAGCCATAGAATTCGATATCTTCACAATTCTTAGTGCCAGGCCTCAGTTAGCCATTCAGTGCTCACTCAGGCTTCTCAAATCTCAACCATAATAGCATATTCTCAAATTCTACAGAATTCACCACGCATTGCACAACCCAGTTCAAACCAAGATAAGCTCTGTGATTGGGCACCCACTAAGACAAAGGATGGGAGCACATGTGCGGGGCAGTGTGTGGTTGATATTGGATTATTTGTTCAATATAATACAGCCGATTATCATAACCCCCATCAATAGAATGAAGACAATATAGAATGAGTCCACCTCCACCGCGGATACGCTGCACGTCGAATCCCAGCACAACCCATTAGATAGGTCATTTAATCAATAGATCGGAGTGAGCTCGACTTATCACCATGGCTGCTCTGACAGGAGAGGATGGTGTCTTCTGCTTCACACCACCCGACACACATGCTCCCAGGAGTAGACATCACTATCATCTGAGTAATTAGAGTGTGTGTGATATTGTCAAGGTAGGGAGCCACCATACCATAGAGTGTAGAACACAGTGTGTGTTGAGCAGCTCTTGACATGCTCCATCATCTCATGCTACACTTCGTCTGTGTTATTAATGTTTCGATACCTTTATGACAGGTAACGAGTATAACAGTCTACAGACCGCTGCGGATCAAGAGCTGGTCCCCAAACAACCCGCGGGGGCTGATCCCCGCTTCCCAGGGGCTGATCCCCGATCTCCAGGGGATACTGCTGTAGTGGAGATGTGTGGGAATGGAGGAACTACCACGGTACTTCAGGCTAACGGCAAGGATACGCCTCATGAAGTGAGGAAGATCATGGGGGACTCTGATGATGCTAGGCTGCTAGATCCCTGGGATCCGTACGCTATTGTGAGGCTGAGTGTCAGCGGAAAGATCTATGTAACTCTACGGAAAACACTAACATTCTTCCCGGAGACATTACTTGGTTCCAGAGAAATAGAGGATTATTGGAACGAGGACCTAGGGATGTACTACTTCAATCGACACCGGGGTGTTTTCAACTCCATCCTCTTCTTTTATCAGTCGCGAGGGGTCTTCCGAGCACCCACGAATGTAGAACCGGACATTATGAGGGAAGAAATGGAGTTTTCAAAGTGGACGTTCAGAAGATCCTCGAATATCAGGAAGAGGAGGAGGAAGAAGAGATAAAACTGACGCTCAGAGAAAAACTCCATACCTTCCTAAGCGACCCACAGTACTCTACACCGGCACTGTATTGGTCCTTCGTGGACATGTTTGCCATTGTGCTGTCCATCATTTTACTGGTTGCTGAGTCAGTGCCCAGTGCGACCGAGGCATTTGAGAACCCAAAGTACAAGGTGTACTACTTTCTCTACAGCTTGGAAGTCCTTGTTAATGGGTTTTTCACAGTTGACTTTATCCTCAAGTTCATATCGTGGCCGAAGCCCTGGCTATTCTTCAAAAACCCACTAAATTGTCTCGATTTCATGGCCATTCTTCCCTTCTACATGGAGTTGATAGCGATGATCTCCCAAAAGGGCGGGGCAGGGGGCGGTAAGTTCGTGGTGCTGAGGATTTGCAGAACCAGCAGAGTGGTGAGAATATTCAGGTTCGCAAGGCACTCCAAGGAGCTCCTGGTGGTCATGAAGGTCGTCTCCGGGGCGACCAAAGAGTTTGCAATGCTAGCAATGCTCATCATGGTCTTCGTGCTTCTCTTCGGAACCTTCCTCTACTACTCCGAAATGGGATACGACTCAAACTTTGACTCGATTCTGCACGGTTGGTAATTATATTCTAAGTTCCTTAGCAATGATTTGTGACATCACTTCTGGTCTCTGATTATTATTGTCTTCATTTGCACCGGATAGGAGTAATAACTAATATCGTATCATGAAGCATATCGGAATTCCAGGAAGTGAGGAGCAAAACTTTTAGTGCTACCCATGAATTCAAGCTTTAGAATTTAACTCAGATTGAAGTTTAAATGATGTAACTGATACGAGACATTTTTAATCAGAAGCTTTAGAAAATCGTGTGATTCTCGTTGTCAAAATTTGACACCATTTGTAACCGAAGACACTGCTACAGGATGCTGGTGGGCGATTGTTACCGTGACAACAGTTGGCTACGGAGACTTGGCACCCAAAAGTACCATAGGTATGCAATCAATTAAATTTATGACAGGTTTCATGGGCCTGTGGCCAACTAAATTTGGTAAATATTTTGTGCGAGATATTTATCAAATAACTTGCGTCTTGCAATAATTTTCATGAGATTTCCAATGATTTTCAATTAAATAAATCATTTCGGTAATGACTTAATAAAAATCGCCACAGTTTCTTAACCCAAATGCTTACAAAAGATGAAGCACACTGTTAATCGTCCTTACTTTTATAACTTCAATCATCCATGGGAAGTCCTTACTTTAACTTTTATGGGAAGTTGATACCCATTACCCAATCGTAAGAAACAAGTCAAATTGTAATATTGACGAAATATCGTTATTTCTTGCTTTCCTATTTCGACTCGCGCAGAACTCGAGAGATGCATTCTATCAAGGTATAGCCAGGGGTGATTTTCTTAACTATCACGTCTTGCTTTTGAAGATTAGATATCAACAACCCATGAAATTTAAGGTGGGGACGATTAACGTAGTCTGGTCAGTATAATATGCAAAATCAGTCTCATATCTGCAAATTATCGTTAGCATGCCCCACAATCATATTCGTGACTATGATATTCGTGCTTTTATGGTAAAAGAACCTTTAATTTTAAAAATCCTACGCAAAGATCACTTTAAACAAGAGTTTTGCTCGTTTAACCATTTTCTTTAGCTTAAATTAAATTTGAGGTGTCTATTTCCGTCTCTAACTAGCAGCTTAGCAGGAAACTGCAGCCGTATGCTTTCTATCCGAATGCAAAATCTAGAAATATACGATCATTCACGTCAACTTCGCGTTGATCATGGAATTACAGAACCCTAAAACGATTTCATTTGTGCCTGTAATACATAAACCTTTGACTTTGTCTGACCGGCCGATCACGTCTATGCGTCTATAGGTATTGGTTTGGTACATTGGTTAAGACCTTTACTACGGGCTGCGGGTCAATGTATGTCATAAATTCGTTATCATTATATTCGCGCCTCATATGCATTCATTCGAGAATCAAGTTTGAATAAATCTATGAGCATGATAGAAAAATACGTGTATCTTCACCCTTTTACTCTTTTAGTTTTACTTCTGTACTGTGGTTTGTCTTCTTGTAGTTTCATGAAATTTTGTATTAAAAATTTGTAACTTGGCCGTTTTATATCCAATTTGAATATGATTTTGTGGGGTCACACGTGTTATATTTATTATTTATACCTTGGTCCTTGAATTGGAATGAAGGTCTTTAATATCAGACCACGACAATTTTAGTTATATTCGTTCCACAATATGGGAAAATTATTTTGTTAACGGTGACACAAAACGGTGCATAAAATCAGATTTTAAAATCGCGCTTATCAGCTATACAGAACATCGGTAGATAAGGAATAAGGATGAGGGATTGTTTTTAATGCGAAATTGTCGGAAATTCGAAGTGATATCATTAGTTTTTCGTTTAATCTCATTGTTTCTGATCTAAAGAGCAAGTGCAAATCATTATGGAATACCCTTAGTATAATACATGGAACGACCCGTTGAAAATTTCTGTTCGACCGTGAAGCACTGAAGCGTGAAAACATGAGTTTTGTGTACAACGGCCATGATGATAAACATCGCTTATTGATTTGCGGGCCCAACAGTCAAAAAGGGGCGTTCATGTACAGATTAGGACATTAGGTTTCACCAAGATATTTTCAAATACTCCTTGCCTAAAATGTTCATTATTGCCACGAATATAACATGTTACTAACGGTAATTTGCAGGGTAAAAACATAATGCACTTATATATTTAATACTGGCCAGAAAAAGTATTTTGAGATTCACTCGCCTTCACTTGAGCACTTATAACTTCAATCAAGCTTTAAATTTAACCTAAATTCCTCATAACTTTAAAATAGTGAAATCAAGCTTTAAACGCATCATCATTAGTGACCTGTAACTACTTATAAACTTGTAAATTGTTAAATGATCCAGTATTTATTATTTTGGCTCGGTATATTGCTTGACAGTGCGCCCCTCAGGTCGCCTCATAGGCAGTATAGCCGTGGTCCTAGGGATCGTTATCCTGGCCCTCCCCATGACAGTCATTGTTTCCAAATTTAACGAATCTTACGGCGATGTAAAGCGGAATACGGAGAAAGACCAGCTGAAAAGAGTCAGAGCGTATGCGATCGCGAATGGAGCGATATTTTGAGACACCAGTTCCACTCCCCACAGATGATTGTAACAATTTAACTAAATAAATTTATTTAACTATATATTGATTTTACTTAAGTGGGGTGCAATTATGCGTCAATTTCAAGAATGAGTCATTACAGTAATGCAGTAACTGAGTGTTGAATGAAATGCTAGAGTATGGCCCGAACTCAATTCAATTTGAACATTTTCTTTTGGGATATTCAGATCCAGCTTAATGTGGCCCCTATGTGAACAATCCGTAATATTTGATGAGCTTATTTGGTTCAAACATCACTGCCTAATCTATTACATAATTTCGTAAGAGCACGTGAATAATGTCTGTGCGGGCGCACAGTTTAAATTTGAGCTTGCCAAGAGAATATCAAGAGAAACGAATGCTAAGATGCGCATAATGGTACCGTTGCTATGGAGACCAATTTTTTCGCACGTGCAGATTATAATCAGTTCTATGCGAGTGCTTTCTATTACGCTACTACTGTTGAATACTGTGCTGTAGTTTTTGAAAAATTTTTACGTTTTCTTTGCTTCAAATTCAAGATCAAATTCAAGATGGAGAATGGGCATAACTTGAATAACGGAGGATAATGCATTGATTTAACAAAGCTTAGGCAGAGATTGGTATACAATTGAAGCTGAGTCGGTGATAACTGTAGTTATGAAATTGACGCTTAAGGGCATTTCAAGGTTTTCAAAAGTGTTCAATTTAATCGAGTTGAACATAGGTGTAAAGCAGATCATGGAGACCGGTCCTCGCCTGGATCAATGGAAAAACAAAATTGTCCAATGTCAGTAGGAGAATAAAATGTCATAAAATTGCTCATAACTTTTGTTCTAAATTTGTTTGAAATTTTTTGCTGCGGTAAATTGGTAAAAAATATCCAAACACTTTGAATGGAAGCGCTGAAAATTTTTCAAAAGAGGTGCTGTGTAGCAGCGCCGAGTGAGATGCGTTTTTGCAGCCCCAATGCCCCAACGGGCCTGCTAGTATAAGTATAAAGTGCTATTAGACGATATATTGTATCTAACACGATACTGCCTGCTGGCATTAAGATCTTCGATTTAAAAGATATCTTCAATATATAGTTGAAGATATCTTTCAAATCAAGGCTTTCAATGCTAACAGGAAGTGTCATGTTTGATACATGTTATCGACTCTTGCGCACGCAACTTATCAGGTTTAATGGAAGCATAAGATTGATCAATATAAAGACTCAACCACTATAGGGTGCTACTTCTGAATTCCGACGAAAGTGCGCGTTTCAAAGACTGGAAATAAAGTTGTATTTACTTAATGATAAATGAATGACTGTTATAATAAAAACAAACCTTATCTTCGCACGTAAGTTCGTCGGCTCGAGGCTCGTTGTGGCCGTCCATGTCTGATCCCTCCCAAGCTGCGTTCCCATGGCAACTCATTTCCATTCACATGGTACCGAGCGCTAACCAAAACGTATCTCCATCATCTCTTCCTATCTGCAATTAAAGCAGGGCATTATAACGATATTTTAAACCCGCCTAATAAGGCAATTGTAGTAATTTTACGGCGTATGCAATGAAATGTGCTGCAGAACATTCTGGGCCCATCTAAAAGGGACAATTTGTCGCTATTAACTTAGGGGTCAAAGACTATGTCTTAGAAGGTTCAGTCCCACCCTCTTGCGCTTGCCCCGTTAAAGCACCTCCATAAACCTCGTACAACCAAACCTTTTTATCACCGAGAATCACTTTCTGCGATCAAACAATGCGTCTTAGAGGGCTTCAGCCTCTTTCCCCTGCTGAGGTCAATCCCATGGCCCCTGCTCTTCATGGCCCCTGAAGTCCAGGTTATCTAACGTGACACTCGTGACCACATAATATTATGATCCCCCCAATTCCTGATTAATGAAGCAGCAAGTTACGTATTTCATCGCTCGCTATCAAGGGGACTGAAGTGCTATCATAACTACATGATGCCAGGTATGGGCATGATTCATGATGCCGAGGAAGTCAAGGCATTTATTACAAATCCAATCACCAGATGTGTTATTTAAGCTTCAGATGTGTAATTTAAATGGATCATTTTGATCATAATATTATGAAATGAAAGTACACTATGAAGGGCAATATTATGATGAAGCTGTAGGGGATATAAGGCAAGGATTTTAGAACAACCTTATTCAACTGTGCCCCCAATGAATGAGTAGCGCTCTTAATCGCATTCATTGGTCATTATTCCTATTTAACGCATAAAGCATTTCATATCGTCATGATTATATTTTATTCGTATCTCTCGATTTCTTAATTTTATTCTAATTTTACAATGGTTCCTTAATCGAGTCTGCTATGAATTCTGAAGCCCAATTTCAAATAATGAAGAATAACAACGTCGGATGTCTTGTGACACTCAAACTGTTTAGATTTGAAAATCAAATAGTTTGGTCTTCCCCAGGTCTCCATTTTGACATAAATCAAAAACATGCAACATAACATGGCTGCCACGCCCGGTTTGGCTCATTACTCTGAAGAATGTCAGATCTTCTTAAAATGATAACTTCTTCCACTATAGCCTTGCTTTCATAAACAAACTTAAGTATGCAGGAATTGCTTTTCAAGATGCTTCAAATCAGAAGAAACACAGAAGCAAATGAATTTGAGGTGTGCGAAAATGAAATTGATCCGCGAATTTCGAAATAAAATTTGTAAATTTATTATTTATGAGTGAATCACTACTTGGCTTCTTTATTGTCTAGTTCATGATAGTAGCAAAGAGGTTTCCGTGCTGATGAAGGTTGCGTTTCTATAAACAAAAGCAGCAAATGGCCATGAAGTAATGGAAGTAGACTACCTTCATACTGCAACAGACAGAGGCTCTTCATCATTTATAAATTTCAATCGTTATACAGTTTTAAAAGTTTGTTCTCTTCAATGCCTCCTCACAAAATCACCAAAAGGATATAGCTTATTTTTCAGTATCAAATAGAGGGGAGGCTGTATTTACTGTTCCCCTGTGTTGGTTTTTCATAAAGTGTTGTAAAATTAGGGGTTTCAAGGAGATTTCAGTTTAAAATAAGAAGGGGGGAGGGCGCGGCGAACGCGAATGGTTTTAATTATGTACTTTTCAACTGGAGAGCGAGAACTCGGTTTTGAGAAAACCAGAGGGGAATTAGCCATGAGAGCGTCTGGATACTATTATTCGGATACTATTTGCAGTAAATGCCATCATTGACATAACTCTGACGACAACGAGAGTGTGACGGAGAGAAAACAGTTGAAGAAACGTACCCAGCTGTTTGCTTTATGAAGTTCTAACGAAAATATGTAATTACATTCGTATAATCTGAAGTTTTCAAAATTTTCAAAGGTCTCATCGGGAAGGGTGTAAAATGATATTCCCACCCAAGTTGTCCTCCTGTCTATTTGGTATTGAAGAGCGAGTAAAGAAGAGTAAAGCGATTACATATTCCATTTGGGAAGCAGCTTTAACTATATTAAAGCTAAATCAAATTTATTACTATTCTTATTCTCAAGAGTATTAGAAATTATTTCATTCGTTAGACTTCTCAAAAGTTTCGTGCTATTTCATCGGCTCTATAGTTGCTTTTTCAGATAATTCTGCCTTAACGTCTTTATTTTGTCCATCTTGCATAATTATCATCGTTATTATCATTGATATCGGCCGGTAACCAATTTCTATGTTTCGGTATTTAACTCCTTTATGATGACCTAATCTTCCATTGGTTCAGTCTTTTGACCACCAAAATCCTTTAAATCCTTTAAATCCTTTAAATAACGCAGCCGGCAGAACGAGTTGCAATTTACCAAGCGTTGGCAATTGACACGACTCCCAGTCACCAACCCAATAAGTTGACAACTTTCGACCCAAGATTCATTATTACCCTCCCGTGGCTCAAACTCCAGTGTGATAATTATCGATATAATGATATATCACTCCTTAATAGGACTACTGAACAGTGGCGGAATGATAGAGCAGAATATCGTTAAATAAATTGTTTATTTTATGAAGGAGCACTCGAAAATCTATAAAAACGTTGAATTCAGACGAGGGTCGTCAGACCTGGAGTGGTAGGTTATTTGTTTTACTGGTTAAGCTTCTAGCTGGCAACAAATGGATCGTGTGATAATCTTTACTTTAAACGAAAAGAATGTATATCTTGACGCCTCGTGTGATAATTTTTCGATATAACACTCCCATTCGTTATTTTAATCGTACAATATTAATTTGTCAACATCTGCGAAGGTCTAATGATTTTTGTCGATTTTAGTAGATAACTTGGATGATTGATATCATAGAACCGTAAAAAAAACCCTTCCATTTCATGTCCAATTTCAGAAATTAAAAAAATAGGGCGGTATGGCTTGGGTGGTTCACAAAAAGGCTATCATGGAATAAACCCAAAATATCATAATTTTAAATGATCAAAATGATGTGCAAGGTTCCATTTTTTGCTTAATAGGACTACTGAACAGTGGCGGAATGATAGAGCAGAATATCGTTAAATAAATTGTTTATTTTATGAAGGAGCACTCGAAAATCTATAAAAACGTTGAATTCAGACGAGGGTCGTCAGACCCGAGTGGTAGGGAGTACTGTTTGTCGGGTATTAAACTCGTCATACAAACGCAGTGATATCGAAAATTGTCAAACTCGGCTGACGCCTCGTGTGATAATTTTCGATATAACACTCCCATTCGTTTGTTAATCGTACAATATTAATTTGTCAACATCTTTGCGAAGAATTAATGATTTTTGTCGATTTTAGTAGATACAACTTGGATGATTGGATATCATAGAACTACTAAAAAACCCTTCCATTTCAATCCAATTTCCAGAAATTAAAAAATAGGGCGGTGAAGTTATAGGCTTGGGTGGTTCACAAAAAGGCTATCATGGAATAAACCCAAAATATCATAATTTTAAATGATCAAAATGATGTGCAAGGTTCCATTTTTTGCTTAAAATTGCATTAATCATCACCCTGGTCACCAATTCTCTATATAAGACCTGTGAAACTATTCTAAATTGCCAATGCACAATCTTATGTTGACGAACCTCAATCAAAAGCCTCATTACTTGATTATATGCTCCAAGTTCATTTACCCAATCCCATCAAACATGGACGATATTGTTGTAAACATCCCATTTCAACATCATAACACCCGTTTTAGTCTGATGCCGGGATACATATCGATATCTCTGATATGGCTTATATTTTGGAAGCTTTTCACACAGTCATACTATTATTATCTATTTATAATAGTATGTTTTAGTGATAGCAGATATTCCTTAGAAAAAATAGAGCAATGAGAAATCTCTGCCTTACAAAGGGCGGTAGTGAGCAACAGGGCTCCGTGCGCCATTTGGCTGTAAGCTGCAAAACTAAAGTGATTTTCTCTTGGTTCTAGAACACTCAGGCATAAGTTTTACCTCATTTCGTGTATTTGCATGGGTTAGAGTCTTTTGGCTGTTAAGGAAAGTTTCTGTTGAAGAAAAAGTAATTAACTTATAATGCTGAAAAAAAGCGATAGGTATGTCAACATTTGTTTGACGTTTGTTTTGGTGCGTGAAATCGGGCAACTTATCGCTTTAACGTCAATATTAATAAGCAGTCAAAGACATGGCGCGTGACGTCACAGTGAACAGCGCACTCCCTTACTCCCTTTGTGCATGAGTAAATCAACACGAGATTTTGATTTAAAATCATAAATTAATAGTGATGAGCTGCTGATGGGTTCCGAGTTATTTAAGCGGCTCAACCCTCAAAGTTTGGTCGCAAGTCCATAAGTGTCAAGATACACTCATTATTTGATTTTACTATTTTAGTTCAAAACTGCCTTTAAGGGGACCGGACGCCGGGGGGGTAAGAGGTCGATTTCCATTTTTTTGTTTTTCTGTTTGAGGAGAACGCCAGCTACCAGTAGGTTTTACCCCATCAGAAACGAAAAAGGTACCAATTGAAAATTATGCCAAAAATAAAAGATAAAGCTGGCACTGAAAAGGCTTAAAACCTGAAACAAAAACGGTGCCATTTCAAAAAAGGTGCAAAATTCAGAAACAAAAATGGTACCTCTTTGAAATCGTGAAAAAATCAAAAACAAAAAAGGGTACCATTTGGAAAATGTGCCAAAAACCGGAAACAAAAATGGTACCATTTCTAAAGTGCAAACAAAAAATCGTACCATTTCAAAAAAATCGCTAAAATGACGACCAAAAATGGTACCATTTTGAAATCGTGGAAAAATCAGGAACAACAAAGGGTTTCATTGGGAAAATGTGCCAAAAATCGGAAACAAAAATGGTATCATTTCAAAAAAGTGCCAAAACTCAGGAGCAACAATGGTACCATTTTGAAAAATTGCCCAAAATCACAAACATTTTGAAATGGTGCAAAAAAATCAGAAACAAAAATGGTACCATTTCAAGAAAGTGCCAAAAATCACGAACAAAAATGGCACTATTTCAAAAAAGTTACAAAAATTATGAACAAAAATGGTACCATTTGGACATTGTGTCAAAAACCGGAAACAAGAATGGTACCATTTAAAAAAAATACCAAAAATCGCGAACAAAAATGGTACCATTTGAAAAAAAAAGCCAAAAAATCAGAAAAAAATGGTATCATTTGAAAAAATGTTCCTACTTTTTTAAGGTTGTTTTGACACTGAGAATTAAGCCCCCTCAAACCCCCTTGAACCCCCCCCCCCCCAAAATTAAACCCCCTATTGGTGGTTTTTTATTGAGGGGTTGCCCCCCCCCCATATTGTTCCTAGCCGAAGTTATGAATTTTAAAATCGCGATTTCGCCTGTAATTACAGTGCACGCGCAAACTTACAACGCATTTTGCCAAAAATCAACTTTAAAATCTACAGTTTTTGAGAAAACCCCTTAAAACTTGGTAGTTATGTTCTAGGGCATAAAAAAAACTTTTGATCGGCCACCTTTTTGATTTAGGCCTCAGAAGTAAAAATATGAATTTTCAAAGTTGGCTCCTGTCCAAAAATTGTCAAAAATGACCATTTTCAAATTTTAAAAAGCTCCCATATTTTCACTTGTAGTTTTGAGGCCTAAATAAAAAAAATTGACCGATCAAAAGTTTTGTTTTATGCCCTAGAACATAACTACCAAGTTTCAAGGGTTTTCCTCAAAAACTGTAGGAGGAGATAGATTTTAAAGATGATTTTCGGCAAATTGCACGTTGAAATTTTGCGCGCGCAGTGTAATTACAGGAAAAATCGCGATTTGAAAAATCATAACTTTAGCTAGGAACAATATTTTAACATGGGCTAAAACCTCCTGGTAGCTGACATTCTCCTCTATCAGGAGCAACAAAAACCCGAAAACCGACCTCGGACCCCCCGCCCCCCTTAATTCATTTATGAAAAATGTTCCGTTTTGTAATAGTGTGATATATAACAGTGGCACTTCGATCTGCAGTTTTGCGTGCGTGGCGCAATTATGCGCGGCGTACAGACATTTAATTTATGTCTTTACGCCGCGCACAGAAAACTGTAGTTCGAACTGTCACAGTCAATTTCAGATAGTCTTTCGAATTTTCGAAATATTCCTGTACTGAGGTTTTCTATAGGTACTAGAAGTGTTGATATTATAGTGTTGCTACTAGAAGTGTTTTGTAGGGGCTCAGTTGAATGTTGCATATTACCTAAGTTACAAACCATTAAAAGATTAAATGGCTGATACCTACATGCTGGTTTGAGTGCCGTAGCAGCATGGCAACTCAAAATTGCGTAGTGCGTAAAACAGAGTAGATATAACTTTTTAACCATACGTTGGCATAATAGGTAAAGGAAGCACTTTCATGGAAATAAACCTAAAATCAAATGTTATAATATCTAATATCTCTTGATCATATGGTATATGCCAATACTTAGCTCCAATTTAAGATTTTTAATGCTGCCGATTTTGATCTAGTCAATTCAAAATCCGCAGTGCGATTTTGTCACCGTTGAGCAAGTTTGTTGGTCAGAGGATCTTTTTTGGACTTGAACATGAATATTTCCAATGTGCCTTGGAGTTCAATTTGGACATGAATTTATGAGGTTAATAAATAATAATAATAAAATGTTAGTAAGGTTTAACTACATCACAATAAGTTTATCAAACGAACTTTAATCAACTATTTAAACTAGTTGGAACTATTTAAAATTCCCTAAAATTTGTATGTTCATAATTGAAAGCCTTTTACTAAATAACTTCTTGCTACTTAGTAACTGAACTAGTGATTATCGAAATTGATCATTTAAGCACATGATTGTAATCATTGAAGCATGTTAAGGGCTGATTGGAGTAGTATAGACATTATCATTATCTTTATGAGGTAACAGTTAATAAGAGAGTCTTTGAAGTTAAGGAGTAGAGTTACTTTCAGAAGTCACCAAATATTGCTTAATTAATTAGTTATATAGTTGCGTGGGGAACAAACTCTTAACCTCACGAATTTAGGGAGCAAGTTTAAAACGTTAAATGATACGATAAACTTTAAAATCAGGGACTTTCGAAAATCATGTGATTGTCGTCGTCAACCTCACGAACTTTTAACCTCACGAACTTTTAACCTCACGAACTTTCACCTCACGACACTTTATTGGACATATTATTTGATTGTTTATGTAAAATAAACTATTACTTTTACTGAACTATTTCTTTTACTGAACTTCGTAATATTTCACTTTTACGCTGAGGTTAGGGCCAGGTTAGGCTTACGGTTAGGGTCTGGATATGGGTTTGGGTCAGGAATGAGGGATCTAGTGCCGTGATCAGGCTGATATCAATCTCTAAGGTTTCCGTGATCCGGCTCCCGTTTCTATGCATGATAGCCATCTGCTTCAGCGCACATTGCTCGAGTTCCCAACGAAAGCCGATCTGGTATGGTCACCTAGCACAGACTGATATCAATCTGTAAGGTTTCCAACCACCAACTGACCACATCCACTGACAATACACAGGTCGATACCATGAACAACTCTACAGCAAGCAGCGCTGCTAATCTCATGGGAGATACTAACTTCTTGGAGCACTCGGACCTCCTCTACGGAGTTATGGGAGGAGTGTTGGGACTCTCCCTCCTCATCAACATTCCTCTCCTCGTGCTCTACACTCGGCAGAGGAAGTGGAGGAGTAGCTACCACATGGCCTTCCTCAATGTGGTCGTGGCGGACATCACCATGGCCTGCTATGGCATCCTCGTCACTGTGCCTCGTGAGTTTAGAGCGAGAGCAGTAGCACTTTATGAATTAAGATAATAAGGGGCGAATAGACGATAAGAACCTTTTTCTTCAATGAAAGTCGCAGAATTAGAAATGCCCAAAGTAAATAGTCAAGAGTTGAACAAGCTCAGTATATCATATTTTATAGATGCCGATCTCACTAAATATCACTAAATGATCAACTTCTAACTTCAGTTTCGTTGTGCTGGTGGCCCGACGGGATGGCCCGAGTCATGTGTGGTGTTTCGTCAGCCCTCAGGATCCCCGTGTCTCTTATAAACTTCGTGGCTGTAGTACCTCTCACGTATGATAGATGGGTGGCCGTCCTGAGGCCCATGAGGTAAGTTATGATGTCGTTGTCAATTTCATTTGTTGTACGAATCATAATGAGTCCGATGTTGACTTTTTTTAATATGTTGACTTTTTAAAAACCTTTTTTATCCCAGTGGAATAGTCTTGAAAAGTGGCTGGGATTCGCCGCAAAAAATTGGCTGCTTTCAATCTCGATATCTTCGTATTGGCATATTATTGCGGACAGGTTCTTGCGAAAATTTCTCACAATATCTCAATTGCAGATACAGAGGCAGCAGAAGACTACACAACTTCATCCTCAAAGTCCTGATTGCCCTAACTTGGATCCTCCCCCTGACCAACATGGTCATACTCCAGATCTACTCCGCAGTAAACTTCCCTGTCACCTTCCAGCTGATGCCCGCTTCGTGCATCTGCATCATGTCCTCAGATGTATCCTCCAAAGTGTTCCTCCTCATCAGTCTCATCGCTCCGACCCTCGTCTTTATGGCCTCTCCCCTCATCTTCAACATCATCGCTTACACTTGCATCCTCGTGCGGATGTTCAAGTCGAGTGCCAGGACCCGGCAGAGACAGCAGTTCACCTACTCCATCGCCCTGAAAGCCCTGATGATCACTCTCATCAACATCCTATCCTGGGTACCCTTCATAGTCCTGGCGCAGGTGCTGAAGGACAGCACCACAGCGCTGCACAAGAGGATCTCTGTGGTGCTCCTCTACACTAACTGCATCACTGATCCCCTTCTCTACACCTCCTCCTGCTACCTTCTCCAGCAGTGCAAGGAACAGGCAGCCAAACACAAACTCATCATATCCCGAGCCATGCCGCTCACTAGGTCTACTCCGATCTCACTGGAGAGGAGCTGTCTGTCTACAGTGGTCATGAACAGTGCTAACATCATCTCATCAGGAGGCATGTACTTTGAAGAGATGTCGCTCGTTACTTTTTTCAACAGCAGACAATACTGAGCACAGGCTCGTATCCAGTTTTCTTACTGAGTTCGCATAGAAGGAAGCAGAGTCTAAACTTCTAAGCAGGACCCAATATAGATTTTGAAGACGAATTTATCTTTTCAAGGTAGTATTAATTATTTGGCTAAATTATTTATTTGGCTAATTTTTTGCAAAAAAAGATTGGGTTCACCCGATAGCTGGCAGCTGTAGATTTTCAGATATTTAGTTTTTTATCTGTCAAAATTTCCACTACTTCATTTATTGGAATAAGTGTCTTTCTTTTCAATTTTGATTACTATTGAAGGGTTTGATCCTTAAACAAATCGAATGATACCTAACATTAATCGCTGCATAATGGGCAGCAGCTGTTGCAAACAACTGATTCTACAAAGCAAAAAGAAGCTAAGAAATATCTCACTGTTATGGGTATATTTTAAATCTTTTGAAACTTTCAACAACGACTTTGATTCTCTTATCTCTACAATCAAACGAAGCTAAGTGCATTAATTCATTACTTATAATTATCAGTTAGTGGGATGAAATGGATGTAGTGCTCTGATCGTGATGTAAGGGAAAGAATCAAGTCTAGAGATAAAACAGCAAAATAACTGTGGGAATGCTGGTAGTAACAACGTAACAAGCATATTTTTATGTCGAAGATTGAACACGTACATACGAGAAGTAAGTTATGTCAAGCAGAAATGCAGCTTGAACAAGCAAAACCTAAATTCCATCCCTTAACGAATTCAGGAAAGAACATGAGGGTCTAGCACCACAAACAACCACTGATTCACGCGCACATTGTAAAAAAAAGATAATTCCAAACGAAGCAGTGCTCAAAAATTCATATGTTATCACCAACGAGAAAAACTTGATCATGCTACGCATATCGTTAAGTTACTAGTTATTCTATTATGTATTTTATAGCATTTGTTTTGATAAAACATGACGGAGCTGCAAGCTGCAAGCGTGCACTGGAGCTGAAGTGCGGCCGGAGATAACGTCATAGAAACGCAAGAGAAACACGCAAGTCTGCATCATCAATTGACTAGACTAAATCATGAAAATTAGATCATTCTTAAAAGTGTATGATTTCTTTAGAACCTTCAGCTCTATATTAAATGATGATAAGCGATTGCTGGGAGTTACCAGAACATATAGATCATGCACAAGGAATTAGAGATGCAGATTGCAGAAATACGATCCAGCATCATACTACAGGACAAACATGGTGATGAGAATGCCTCTCAGTCATATTCAAGGGTATATGCCGTGCATATACTTATATTTCTGATACTCTGTGCTGATCTATATGGGACCTTGATGAAAGTAAAAACAGCGGTGCAGTATATTTTTCAAAACAAACGGAATACCGTGATGAACGGAGTGCGTTGCTTTTAGAGCTGTTTAGGGTCATTGTTTGGCAGGATATTTCCCCAAGAGATAGCAGGAGGTATAGCAGTGCTGTATTCTCCCGTTTGTGCCTTCCTGTGCTTATCTAACATCTGTTTAGTGTCCTAAATACTCAATATCATAAATGCTTAGTATCATAACCGCTCGGTTTCATAAATGTTGGGTGTCGTAAATGTTCAGTGTCATGAATGTTCGGTGTCGTGAATGCTTTATGGGGTGAAAATTAACATCTTATAGATTTCGATGCTTGAGGCTTTCTAGAAATGCGGATTGGAAACATGACTTAAAGTTGGTGTGAAGTCCTGAATGGCTTCGGGGTAAACTGCAAAATATACGAAGACAAGAGTAAGCTTGTTTCACGTTTAGGGAGAACCGATGGCAGATTAGGGAATTTATGACAACAGAAAATTATACTATGTCAGAGAATTTGCAAATTTACGGTTACAAGACTTTTAGGTTAGATATGTAATAGAGTTATCTCAAATTCAAACTGCTCAGTGCTCAACAGTCCAAGTTAATACCTATTCTTCTAACACTTTCAGGGGAGATTTTGATTTAAATCAAAGCTTGCTCCTAGTTCCTCCGAGTCCCATGAATGCGTAACTTCTAACTCTCAGAGTACGATAGACAACAATAGTCTTATTGTAAGGAACTGAAAACTAAATATTCATGATGATGAATGTGGTTCTATTGAGATATTGTAATGAAGTAATTGAACTTAACTACAAAAATCTTTTTGAATCGCACCATCTTTCAGTATGGAAATGTTTCTGCCACAGCATTCGTTTAATTGTTCTAACTTTGGAGGAAAAACTGTACTCATATCTTGAGCACCTTCAGGTATCAAAGCTTTAACTCAGTACGTAGGTACCGTGTAGTCAAAAATAAAATAGTGCCATCAGTACACTGCGTAACCCCAGTGCATTTTAAATACTTTTACTGGAAACTCTCGCTACTACCACCTCACAAAACATTTCTAAAAGGTGCAATTTGAACCCTCCAACAGTTCTAACTTACAATTTTAAAGTTCAAGATTATAAACAAAACTTGCGTACACGTAGCCACGGACCTGGCCTAACGGGTCCATTTTGGGGAACTTCCAGAGGGCGTCAGCCCGGAGGATGTATCCGGCTTTGGCTCGAGCCCGTAGGGCGGGGGAACGGACATTTCATCTCACGACACTTCATCTCACGACACTTTATCTCGCAATATGTCAGCTCTACGCAAAGGTAAGGGTCCGGGTTAGGTGGGGGTTAGTGTTTAGTTAGGTCAGGGTTAGGGTTTGGGTAAGGGTTATGGTTAGGGCCAGGACAGGGAGATGAAGTGTCCTGAGATGAAATGTCGTGAGATGAGATGTTGCCCACCCGTAGGGCGAGGGTCTAAACCAATATGGACCCGATCAGGCAAGTGTCTAGATATTATAGACATTAGAACCGCATGAAAACGTCAGAGGGTTCTATAATTCTGAAGAAAATTTTGATGCTCTCCGATTGAGTTTGACTTCACAACCAAAACTTCACCGACTCCGCCCACTTCAATTCAATCCTAATATTTTAAAAATGTGGAGTTTCAACTTCATTTCTGTAAGCTCTGAAACTACCTCTCTGTTTCACTTACTGACCATTCATAGCATTCTGATAGACATGACCGTTACCTTGAGGAATGACTTATTAGGACTTCATAAAAGGATTAGGATATGACTATGAAAATCGGGGGATAAGAGTCCAAGCCCTCCTGATGCAATTTTCCCCAACTTTTCAGTTCAACCATGCTTGTCAGCTGGTACGATTCCAGTTGTTTATCTATAAGGTACCCTCTTGCAGATTGTGAGAATATCTCAACTGTTAACGCAGTAAGGTGACGCAATTTCTTAGAATCAGAATATGGTGGTTTAATGAAAGCAAACCATTGCACTAATTCATGCAGTATAGGGCTTCATGATCTGGGAGTTTGCAGGATTTAATACCCCCCATTAATGTTGGAAGGATAGGCTGAAATAAAATCAAGCTATCATTAGGAACTGCAAGGATGTGAAGATAAACCTTTCTTTATCGCTCGCTATTCTGACTCAAACTTACTGATCTCCCCATCAAACCCTTTTAAAGTTTTCTGCTCTTCGAACTATCGACCAGTGAAGCGCTTTGCACGTCTGCTCTGCCGTTTGCAGCATTAAGCGCGCGCACAAAGACGCGCAAACAGCAGTTCGAACTATCACAGTAAGTCTATACTGCTCTCCTTGAGCATTGACATTATAAAGTTCCTCCTGAAGCACTTGGAACTTCATGGTAGGTGTTACCAAAGCAATTTAACTTTTCCAAGCACCACTCATTTCATATGAGAGTACTTTTAATTTGCCTGCTTCTTACATAATATACTTAAGAGTAAATATATACTCTGCCACTACAGCAGATTATGGATATTATGTCAACATTTATTATTGCATGATGCCTCATAGGCATCAAGGAACGTATCTATGGAGAGCATCGATCTGATATGTTTTGCTTTTAGTTGGAGATCAGTCTATGTTTACTTCAAGAATGATGCAGTAATTTTGGTATTTAATTATCACATAATTTCATAAATCCTAAATCCTAACATAGCCTATGAAGTATGATAATGCTCTAAAATCGCGCGCGGTGCCTACTTGAGCTGTTCCCGTATACGAAAGACTTCGGCATTGTCTTTCCGAAGGCATAATTCTATGATTCTTCAACGGGCAGTGCTGCATAATCTTACATTTCATAGCTCCACTAAACCGTGATTATGTGCTGTAACATTAAGCCTCTTTAATGGTAGTTCATTAGCACAGCACCAAGACCGGACTGAAACAATATGTGATCGAGCAATCCATTAAGATAAATACTTAATCCAATATTATCTAGTTAATTACCCCAGTCAAAGTCTGGGCGGAGTCCAGCCCGAAAGTTGAATAGTGCAAGAAATTAAAATAGAGTAACTAAAGCGTTTACATCATAATATGTGATCGCTACCTAGTGGCACAGCGGCTACCTACTGAAGTATAGTCAGCTAGTTATCTTATTACCACGAGACCTTAATTTTAAATGTGTATTCGTGTTCCAAGCAAGTTTTCTAGGTTTATATATTGTTGTATTATGTTGCAGTGCATAAAACATGCATGTTTGGTTGTAATACATCATCTAAGTTACACGTGACTTCAAATGATTTCCATTTTAATTGCTGGTTTTTCGTGGACTTCTTACTTTCTTACAGTCTAGTTTTACTGATCGTAACCTTACTAAATAACAAATAAATGTACCTATGTAAGGTAATTGCAAGGAAGCTTATGTTTGTGCGGCAATCAGCTACTTAGTAAGTACTAAGCTTACTGATAATGTCCCACAGAGAACTATGAGTCCTCCTACCAAGACGAGACATGACAGAAAGACAGCAGAGAAAGCAGACAGGTCTGAGAAGACGGTAGAAAAGACAGCATCTAAGACGGTAGAAAGGACACCAAGTAAGGCAGGGGAGGAGAAGACGCCAGGGAAGGAGACAAAGAGAGGTCAGCTGCGGAAGGCAGGCAGCAGGGGCCATCTCAGCCACACGGCTCATGGAGGCTCCAACAAGGCTCTCAACACATCCTCAACCGGCTTCGGTTAGTATTTATTCTTTTATTCTTTTATTCAAATCTAGTGGAGTCTGGAGTATACATTGCAATATTCATACAAGAAGGAGCAGAGTGAACCTTCTGAAATGTTAACTGAAATGTATACCTCTCACAGCATCACAATGTTCTGAAGAGGTTGGTGATCGGTCACATAAAATGACATCATTCTGATTTGTTGCCTCTTTTGCATTCGTTTTGCATTTGTTTATGTCACTGAACCATTATTAATACATGGCCATTGGGACAAATACGGTATGATGAATAATACCGTCCAGATACCCTGTCTAATATTCTCACGGTTATCAAATGGTTTACTGACACTTCACTCATTGACAGAAACTCTCTGAAAAAGGACTATAAGCTTGTGGAAGTCACTAGAAACAGATGAATACCATGCAAATCTCATATACACACATAATCAAGAATATTATTAATCAGATGTATTACCGTGTAACCTTATTAGGGGACGCTCGCCTTGAGTCTTCCTTTGGACCCTAGGCCCGCGTCTTTTCATCTTGTATTTAGTTGGCAACCACTACACTCTGAACCACCGGGTTGTACCCTATGATTGATTCAATGGACATTATTTTCAACTTTTGTTTAATTCATGGATTTAGCTGCACGTGCTGGAAATCTTGTGGCGATCAGTATTAGCATAAAGCAACTGCGCAGGTCCCTAGGGAGCCTCACGGTGCATTAATTCATGAATCAGCTAACTCCATCATTGGTGATTGAACGCATAGCACCAATAAGTAAATCAGAGAACCAATGACAAGATTTCAGAACAATGACCAAGGTACAGTAGGGATTAGTGTTCTCTTGGTAGTGGTTATATAGGAGTACCTACTAAGCTACTATTCTATTATCCCAGAATCTACGAATTATCTGACAGGACCAATTCTTATGCCCAGTTCGTATCGCTAAGACTGGCAAACAATAACATTAATCTGGCTTACATTCTAGAACTATCTTCCAACTACAATGTGGACATGAATCAAATAGCTCATAAACTAGTTTGATGATTTGAAGATTTCTCTCTGGATGAAAACCTTCTGGGCTATGTATTATAGAACCTCCGTAAAGTTATTGCAGAAACAACCCTCCCAACCCTTAATGTGTATTTAAGAAGTTTATTTTAAATTCATTCAGTACTCCAGTAGCTGAGGGCAGTGCCGTGTACTTTTCATTGTGGACGCAGTTTCTCGACGGTTTTCGTTAGTTTAAAGCATAATAAAGACATCCTGCCTGCTAACGTTATTTGAATCGACGTCCTGGGGGGTCGTACGGCCACGCCCATTTTTGTCCTCATGTGGTGTTACGAGGCCAGATTATTTCAACTTCTGATGGTCATAGAGACTTCAGAATTTAACCAGGGTGTCTATCTCATCAAGGGAAACAACTTTTTCTCTGACAACTTTTTTGTCAGATAATTAGTTAATTGACCAATTAGCTAATTGGGTCATTTTCAAAAATTCGAAAAAACTTTTTTTGGCTTAAAATGATCACAATAACATGAAACGTGGAAAAAACGTGTTTTTAAGAATATTTTGAAAAATTTTTGACTGAAAATTTTCGGGACTTCGAAAAATTTTCGGCGGAAAAATTCAAATTTTCTTTTTTTGCGTCCTTTAACTTTGTCCAACAATTTTTGGCTGCTTAAAGTCACTGCTGTTGCTTTTTGCTGTTCTGAAAGCACACTTTGACAGCTCCTACTCACTACTGAGCTACTGGTAGTATGCCCTCTCTGGCCCATAGACAAGGGGAGGGCCCGGGGGCTGTGGCCCCCTCGGAAAATTGGAAACATTCCAAAATCGTACCCTTATTTTAAGAAATGTCGAATATCGTAATATTCGTGCCAGGATGAAACTATGGTGTTTTTGTTTGTGAAAACAAATGCAAGAATGATAAACTCGATAAATTTGGACCCCCAATAAACAGTCTAGAACACTCTATTTTTCAAAATTTTTCCGGGGGCTACGCCCCAAACACCTGCTGCAGCTTGCTCATTGTGCAGGGCCCTACCCGGTAAAAACCTTGCTACGGGCCTGTGCTCTCTTCGGAAGTTCGGAACTGGTTGCAGAGCCAGGATCACCACTGTTGACAAGCAGCTTACAACGCGTGTTCGTGACCACAACAACCATGGTGCTCAGAGACAGACCCGTCACTCCGCCAGGCCGCCCCGCTAGGAGAACCTCTGTTTCCCTGAGTCCAGGAACACCCATCACCCTTTTTTAATACATTCTCTCTCATGCTGGGGGATTCCTGCTACACTGAACACTGAACAGAAGAACAGACACCAATGCTGCTGTCATGATCTCATGATGGACTATTATCACTGGATCATGGATGAAACCTGCAAGTCCTCACCCAACCGCTGCAAGCAGCTCTTCACCATCCATGACTTCTTCCCAGACGAACTGCCCCTCCTTCTTCCAAGTAGTCCATTCTGGCAAGACCACAACCCTCTACAAGTAACTCTTGAAGGACGTTGACACCTGGGGTCCCTACCAACCCTCCTCCATCCTCCTGGACTACTAGCTGGCAATCCACAATGCTGTGCCTGTTACCACCAGGGGTTGCAACTTACACTTTTAAGTATTAGATATTATCGACCGCACAGATGTTCTGTATTCAGAGTAGGAACCAGATTGAGAACTCACCAATCAGAGTTCAAGACTTCGCTAAGATTGTAGCCATTTCCTTCGTTCCATTGGGTGATGTTGAGCGTGGAGGATCCTCAACTTCAAGTAGCTTCCACTCCATGGCCCACAACTACTTCAACTACACCTTCTGGAAGTTCCTGGATGCCCATCTTGGCCTCAGCTTCAAATTAATTCCAGTCGAATTATCAGCAGTAGTGTGATTATTTTGGGAGGTGAAGGCAGTCATGTCTACAGGGAACAAGAGCTTTACTTTTGATGGTCCTCAACACTCAGTCAACATCACCTACTAGAACGAAGGAAATGGCTCCAAACTTGGCAAAGTCCTGAGCTCTGATTGGTGAGTTCTAAATCTGGTGAATACTCATCCAGAAGTTCTGCTCGGCTGATATGCTTGAGGGGTGATCCTGGCTCTGCAACCAGTTGCAGCGGTTGGGTGAGGACTTGCAGGTTTCATCCATGATCCAGTGATAATAGTCCATGATGACAGCAGCATTGGTGTCTGTTCTGTTGTTCAGTGTAGCAGGAATCCCCCCAACAGGAGAGAGAATGTAGTAAAAAAGGTGATGGGTATTCCAGGACTCAGGGATAACAGAGGTTCTCCTAGCAGAGTGGCGGGTATGTCTACATCTGGCTATCCTAGGGACCTAGCATGAAGGAAAGCAGCACAACTTGGCCTTGGCTTGAAGTGGAGGCATCAGCAGCAACACCCTTATTTGGGAAAGTCAGTTACCACAGCTTTCCTCTTCAGCTCCTGCTTCCGCATGTAGACGGTAGAGGCAGCTCTCTGAGCACCATGGTTGTTGTGGTCACGAACAGGCGTTGTAAGCTGCTTGTCAACAGTTGTGATCCTGGCTCTGCAACCAGTTCCGAACTTCCGAAGAGAGCACAGGCCCGTAGCAAGGTTTTTACCGGGTAGGGCCCTGCACAATGAGCAAGCTGCAGCAGGTGTTTGGGGCGTAGCCCCCGGAAAAATTTTGAAAAATAGAGTGTTCTAGACTGTTTATTGGGGGTCCAAATTTATCGAGTTTATCATTCTTGCATTTGTTTTCACAAACAAAAACACCATAGTTTCATCCTGGCAAATGAATATTACGATATTCGACATTTCTTAAAATAAGGGTACGATTTTGGAATGTTTCACTTTTCCGAGGGGGGCCCCCGGGCCCTCCCCCTTGTCTATGGGCCAAAGAGGCATACTACCAGTAGCTCAGTAGTGAGAAGGAGCTGTCAGTAAAGCTTCAGAACAGCAAAAAGCAACAGCAGTGACTTAAGCAGCCAAAAAATTGTTGGACAAAGTTAGGACGCAAAAAGAAAATTTGAATTTTTCCGCCGAAAATTTTTTCGAAGTCCCGAAAATTTTCAGTCAAAATTTTTCAAAATATTCTTAAAAACACGTTTTTCCACGTTTCATGTTATTGTGATCATTTTAAGCCAAAAAAAAAGTTTTTTCGAATTTTTGAAATGACCCAATTAGCTAATTGGTCAATTAATTCAATTATCTGACAAAAAGTTGTCAGAGAAAAGTTGTTTCTGATGAGATAGACACCCTGGTTAAATTCTGAAGTCTCTATGACCATCAGAAGTTGAAATAATCTGGCCTCGTAACACCACATGAGGACAAAATGGGCGTGGCCGTACGACCCCCAGGACGTCGATTCAAAATAACGTTAGCAGGCAGGATGTCTTTATTATGCTTTAAACTAACGAAAACCGTCGAGAAACTGCGTCCACAATGAAAAGTACACGGCACTGCCCTCAGCTACTGGAGTACAGGAGAAATTCTACAATCTACAAGCCTTGAATTCGAAATTCCCCATTAGTCTATCCTGACGGCTTGAAGCTATTGTTATTTGTTACAATAAATACTTGAATGTGTGTATTCAAAATGAGAAAGCAACACCATCAGGGGAATGAGGCTTCGAAGCCTTCAGAAAAGCATTCTGAAAAGTAGTCATGTTTTGTGATAGTCGCCTGTCTGAAGGATGGAATCCAGACTGGCTCAGCAGCACAGTCAATACCCTTACAATTGGAGATACCATGGTGGCGGAATGAATATATAATCATCAATCGAGAGCAGCACCGGATCATCTGTAAAGTCCATAATCTCGCAGATGCTACTAACTACAGAGATGGAGAGTGATCGTGGTGCCTGTATCTTACCCCTGATTTTACGACCTTCTCCCCTGGCTCTCATATAGTTGGGTAAAATTGACATACAGCCAAACAGTAGAGGCAGCAGCCTCTACTCCCTTTATTATTTCATATAGTAGGGGAGTTGGTCATTAATGTTATATATTCTGGATTATGGGACCTGTTAGCTCTTCTTGGTGCTATCAATTGTTATGTTTCATAAGAAGACAGCCCACCATCTCAAGGGCACCGGCTATCAATTACCGTGTGTGAAGGTTTTAATGGGATAACTGCTCATAGATTTAGATGCCATGGGACCGACGTTTTATTGCATAATGCAATAATGAATTGACCAATTAGTGTTTTTGCGGCCTGGAACTGGCTTAGCTTAGCGGATAATGGGTGACTGCAGACTCTCCCTAAATCCATAAACAGCTTGATTTTTATCCAACCCCTCCAGATGACTTTTCTTTCATGCCAAAATTGACGAAATATTCATTAATTAATTGGTCTAATTCTGTTGGCAATTGGGCTCCTTGCTGCCAAACCGTAATTTGTAAATTTTCGTAAATTTTCGAGCCTAACATTCTAGATTTAGTCAGTTCGACTTCACCGTGACAGGCTTTGAAAAAGGACTTGCTTGAGTCACTAGAAACAGATGGTCCCTCAAATCTCATATACAAAATAATAAAGGGTATTATTAATCAGATTTATTCCTTTAAAACCTTATTAGGAAAATTTCCCCTTTGGGTTTTCCCTTTTAAAACTAAGGCCCTGTCTTTTCATCTTGTATTTGTTCAACCACTTGAACCAGGGTTGCCCTTATCGTTTGATTTAATGGACCAAAAACTTCTTGTTTAATTCATGGATTCAGCCCACGTGCAGAAAATCTTTGGGCGATCAGAAATTAAAACAGCAACAGCGCAGGTCCAAGGGCCTCACGGTGCTTTAAATTTCCTTGAATAA
Organism: Beroe forskalii; assembly: GCA_011033025.1. NCBI lineage: Eukaryota > Metazoa > Ctenophora > Nuda > Beroida > Beroidae > Beroe > Beroe forskalii. Next base: position 230,104 of record WFMF01000003.1, on the reverse strand, counting down.
ATCCCTCCATCATTGGTGATTGAACCCTTATTAGCACCAATAAATATAAGAGAACCAATGCCGTTTCAGAACAATGCCCCAGGGTTTTAAAAATTTGGGGAATTAGTGTTCTCTTAAGGGGTTTTTGGAGTCCCATCTCTTTTCCCTATTTTCCCCCAGAACCCTACGATCTATCTGAGGGAAAGTCTTGCCCCGGTTGTATCTTAGACTGGCACAAGGACATTAATCTGACTGACATTCTAGATCTATCTTCCAACTTCAATATGGACATGTATCAAATCGCTCAAAAACTCGTTTGATGATTTGATGATTTTTTTTCTGGATGAAACCTTTTGGGCTAAGTATCCAAATTAACATTCATTAAGTTATAGCAGAAACAACCCTTAAAGTGCATTTGAGAAGTTCATTTTAAATTCATTCAGAAGAAATTCTATAATCTACAAGCCTTGAATTCGGAATTCCCCATTAGTCTATCCTGACGGCTTGAAGCTAATGTTATTTGTTACAATACTTCAATGTGTGCTGTGCATTCAGCCGAGAGCAAACCATTATCAGGGGGTAGAATGGAGGGTTTGAAGCCTTCAAAGCATTCCCAGTGCAACATGTTCAGACAGTCGTCAGGTCTGGAAGGATGGAATCCAGAGACTGGCTCAGCAGCACAGCTCAATACCCTTACAATGGAGATCAATGGTGTATAATTGTGAATATAATCAATAATCGAGAGAGCAGCACCGATCATTCGTAAACCACACCGCAGATGCTACTAGATGGACTAAGAGAGATGGAGAGAGTGATCGTGGTGCCTGTAATATAGATCTAAATCTTACTCCCTGGATTTTATTTAATCTCCTTCTCCCCTGGCTCCTCATATACGTACTGACATACAGCCACACAAACAGTAGATAGCAGCAGCCTCACTCCCTTTATTACTAGCAGTAGGGCAGTTACTCGGCTAATGTTATATATCTCTTGGATTACGGGACCTTGTTAGCTCTAAGGTTGAGCCGCGCACACTCACATGCCACGTTCATGTTAGTACATTGTACCACGATCTCAGAGGGCACCGGTATTATCAATTACTGTGTGTAGGTTTTAATGGGGATAACTGCTTCATAGATTAGATGCCAAGTGGACCGACGTTTTATTGCATAATGCACAATGAATTGACTAATTAGTGTTTTAAGTGGCCTGGAACTGGTAATGGAAGTTTAGCGGATAATGGGTGTAGACTGCAGACTCTCCCTAAATCCATAAACAGCTGGATTTTATCCAACCTCCATGACTTTTCATGCCAAAATTGACGAAATATTCATTAATTAATTGGTCTAATTCTGTTGGCAATAAATTTCGTTACAAACCGTAATTTGTAAATTTCGTAACTTTTCGAGCCTACAATTAGATTTAGTCAGTTCGATTTTGTCTACAGGCTTTAATTTGCTTGAGTGACAGAGCGTGTTAGTTGTGAATCTTTTAAAGCTTTTAATAAAGCAGGATTCCTGGATATAACTTCAGCTTCATCTGCGAAAGTGTGTTTGTTATTCTAGAGTATAGTAGGTATATCCATTATCGCAACACTTTAGAGGCAGTGATTGTAACTATTGTTGCATGGAATTGGATATAGGAATCTTGAACTGCACATATTCTGTGTTCTAGTTTTTGGCCTTTTCCCGAGTTTTCTACTTTTCAGTAGTGAAGTAGTGACTTCTCAGTAGTGACTGCTATGTTGTGACTATTGAATTGTACTCTTAAGTTTTAAAGTGTTGGGGGCAGGGATCTACAGAGGCCCTTGTCCAATCAATGTTATGTTATAACTTCTATCACACAGAAGCAGTGATCATTTCATGGCCCCATCATAAATCCATAAAACATCCCATCTTCACGCTTCCAGCTTTGAAATAGAATTTATCACTAAAATGAGCTCTGACTAACATAAGATTTTGTTCCTTATACTGACATGGATTGATTATTCGAATGCCCGGCTATAATCATTTGGTAGTCACGCCGAGTCACGAACATTGAGCAAGTCTGCTCAATTCTCATCCTGCTGTGCTGTAGTCTGTACAAATTTCATATCAGCTCTGACGTTAAGGAACAGTATTTTCCAACTATTCAAGGAAGAAAATCAGGCGGAAAGGCTGTAAAATTATTTGGTCCACTGTCTTCTTAGGATTCAGGCGATGAGGAAGTGCTATTTCCTTTCAATGGACAACCTTCTCGTTCAATACCGCAGTAACCCACGCGCAATACCCGGATTTGTCTAGCTCATGAGGGCGTCTACATGTTCTAAACAAGTCCAGTAAAAAACTATTGAATACAGATCTTGTGATGTAGGAAGATAGATAGGCCATTCATACCATCCGGCACTCAGATTGCTGGCAATTTACGTATTGTTGTATTCGATATTTTGAGCGTTTTAGGAACTCTATACATGTGCTGTGTGGCTAGAAGCCAGCTGAAAGCCCTTACATATGTGGACGATTGAAAGAATGTTGGTTTGACCTCATCCACATTTCCCAATTACTCCGTTTAAAAGCTGCATATTCACAACATATGCCTGATAAGTGAGACGCCAGTAGGATAAATTTCCTCGGAAATATGTAAGAGATAAGAAATTACTCAAAGCATAACTATGCTTTGTCTTGAGCATACAAAGATACAATTTGAAAGTGCTGTGACGTATCACTCCTCGCGTCATAGGACATCAAGGACTGATACGGATCTCCTTGGACAACCAGAGAAAAGAAGAAGGAAGAATAACAAAAGTCGTAGCCGGAAGATTATCTCATTAACTCCCGTATAACCACACCATACTCGCATATACCCGCCCATATTCCACTCATCGGCTCATAATCTCAGGATGTTGTGGTTAAACCCGGCAAAACCAATCAGAACCAGAATCCGGGTGCCCATTTTAGAGTAAATAGTGCCGTATAAACTATAAATATATCCTCAAAATATTGCATATTGGCTGGGGTTTTTAGTTGTTTTTAAAGAAACGATACATACACTTGCTGTTGCCATCGTCTACATACAGAGCAATTATTGGGAGTTTAAGTAGTATGTGTAATTCATATGAAGATACAAGTTGGTCCGTGACACGTCATTGCCAGTATATCATTGCTTTATTGTTCATTTTGTTTACTTTCGCCATCTGTTTCAATGTTCTTTTTTTCGAAAAACAATTGATACTTGATGCTTTTGTTTTACATTTTCGACACTAAAAGGTTCCGAATGTTGTCATTAGTTGTGAATGTTTTCTGTGAATTTCAATTGTAAACACCAAGTATAGAAAACACTGAATTCCTGTAGTGGAGTATAGCTCTGGTCATAATGCCTCTGAGCATAATACGCTGCATAGAACTTAGAGTCTTGGCCGGTACAATTGCTGCCGCTCAGTAACTGGGAATCCGGGGAATAGGGGAGTGAGATAGGACAACTATACTGGGTTTTCCTATAAACACTTCCCTAAATATAGTTGAGTTTTTCACATACGATTTGGTTTTAGCGTTATTTCTATTGGCCGTTTATCACTTGCTCAGCTGGGATAGACTCGTACTTTTCACGGTTTTGTACATAACTGATTTCAAAGTACAACTAATATCTGACTCTTTCTAACATTGCAACAGCAAAGGATTTCAATCCTTCAATCATTGTATTGGTGACCTGAGACTCCAGTAAAAATCGCTGCCACTGATCATAGAAATCACTTGCAATACAGGCCCAGTATTATATTCTACTACATTTCCTGACACCTCCAACCAGTAGTTACAAGATGTCTTCCACCCCGAACCTCTCTAGACGAAGATCTAGCCGGATATCGATTGCTGGATCGCCAAACTTGTCCGGATTGAACAGAGGTAAATTCAAAAGGGCGGGAGCCGATCTTAATCATATCCCAAGCAGGAGCGTCCAATAATCATCATCCGCACAATTGAAGAAAATAGGCGAATCAGTGACATTTACACCAAGACCTTACAGGAGATGGTAATTATCAGGATGAAGGCGCCTTCCGCCCCCCCCCCCCCCCCCCCCCGAACGCCTGTTCGGTGTGTTATCAGGGGTTTCATTAATCATTATCATTATCACTACAACATAGGGGGGGGGGGGGGGGGGGGGGGGGGGGGGGGGGGGGGGGGGGGGGGGGGGGGGGGGGGGGGGGGGGGGGGGGGGGGGGGGGGGGGGGGGGGGGGGGGGGGGGGGGGGGGGGGGGGGGGGGGGGGGGGGGGGGGGGGGGGGGGGGGGGGGGGGGGGGGGGGGGGGGGGGGGGGGGGGGGGGGGGGGGGGGGGGGGGGGGGGGGGGGGGGGGGGGGGGGGGGGGGGGGGGGGGGGGGGGGGGGGGGGGGGGGGGGGGGGGGGGGGGGGGGGGGGGGGGGGGGGGGGGGGGGGGGGGGGGGGGGGGGGGGGGGGGGGGGGGGGGGGGGGGGGGGGGGGGGGGGGGGGGGGGGGGGGGGGGGGGGGGGGGGGGGGGGGGGGGGGGGGGGGGGGGGGGGGGGGGGGGGGGGGGGGGGGGGGGGGGGGGGGGGGGGGGGGGGGGGGGGGGGGGGGGGGGGGGGGGGGGGGGGGGGGGGGGGGGGGGGGGGGGGGGGGGGGGGGGGGGGGGGGGGGGGGGGGGGGGGGGGGGGGGGGGGGGGGGGGGGGGGGGGGGGGGGGGGGGGGGGGGGGGGGGGGGGGGGGGGGGGGGGGGGGGGGGGGGGGGGGGGGGGGGGGGGGGGGGGGGGGGGGGGGGGGGGGGGGGGGGGGGGGGGGGGGGGGGGGGGGGGGGGGGGGGGGGGGGGGGGGGGGGGGGGGGGGGGGGGGGGGGGGGGGGGGGGGGGGGGGGGGGGGGGGGGGGGGGGGGGGGGGGGGGGGGGGGGGGGGGGGGGGGGGGGGGGGGGGGGGGGGGGGGGGGGGGGGGGGGGGGGGGGGGGGGGGGGGGGGGGGGGGGGGGGGGGGGGGGGGGGGGGGGGGGGGGGGGGGGGGGGGGGGGGGGGGGGGGGGGGGGGGGGGGGGGGGGGGGGGGGGGGGGGGGGGGTTTTTTTTTTTTTTTTTTTTTTTTTTTTTTTTTTTTTTTTTTTTTTTTTTTTTTTTTTTTTTTTTTTTTTTTTTTTTTTTTTTTTTTTTTTTTTTTTTTTTTTTTTTTTTTTTTTTTTTTTTTTTTTTTTTTTTTTTTTTTTTTTTTTTTTTTTTTTTTTTTTTTTTTTTTTTTTTTTTTTTTTTTTTTTTTTTTTTTTTTTTTTTTTTTTTTTTTTTTTTTTTTTTTTTTTTTTTTTTTTTTTTTTTTTTTTTTTTTTTTTTTTTTTTTTTTTTTTTTTTTTTTTTTTTTTTTTTTTTTTTTTTTTTTTTTTTTTTTTTTTTTTTTTTTTTTTTTTTTTTTTTTTTTTTTTTTTTTTTTTTTTTTTTTTTTTTTTTTTTTTTTTTTTTTTTTTTTTTTTTTTTTTTTTTTTTTTTTTTTTTTTTTTTTTTTTTTTTTTTTTTTTTTTTTTTTTTTTTTTTTTTTTTTTTTTTTTTTTTTTTTTTTTTTTTTTTTTTTTTTTTTTTTTTTTTTTTTTTTTTTTTTTTTTTTTTTTTTTTTTTTTTTTTTTTTTTTTTTTTTTTTTTTTTTTTTTTTTTTTTTTTTTTTTTTTTTTTTTTTTTTTTTTTTTTTTTTTTTTTTTTTTTTTTTTTTTTTTTTTTTTTTTTTTTTTTTTTTTTTTTTTTTTTTTTTTTTTTTTTTTTTTTTTTTTTTTTTTTTTTTTTTTTTTTTTTTTTTTTTTTTTTTTTTTTTTTTTTTTTTTTTTTTTTTTTTTTTTTTTTTTTTTTTTTTTTTTTTTTTTTTTTTTTTTTTTTTTTTTTTTTTTTTTTTTTTTTTTTTTTTTTTTTTTTTTTTTTTTTTTTTTTTTTTTTTTTTTTTTTTTTTTTTTTTTTTTTTTTTTTTTTTTTTTTTTTTTTTTTTTTTTTTTTTTTTTTTTTTTTTTTTTTTTTTTTTTTTTTTTTTTTTTTTTTTTTTTTTTTTTTTTTTTTTTTTTTTTTTTTTTTTTTTTTTTTTTTTTTTTTTTTTTTTTTTTTTTTTTTTTTTTTTTTTTTTTTTTTTTTTTTTTTTTTTTTTTTTTTTTTTTTTTTTTTTTTTTTTTTTTTTTTTTTTTTTTTTTTTTTTTTTTTTTTTTTTTTTTTTTTTTTTTTTTTTTTTTTTTTTTTTTTTTTTTTTTTTTTTTTTTTTTTTTTTTTTTTTTTTTTTTTTTTTTTTTTTTTTTTTTTTTTTTTTTTTTTTTTTTTTTTTTTTTTTTTTTTTTTTTTTTTTTTTTTTTTTTTTTTTTTTTTTTTTTTTTTTTTTTTTTTTTTTTTTTTTTTTTTTTTTTTTTTTTTTTTTTTTTTTTTTTTTTTTTTTTTTTTTTTTTTTTTTTTTTTTTTTTTTTTTTTTTTTTTTTTTTTTTTTTTTTTTTTTTTTTTTTTTTTTTTTTTTTTTTTTTTTTTTTTTTTTTTTTTTTTTTTTTTTTTTTTTTTTTTTTTTTTTTTTTTTTTTTTTTTTTTTTTTTTTTTTTTTTTTTTTTTTTTTTTTTTTTTTTTTTTTTTTTTTTTTTTTTTTTTTTTTTTTTTTTTTTTTTTTTTTTTTTTTTTTTTTTTTTTTTTTTTTTTTTTTTTTTTTTTTTTTTTTTTTTTTTTTTTTTTTTTTTTTTTTTTTTTTTTTTTTTTTTTTTTTTTTTTTTTTTTTTTTTTTTTTTTTTTTTTTTTTTTTTTTTTTTTTTTTTTTTTTTTTTTTTTTTTTTTTTTTTTTTTTTTTTTTTTTTTTTTTTTTTTTTTTTTTTTTTTTTTTTTTTTTTTTTTTTTTTTTTTTTTTTTTTTTTTTTTTTTTTTTTTTTTTTTTTTTTTTTTTTTTTTTTTTTTTTTTTTTTTTTTTTTTTTTTTTTTTTTTTTTTTTTTTTTTTTTTTTTTTTTTTTTTTTTTTTTTTTTTTTTTTTTTTTTTTTTTTTTTTTTTTTTTTTTTTTTTTTTTTTTTTTTTTTTTTTTTTTTTTTTTTTTTTTTTTTTTTTTTTTTTTTTTTTTTTTTTTTTTTTTTTTTTTTTTTTTTTTTTTTTTTTTTTTTTTTTTTTTTTTTTTTTTTTTTTTTTTTTTTTTTTTTTTTTTTTTTTTTTTTTTTTTTTTTTTTTTTTTTTTTTTTTTTTTTTTTTTTTTTTTTTTTTTTTTTTTTTTTTTTTTTTTTTTTTTTTTTTTTTTTTTTTTTTTTTTTTTTTTTTTTTTTTTTTTTTTTTTTTTTTTTTTTTTTTTTTTTTTTTTTTTTTTTTTTTTTTTTTTTTTTTTTTTTTTTTTTTTTTTTTTTTTTTTTTTTTTTTTTTTTTTTTTTTTTTTTTTTTTTTTTTTTTTTTTTTTTTTTTTTTTTTTTTTTTTTTTTTTTTTTTTTTTTTTTTTTTTTTTTTTTTTTTTTTTTTTTTTTTTTTTTTTTTTTTTTTTTTTTTTTTTTTTTTTTTTTTTTTTTTTTTTTTTTTTTTTTTTTTTTTTTTTTTTTTTTTTTTTTTTTTTTTTTTTTTTTTTTTTTTTTTTTTTTTTTTTTTTTTTTTTTTTTTTTTTTTTTTTTTTTTTTTTTTTTTTTTTTTTTTTTTTTTTTTTTTTTTTTTTTTTTTTTTTTTTTTTTTTTTTTTTTTTTTTTTTTTTTTTTTTTTTTTTTTTTTTTTTTTTTTTTTTTTTTTTTTTTTTTTTTTTTTTTTTTTTTTTTTTTTTTTTTTTTTTTTTTTTTTTTTTTTTTTTTTTTTTTTTTTTTTTTTTTTTTTTTTTTTTTTTTTTTTTTTTTTTTTTTTTTTTTTTTTTTTTTCGGGAGACAGCTGCGCTGAAGCTGAAGAGTCAAACAGGGCGAGGTCACCAGAGACGAAGGCACGGCAGCTGCTCGCCACGGTGGTGGACGATCGTTCACTAGTGGTGGACGTAATGCTGCTGGGTGGCGGAGATTAAGCAGAGACAAACATCGAGATGAAACTTCATCATGACAAGGGCAGCGCAGGAGGAAGGAGGATTAAAACAGAAATTAAATTGGAGGGGTGATTCAAAGGGATTCAGGAAGGGAGGGGATTCAAGGGGATGAGATTTATGGATTAATAATTCGTTAGATTTGAATTTCACTGAAACTTGATGTCTACGTAACACGTCATGAGTGAGATCAGCAATCTTCATAGACCCTAACAGTAACAGTATTATGATACTACAATATTGCAGTGCCTTCAAGACGGGATAGTCTTGTGTCGGCTAGCTAACGCTCTGAACAAGATGAAATGCGAGAAGTTTGGGGAGATATACAAGCCCCTCCACTTCAAGGGGAACATTGGAAACAGCGTCTTTCACGCCAGGATCAACATTGAAACTTTCATCAGGTAAATCACGAAAAGGTCCGGGATTTCCATCTCAAATGCCACTAAACAAAATTTTTTACACTTTATTCAGTTATTCCTTATTCATTTTTCACATCTTTGACCCGTCAAGTTTCCCTAATTAATCAATCCTAATTATCGACAAGGTGGAGCAAGAATTTCGGTGTATCTGAGACGTGTACTGTGAGTGATCTGGTTGAGCTGAAGGACGTTATGCAGGCTCTCAACAACGTGAACAACGTGGCGAGAAGTGCCGACCTGGGCTACCCCACACCAAAACAGTCGACCTCGAGGTATTATATGATGGGAAGTTTGAAATTGAATTAGATATAATTCCTCTTTTCTCTCATTTTTAAGACCCGATTTTTCTAAATCAGCACCATAATTTCAGTTCGAACAACGCGGGTACCAAGGGCGTTATCGGTTGTTCCCGTACCTGGCACCTAATCTCGAGGAAAAGGCTGCCGCAAAGGACGACTTCATTGATCAATGAACAGAGAAGTCTAGGGTGCTCGGTGGGTGCTTCAGTTTACAAATTGCAGTGTGGCTCAGATAAGACTTCAGTTTTTGCACCCTACCAATACTCTAGTAACTTCAATAATCGCCAAGTGGGTAGTTACTTGCACTTTTCCAGTGCTCCTAGTAACTTCATAAGCGGGTAGTTACATTTTTACTAATGCCTCAAAGCTGGGCAATATTGAATTGTTACAAATCATAAATATGATTTGACAGTTTAAATGACAGCGATTTATAAGTAAACTTGCGCCATTCTACAAGCATTTAAGCATTTAGTGATAACTTCGCTTGTTAAGTAAAACTTTTTCAACTTTCCACAAAGTGTAGAAGTTATCGAATCACCGCTTACCTGACACACAGGAACGATGCTATTCTGACGGGTAGCTTGGATCGTGGAGGAAAAGCTGAAAGCTGGAAGGATGGCAGGGCAGTATCCCCTCCATTCCTTCTCCTCGACCCCAACACCACCAGTTACACCTCTAAACCTGTCATGTGAACAAGTAATGGTGTGACGATATGATAAATACAGTGGCAGTTCGAAATGCAGTTTGTGTGCGCGGCGTAAGTTTGCGGCGTACCAGACATATTTTTATGTTTTACGCCATTGCACAAAACAGCGGTTTCAAACACAATACCGATAATCAAATAGTATCTTATCCTATAAATACATCTTCATTTTCTCTTTTCGGTGGTGACTCGAGTACTGTCAATCAATAAAAGCATGTTAATTTTCATCCTTTCAAAAGATGTAATTTTGATTGAGTTTCGTTTGGGAGTCAAAAAAAGCCGCGGATTATTGAAAACATCGCAGGCTCGAAAGGGCCTTTCAAATCTTACGTAAATTAACCGGCTGTTCATTGATCGAATTTGAACAACCTTTCGCCAGGAAATCAAAGCACGTACCCCTGGTCGGGGAAAATCCAATATCAAAAACTCACTCATCCGCCGATTAACAGGCGTTAGTAAATTTTTCCACCAATTAACATCAAGCCGACAATTGAATGATACAAACTTCCAAGCAGAATTGAGCGGATCCACCCAACCCCTCATCCGCCGGAGCAATTAACGCACCCACATCGGCGTAGGTGACATTTACCCCAAAACCTTACAGAATGAGCCACCCTAAATAAACGCCTTCCCTTCCTGGGAGGAGGGCCTCTGTCGGCTAGCTAACGCTCTGAACAAGATGAAATGCGAGAAGTTTGGGGAGATATACAAGCCCCTCCACTTCAAGGGGAATATTGGAAACAGCGTCTTTCACGCCAGGATCAACATTGAAACTTTCATCAGGTAAATCACGAAAATTTCCAGGATTTTCAGGATGCCCTAAACACACTTTTTCTCGTCATGAGATATAATTTATTCCCATCCTGATCCCTCAGGATTTTCTTTTCAATCAATCCTATGCATTGGCAAGGTGGAGTAAGAATTTCGGGGTATCTGAGACGTGTACTGTGAGTGATCTGGTTGAGCTGAAGGACGTCATGCAGGCTCTCAACAACGTGAACAACGTGGCGAGGAAGTGTGCAGACCTGGGCCTGCCCCACACCAAAACAGTCGACCTCGAGGTATTATATGATGGGAAGTTTTGAAATTAAATTAGATATAATTCCTTCTTCCTCTCATTTTTAAGACCCGATTTTTTCTCAAGCAACACCCATAACTTCAGTTGAAGCATAACATGAGGTACCAAGACGTTATCGGGTTGTTTGACCCTGCCTACGGGCACCCTAATCTCGAGGAAAAGGCTGCAAAGGACGACTTCATTGATCTAATGAACGAAAGGGGTCTAGGAGTGCTCAGGTAGGTACTTCCAGATTTTACAAGTTACCAGTGTAGCTCAGATAGGAACTTCCAGATTTTACAAGTTACCAGTGTAGCTCAGATAGGAACTTACAGATTTTTACACCCTACCAATACTCACTAGTAACTTCTCAATAATCATAAGTAGGTAGTTACACTTTTCCAGTGCTCCCTAGTAACTACATAAGCAGGTAGTTACATTTTTACTAATACTCAAAGCTCAGGCAATATTGAATTATTTACAAATCTCATAAATATGATTTGACAGTTTAAATGACAGCGATTTATAAGTGAACTTACTTCATTCTACAAGCATTTAAGCATTTAGTGATAACTTTAAAAGCATTAAGTAAAACTTTCCTTTCCACCAAAAGTGTAGAAGTTATCGAATCACCGCTTACCTGACTTACAGGAACGATGCTATTCTGACGGAGCAGCTTGGATCGTGGAGGAAGAAGCTGGCTGGAAGGATGGCAGGGAATGATGTCCCTCCTCCCATTCCTTCTCCTCGACCTCCAACACCGCCAGTCACCCCTCCTAAACCTGTCATGTGAGTTAGAGTAATGGTGTGATATGATAAATACAGTGGCAGTTCGAAATGCAGTTTTGTGTGCGCGGCGTAAGTTTGCGCGGCGTACAGACATGTTATTTTTATGTTTTTACGCCGTGCACACAAAACAGCGGTTCAAACTGTCACCGATAATCAAATATTATCTTATCCTATAAATACATCTTCATTTTCTCTTTTCGGTGGTGACTCCGAAATTACTGACAATCAATAAAAGCATGTTAATTTTTCTATCCTTTCAAAAGATGTAATTTTGATTGAGTTTCGTTTAAGAGTCAAAAAAGCCGAGATTGTTGAAAACATCGCAGAGCTCGAAAGGGGAGCCTTTTCAAATCTTACGTAAGAATTAACCGGCTATTCATTGATCGAAGATTTGAACAACCTTTCGCCAGGGAAATCAAAGCACGTCTTAATAATGATCGATGCTAATCAATTGAAACCTATCAAAGCACCAACCTTTTGGGTTAAAATCAAGAAAACAACTGATCATAGAAAATGCTAACAATTGATTAACCTTATCTGATTCAAATACTAAGAGCTGGGGTTCTTATACCACATTTCTTACATATTAAGATATTATGCCTCTTGATTTATTAATGAAGCTGAGCGCTGTTCTGTCTTTCATTTCTAAATTCTAATCATACTATACTTACATGATCAACAAAGGACAGGATTGACAACATCTGGTACTTCACTTATCTATCTTGGGGCTTCAAAAATGACATCATTGCACGCCAAATTGATCATTCTCATTTTGTTGGACCAAGGGAGCCGAGAACCTCCTAATTTGATTGGGAGCTCCCTGCTATCATCAGATGTATAACAAACTAAAACATTCTCAATTTGAGAGCTGTGCTGATAACCACCGATACGAAGTGGAGATGGTTTGCAAGCCACCCAAGTGAGGAGTAATTAATTTGTTATGAATCATGATAGGGCCCGGAGAGGATTACAAATGCTTTTTGCTACATTGATTCCTGATTCTCAACTTTGCAACTTACTTTGAATGGGGGATATCATTTCCTGATTTCAGATCTTCCTCTTGCTTAAGCAGCTTTGGGTGTAATCGACATAATATGCCCATATTAAATGAATTGCAGTCGCTGCTTTTGTCGAATATCTCAATATCGAATAATGATATCCCAGAAAATATTAATTCCACTTATTGACATGGTAGGAAGTGGTTATTCATTGATTTATCCATTTTGCATTATTACAATATCTTATTCTCCTGTAAAATTCCCTCAAATATGAGCCGAATTCATCACGAGGGTGGTGATTCGTAACGCAATATAATCTCAAATCACCCAGAGAAATGAGAGTAAATTACGCTGTTAAACATGAGTTTTGCGAAATTTTTACCATTAGAAAATCAATAAAATTTTAAATAGGTACTTAAATCCTGTTACGTATATGATTATTTATCGTTTATTTTAAACTGCTTTTAAGAGTAAGAAAATTTGGCCTTTTTACTGCGTGGGTAACAACCAAACCAGTAACCATCAAAGTAATCTGCTCAGGGGTTTAATAAGGTTTGATGCCCTGATCAGGCAGGGTTTTCCCCACATAATGCCCTAATCTCGATCATCTCTTTCACCAAATCATAATCCTAATTCCTATCGGCCCCCTGTGTCCAGGCATACTACGATGGGAACTAGGAGTCATTCATCACACACTTAATCTCCATTTAAAAGATACATTATACCCCTCCCAAGCTTGTTTTAGCGACCGTGTAAGTTTGGTTATACCCCTCCCAAGCTTGATTTCGAGGGAAGCAAAGATACGGTTCCATTGAATAACGCAAAAAAAGCTTAAAATGAAATTTGATTTTATAAAGGAGCACTCAAAAATCTACTTGAATCCGTACAGGGTATCAGTTGTTTGGCTGTAGAAAAGTCGGTCCCAGCTGTTTCCATGATCTCAGCTAATGAACTCGGCACGCCTCGTCCATTATCAAAGATACACAGTCGGCTGTCGCCTCGACCATGTAAGTTGCGGTATACGGTCACCACTTCGACATGTAATCGCTTATTTCCTGAATAACAGTACAAAAGCTTAAAATGAAATTTGATTTTATAAAGGAGCACTCAAAATCTACTTAAGCGTTGAATCGGACGAGGGTCGTCAGACCCGAGTGGGAAGAAATCGAAACCGGTCGGGGTAGCGGTATAAAATCGACATGTAATCTTAAACTACCACCTCGTGATGTGCCTGTGACCTATGTTCAGGGAAGCAAAGATGGGTCCGTGGGATAACGAGGAGGTGTCTTACCTCATCTCCCTGTACAAATATCAGATAGAGGAGTTCGGAGATGACCACATAGACTTCCAGGTTTAATAATGCATAGATAAATAGATAGACTTCTAGGTTTCTCAATCACTTCATTTCCAATCACCAAATGAGCTACTTCTGGCTTCCCAATCGAAAACCATGGCGACTCTGGTCTTTATTTACTTAAGAGCAGCGCTAATAAAATGCACCATGCTTCTCCAGAATGTGTAATTTCGTGACCTTGATTTGACTCCACAAATTCTAATTAATTCCTCCTCTCAGCTCCTGTCGAAGAACTACACCAGGAAGTTTGCTCACAGGACCCCACACCAGTGCTGGGATAAGATGTACCAACTCATAGAGAGATACAAGTGTGATAGAGCTGCCAACAGGTAGTTATTATAGGAAGGAATGCGATAAGGGGGGGGTGAGGAAGTGAGTAATGCGAACTGTTTGAATCCAAGAACTTCTCGATTTTAAATTTAGATACCAATTATTGTCGATCACGGTCAAATGCGAAAGGAAGCCCTGGCTTCAGACAGATTGTTCTCATTAAGAGACACAGTTTGAGCTCTAATTTCCCTCCCTCAGGCTGTTCAAGAGGAAAGTAAGCTGTGGTCCCCACCACGACAAACTCCACATTTGTCTGGGCGACACCGACCTCTCCAAACATCTGAACGCCGTGTACACTGGCATGGTCCACCCCAAGATTCCTGCCATACCGACCTACATAGAGGGTGAGTAGGATAACGTTAGGTAGTTAGGATGAGGCAGTTATCATGCTTTAGAAGCATGAATTGATGATGTAAAACCGCCTTTTCCGTGGAAGAAGAATAATCATTATTAAAGCCAATTATCATAGGTCAGTCTAACTCGTATAATAAAGATACTGTGGATTAAACATAATAACCAGCCAGACTTGAGAATAGTCGCAGAACCCACGCCACAACAAATTAACGTGAAATCATAGGCACTAATTCCCGGAAGAAGACATCCAATGAGCTTTCTGGTTACTTAAACTAAGTGAATTGCTCCATTTGCGACATGTACAGTCAGTCCGTGTTCATTGTCGTTTCTTGTCCACGCTGGAGAGTTCCGTTGTTTACGAATATCCATATCAGGGACTGCAAAAACACAAATTCATGTCCACTTGATTAAACTTTAACCGTGTACCATCTCCCATGTCTAATTACTTCCCAGTGAATTCAAGGCTTTACAATATGCTTAGCTGTAATTTCTTTAGTAGTATTGTGGTAGTGAGTGGCTTGAAAGACAAATGAGTGGTAACTTCATGGTGACATTCTGTCAGCCGTTCCACTTAAGTTAGTCTCCCGCCCTGACATGCTTATATTATCATATGATTTACTGTCATCAGGAATTAATGCTTCGTATGCTTTACTTCTTTGCTCTTTTGTCACACTGAAAAGTGGGTTCTGAAGGAGTAGGAGGGCAGATGAACCCTTATCATGGGTGGACTTACTACCTGGGTTAGTCTACGAACTTTTTAAACTGATGTTGCAATATTTTATTCTCTCTTTGCTTTGTGCCAATTGTCTACACTCCTCTATCTGATAGTTTAATTTTTTTGAGCCACAAGTATGTTTTGGACCGTTATTTGTTTTACCAGCTAACTTTCATTGACGAGTAAGATTGATATTTGCTGTGAACGTTGAAAACTGAAGTGTACCAGTCGGAAATATTTTGAGGAGAGCAATTGAGTAATTCATCTATCATCAGTTCTGAAAAAGATGGTAACTTTAGGTGGATCATGGTCATGAATTCAAAAATCTCTTAAGAACTTTTTTAGTTTTTTTAAACTTTTTGCTGTCATTCTGTCCCCAAGTAAAACACTTTCAACTCTAGACTCAAGCTTGCTTTGTATTGCATTTGAAACAAATGAGCGCAAATTCGCGATGCTGTTTAGTGTTCAGTCAGCCCTTATTAACAGCCGAATCCGTATAACTATATCTTTAAAGATTGGGACACCGACCAGGCTGAACTATAACAGCTTGAAGAGAGACCTCCTTGGTGGGACTTTCATGACTAATTATCCTATGAATAGACTGGGTAATAAGATGTATGTACATCTCAATATGTACGGCTCAGAAAACCATTGCTCTGAGTAGACGGATTACTTTGGCGACAGAATAATCACATTGGATAGGTATCATAGAGGCTGAGATTTACCTAAGAGATCACACCCTCCATGATTCTTAGATTTAAACTTTTATGCTATGGGTCATTAGGATACAGGGCTAAAATCTGCGATTTAACAATGTAATATTAGAAAATTCTATGTCAGAGAAGCGTGACCAATTGGGGGAATCTATTGCATTATTCATGAGCTGGTCACTCTGCTGGGGGAGCTAATACATGGATTATAAGGACCCAATGACCAGGCACCCTGGATCAACCTCCTCGGCTCTTCCTCCCAGATCTCATAGAGAATCCATGACATGACAATAGAACCCATGCTCTCCCTCTCCATTATATACACGGAGTTAATATAATGTGAGTGAACGCTCTGCCCCCGATTGTTCTCCCTCTATATCGGAGCACAGGGGTATTGAAACGGTTGCTGCATAAATCAACAGCAACCCGGCCCTGTTAAACCCAGCATCTGTGTGCGCGCTCTCTCTCCTTCTCTTTTCAAATGGAAAAAGACACGTTAATCAGATCATTTGCTTGCGGAGCTCTGGTCAGGGTGACGCCACCAGAAACCGCTTATCCCATTATAGCCAGAACCGCGCACAGACCGTCACATCAAAGCGGATGTTTTGTTTTGCAACACACTTCAAATGAGTATAATCATTGTTTTAATATCCGTGAACTTGAACTGTGAGTAGCACGTAGTAATTACAGCCCGAGTCTCGCACTTCATTCTAACTTGCTCGTGTGCTGAGCTCTAACATAAAGTGATAATATTCTTTGCAACTCGTATCTCTCTCTCGAACGTGTGCGGAGGATATGTTGCTGGTGCTCCACCAATGAGACCTATCATAGCAGCGGGGTATACCAAGGACGGGGAGAGGAGGCACTCCACGGAGATACCGCCCAGTCCGACCCTACAGCGGGGCGACTCCCCGGCCAGCAGTCTAGTTAGGGGCACCTCCCCCAGCGTCTGTTTCAGGAAGCGGTCCAGCTTCTTCAGTCGTGAGTACTCTTACGACATTACGTGTATCTAGAGCAGCCTGGAGGGTGTTTAGGAAGTCATGATGCGGATTCCATCCTGGGCATTGCCAGTCAAATGAACACTTACGCAGCGGTAACTGGGAGGAATGGTTATCATAACCCATAGATTTTATCTTTCTCTGCATGAGTATATGGATATTGGATATCTTTAAACGGAGAAGTTTCAATGAGAAGCCATATGACAATTTCTTGGTTCTGTATCAGTTGTTTGATAATATTGAGTCATGATTATTTATTTAGTGACTATCATTGTCTCTATTTATCATCCATTGTCCATATTTTCCGAGGCGATCAAAACATAAGATAGGTACACTTGAAACCGATGAACTATCTGATCTCATATACACACAAACTCTGCGACCTTAGTAGATATCATTTGCAGATGTGTAATTAGATAATGATTTAAACGATCAGAAATACTTTCCGTAGACCCTTGTAGTTCTCTCGACTTTACACGATATTCATAGCATTTATACGTGATGTGGAGATGCTTGAAGATATGCAAGGAGGTATAGAATATGATCAGGAGGCTGAGGTCTCGTATTACCAAAATACCAAACCATATCTATAACTCATTCGGGATGCACAAGACAGTGATCGTGATCTGAGTCTCATATAATTTATGCGATCATGAAGTTCGAAATTCGAATGATATCGGGCTCTGTCTCATGAACATGAAGTCTAGGGGCCGTACGTAAGAGAAGCAGTATAGAGATTTCGATAATTTCCCAGTTTCCACTTAGATATCTCTTGATGATTTAATACTTATATCTTTGCAGGTGATGCAGAGGAGAAGACAAATGCTGAGAAGTCAGGGAAAGAGCAGATAGCAGAGCAGAATACACTCCTCAAGAGTATCAAGTGAGTCTTTTCATAAATCAGAGTGGGATTTGGTTAATTCATCCACTTCGAGCAGTCACTGACACCTACTTGTAGAACCCTGGCCATCAGACGTTTTTATCGGTATCTATAATACTTAGACAATGGACACTTGCCTGATCGGATCCAATTCCAATGTCAATATTGGTTAAAACTTTAAAACCCTCATGCCATCCTTCGGGTTGCAGGTATAAACCGGATCCATCTTCGAGTTACGCCCTCAGGAAATATCTCAGAATGGATCCGATAGGTCGATTAGCACGTGTCTATATATTTCATATTCAAGCATTGTAAACATAGTAAATAAGATAGTACGTATCGTGCAATCATTATTTCCCGTATTATGTGTGCATATGGATCGATCAATAAAAATGCGTAAAAATACTTTAATTGCGACAGAAATTCTATGAAAAATAAATTGCGTGCTATGTAAAATGCGCGTCATCATATCAATCTTTCCCTCGATCGATGCATGTGCACACATGGTGGTAATGCCTGGTTTGGGTGGTAATGCCTGGTTTGGGTGGTAATGCCTGGTTTGGGTGGTAATGCCTGGTTTGGGTGGTAATGCCTGGTTTGGGTGGTAATGCCTGGTTTGACTGGTATTTGGTAACGCCTGGTTTGGGTGGTAACTCCTAAAGAGTATCAATGACCAGCTGAACGTCATCAAGCAGCAGGTGGAGAGGAACGCGTCCACCAACGCAGCCCTCCTCGTTCTCATGACGCACGTGCTGAAGGGAGAGGAGACCAGCCCTCCACCAGAGAACGGGGACCTGGCGCCGCCCCCACCGGTGAGCCTGTTAGACATACCAGACACCACCCACCCCTTAGAGGCTTCACTTGGCATCCTGCCAACCTTTGAGGCTTCACTTGGCATCCAGCCAATTCCACGACAAGTTGTCGTGAAGGAGGGTATTACTGGGCTCATGGACGAGGACATTGAGCCACCACCTCCTACAATTAGACAACCGAAGGGCTCCAAAAAATCTAGGCTACGGCCAAAAAGGAGTGGATCAACTCTAAAACTGGTGAACACCGCCACATGCCACAAGCTTAAGCTTAGAATCATGCAGCAACAGACCTAAGATATGGAAACAAATCATAAATACCTGATTCCTTGATTCGCGCCTTCCAGTGCAGCTACCTTTAGAAACATTCAATCGTAGTCAGCTTTTGCGTAGATTCCCGCTGGCTGGAATATGACCTCAGGACCTGAGCAATTTTCAAATAAGCTATCACTATCAGTTTGATTCCTGGTTCTTTTGATTACAATATCAATCAAGCTTAAAGTTAATCACAAAGATCGAGGAAATTCAGAGATTGCATATTTTCTATTCTCAGAATTTACTAGTTACAATATTATAATTAGACACAATAAATTCTGAGGAAAATATTTCAAATTGAAATTTCTTAAATAAGATATTCCGAATTACCGTTGGATATTATGTCTCACATCTTCACGTGTATCCATTTCAGCTACAACAGGATGCCCCGGTGGTGGAAGGTAACGGAGTAGCGGGGGCAGACAGCGACTCCAAGAGTCTCAGCTCTGACATGGATATCTTCGACAAAAGGAGTGAAAACTGCTAGTGCAGTGCTGAGAACATTTGGAGTGTACTGAAAAGAGTGAGGACAACAAGTGGACACAGACAATGAACCTGTGACAAAATGTTTCTGAAATGTGTCTGAAATGTGCGATATTGTCTGAAATGTGCGACAATGTCTTAATTGTGCGACAATGTCTGAAAACTTTTGAGTGTGATATTGATAATGTCACAATGCCTGAACTTGTCCAGCGTGACGATGTAAGAATTTGGGATCTGATTTTTCATGACTTCTTATCTCATGATCTTATTTGACTTTGAGCATCTGTGACAATATGCAATTGCATCTGCTACATAATCTGATAACTGCTCCTTAAGATGCATTGCATCGTGATGTTTGATAAGACATGTTGAGTGACACATTCTTTCAACTTGACATAGCTGCTGTGAATCTTCTGTGGGATATATGAAGTATGAGATAAAATTATTTGAGTAATTTTAGGAAATAGATTGTATATAGAAATATGATAATTTGTAAATTGTTATTCAAATTGGGCAATTATTTTCACTGACAATTCTATGATTTTCAACTGAAGTCGGCCTGACATAATTTAAAGATTAGTCTCAGGTCAAGTTTAAAGCATGCTTTGTAATGATCATATTGGCAGACATCCAATAGATTGGCAGATCCTAACTCCATTTACCAAGAAATCACGGTCGTATGTGTACGTAACTACTTATATTAGTATTAAACCTCTATTATCAGCAAGAAAGACAGTTATAGGAGAGCTCTGTAATATCACTCTTCATGTAAGATAGACAGTGAGGGATCAGTTTATAGAGCCAGTATAGTATAGACACTTGATTTCTGGATAAAATTCATATAGGCAAATTCGCAATTGCATTGAAGAAACTTGTCGGTGTCCCGACATTATAAGCCATTTATTCGGGATATCATTATAACTATAAGCCATTAATATTTGATGATAATTTGTGATATTTATCTTTATGCCATGGGCAATTAAAATCAAGATGAAAGCTTGTGGCTGACTCATCAGCTAAGCGTTTTCAATAACGAAATACTTGCTCTGTAAGATTAGTTTCAAAAACTGTAAAATGTAAATGACAAGATGACCATGGATGAAAATGATACAAGATTCTTGCAGAAATGAAGTATGAATATTTTGACTTGTGTTATTTTCAAGTGGAACTTTTTACTTTAAAGAATAAATGACTTTCAATGTTTTCATTTCCCGGCCGAAGACCAGCCCAACCAAACACGAGACAATGTTCCAGATTTTAATGTTAGGAAAATCAATAGGAAAATAACAGGACTAATAGAGGATGGGCATTGATGCGAATTTGGCCAATAAATCAACTAGCTTGGTGTTTACTAAATACCATTTAGCGATTAAAAAAGTATCTGTCATTCATGGACAAAATAACTCGAATGAAATTGTTGCAAATGCAATGATAATTATCTTAATAATACAACGTTAACTATTAACATTAAATAAAGTAATGAATACAAAAACCCAGCTCTGCAGAGTTTTGTGTAAAAAATACTTCCAGTTCCTTACTTAGAACAGCTATAGAATTATAGATTAAGTTTTGGTGCCCGAAAATGACTCTAAAATCAGATATTACTTTGTGATAAGGTAAATTTCAAACCCATATGTGAGCACATAGATCGATCGATAAAATAGCGTGTAAAAATATTGTTTTTTTGACAATAATTTTAATTCTATGAAAAGTAAATTGCGCGCACTGGTAAATGCGCGTCTTTTTCAATCCCTTCATTGATCTATGCATATTGCATAAGCATGTGGACACATATAACGAGTAAGAACATTCGGTAGTGCTTCCGCTTTCCAGGAAGTGCTTCCAACACTAAATTAACAAATCAAAAATTTTACATCTTCAATTGGTAAGCATATAAAAGATGCTCTGCCGTTGTGCCCTTTTTCAATAAATATGAAACTGAAACAGACCTAAAATAAACTTCAACAGTTGATGGATTCAAACTTTTAACTTATATAACTTTGTCGAATCAGACGAATATCTAGTGCATAGGTGAAATTAAGTATTTGAATTCAATGCAATATTAAGATGATATTTAAAAGCCCCCAGCGTCCAATGGACATCAGTATCTATCGAGTATCGGTGTAGTTATCAGAACTTGATTTGAATGCAACTGAACAGCGTTTCCCCAGCACTTGATTCCGACTACAACCCTGTGTTGTCTCAACCTTAAGAGGCGCAGCGAATTACGCCGCAGTTGGGCACTTTTTGCGGCGCGTGATAACGCGCAAATGTGCTGAACTATGTCTTGCATAGAAAGTACATTTTCGCGCAGCCACACGCCACAATAATTATAAAGTACCCAGGCGCAGCGTAATACGCCGACATCAAAAGCTCAAAAGTTCGAGACACCAAGGTTCTGCCCCAGGATGAGACGCGTATGGTGAGTAAAAGAGAGAGAGTGAGAGACGTCATTATCATTGGAAGTCAACCATTGAATTTGACCACGCGTCCTGTCGCCTTTCATACGATGCATGTTGTTATAGAAAAAGAATAATAAACGCTAGGCTGTTAGTCCGTTATGTAGAGGTCATCAAACGTTATGCCATTCTTTTCACAATACCTGAAAATTATATCATAGCTTGGTCATATTACAATTTAAAGTGGACAGTGGTCAATGAGAGAATGAAATATTAAAACCCATATAACATGTAATGCACCGCGTACCCTAATTTGGCCAACAGCAACTCAGCTCAATCAGACAATCGGACAAACTTTAAATTGTAGGGCTGTATATGCTTTGAGAAGAGCCCTCTGAAAAACCCTCGCTGCGGTTTTCTCACTTACCTTTCCCATCTGTCATGGTTAAGTTGGGTGAAGTCCTCCACCTCTGATATCAGCATGAGGTACCGGGCCAACTTGAGGAGCTCTTTGTCTGTACTCCGGTTCTGATGCGCTTTCCGATACGCTCTGATCTGATCCGGGGTTATAAATGATAAGACTCTCATCCGGTATTATGCGCATTAGAGTGCATAGTACTATAATCTATATAGTAAAATGTTGCAAGTTATAAACATCCAATGCGATAGAAACGAAAGGCTGGTATTTCACGAAACAAAATATTACATCGTAAAGCTCTGAAGAACTAAAGTAGGAATGTAAGTTCCACTTGGTTTCGAAATGAATAATTACCTTTAATCCACTCTTAGGTGCCATCAGGAAGTTGTGCCTCACATCATCGAATATAACTGAGTTCTTGGCGGAGAACTGACTGAACTTTCCCCACAATACACCCAGGGGTTTACATCTGAGATGAGAGACAAGGAATTAAAAAAAGGGAATTTTCATGATTTTCCACGAGATGTAGTGAATCAGAACTCTATCTATACTTCTATACTATACACGCTAAAGAAGCAGGAGGATAGCTTAATCATTGCATAATCAACTAAATAGAAATGCTTTACGACTCACCTCAAGTATCCCTAGCAGATCAATAACCACTAATTAACATGATTCACACCCCTAACCTTCACAGCACTAATCTTCACATCCCTAACCTTCACAGCACTAACCTTCACATCCCTAACCTTCACAGGACTAACCTGACGACGTGACCCTGCTCATCTTGCACGGTTATCATGGCCCCGTCATCCACCAGCATAGCTATCTTGTAGCTCGGGTTGTGGAGTGTTCCCAGCTCCTCCATCTTAGCTTCTATCCACTTCATGCTGGTGGCAGCTGAGGGAGGTTGGGATGATGATTGGGGGGTTCATGCTGGTAGCAGCTGGGGGAGGTTGGGATGATGATTGGGGAGGGGGTTCATGCCGCGGTAGAACGGAGGCCGAGTCATTTCCTCAAACCATGGAATGAGTGACGCAGGTAATATACTTACACGAAATAATGAGTAACGCAGGCAATTCTAACACCAGATGACGGAGTGACGCAGGCAATATACTTACACCAGGCTTTGACAATACTTACACCAGATGACGATGTCGTACTCAGCGTAGACCACGGACAGGAACTCATGGAGTCCTGGTCTCATCAGCTCCTCTCCCCGCTCAGCACACGACTTGTGATCTGACGGATGGAGAGGACGTTTTATCTCAAGTTTACTGCCAGAGCTGGTCTCTGGAGATCAGCAGGGTAAGATAATAAGATATGTTAATAGTCCACATTCGGGGGGGGGGTCTCTGGTTCTTTCAGGTTCAACAACGAATTCGCTCTATAATGAAACTCTTACTCTAAAAAAGTAGCAGAGGTTTAAATACATGGATCCTGTTAAAGTCTCACCGAACAACGTGTAATCGATATCGAGGACCAGGAGCTTCTTTCCCTCCCGGAAATCGTGGAACTTCTTCTTAAACTCGTACTTCTCAACCCGGCTCGCTACTTTGGCAATGTTCTCCGGCCTCTCGCTGATCTTTAGCATTTCCTCCTCCTCGATTTCAAAGTCATCAATAACTTCGGGCATGTCCTCGGGTACTGTTTGTGCCTGTGTGCCAGGGTGGGTAAAATCATTAAATATTCCGAAATATTGATAGCACTAGATTATGCTATTTTGATATTAAAGTACATTTCGCTTTTGTGCTTTTAATTCTCCAGATATTTATCATTCCAGGGGGGGGCACTCTAACGCACCTCTGTTATGACTTCCTCCCTTGTCCCCATCATCATTATCTTCTGGTTGTGCTTGAGTTTCAGATCCGTTAGTTGGCACTCATCTCCAGGTGGCTTTCCTGCGAGTGTAACCGTATTAATAATCACGACTTATTTGAATTATAGTGCCGGCTTGGTCACGTGACTTGGGACAGAAACTGGAACGCATACAGACTTACAACTTCCAAGTTTCAGTTCATGCAATGGGGAGGCAACCCTCCATGCACAGAGTGTTCCAAAGTTCCAAGTCAGAAGGTTTTTCAGTTTCTGCCCTAGGTCGGATCGCACTTTTGGCTCACGGTATCCAAGCCAGCACAGTTCAAATTTGTCGAGTATAGTATCCATAAATTGTGAATCTGCCAAGAAAAATCAGCTTTTTTTCAATATTTATGTTACTTCATTAATCATCCATGCAAAGGTTTCCGTGTGAAGTTTACAATATGTAAGCAACTGTTGAACTCAACTAAACCTTAAAACCTTTTAGGGAAATGCCACAGAGTTTCTGCCTGTTAGGAAGGACCCCCGTCTGCTCCTTTATCAATTGTTTCAACTCCAGGACAGTGGTGGAGAGGGGTATCTGTTCTATGGGGTACTCTGAACCACTCCATTTTATCTTGACTGTGATCATCCTCAGCTCTGGTGGTAAGTGCTCCTACTAGCTCGCCATTTAACTTGGCTCAATGTATGCAATTGCACATGTTATCAAGGTGATATAGGAATTTGATAAAGTAATTACTGTAATCTTTAATGTCTTGACGAGCGGTAACCCTGGGCTAAGGTATATGGTGAATTCCACGATACCTTATATTAGGAGGTTTATTTATAAAGGTTGTAATTTGGGGATTTTTCAAAAAATCCTCATTTCTTCACCCACCATGAAATTTCAAAATGACGTCATTATCATATGTTAACAAGAGTAATGACTTGAAAAATCCCCATATTTTCAACTTTTCAAAATTTAAAACACCGGAATTTTATCCCACATAAATACACCTCCTAAGGTATGTTACATTACTGAAGCACTAAGATAACAACAATTTAGATTAGGTCCACTATGTTATCTGCGATTTTCTAGCTCACTGCTCTTTACTTACTAAATGAATACACACAATATGAAATTCATAAAATGTTGAATCTTTAATGACTAAAA
Organism: Beroe forskalii; assembly: GCA_011033025.1. Classification (NCBI taxonomy): domain Eukaryota; kingdom Metazoa; phylum Ctenophora; class Nuda; order Beroida; family Beroidae; genus Beroe; species Beroe forskalii. Next base: position 205,189 of record WFMF01000003.1, on the reverse strand, counting down.
CTAAATTCTGGATTTTATATACAATCTTTTTATCTTTTAATATAATGAAGATACAATAGATTAATGAAAAAAAAATAAAAGGTGTCAAGACTTACGAACCACCCTGTAAGTTATAAATTATAAAAGTTATATTAAACCACTCTTCTCAAGTTATTACAGTCCTAAAAAGCACCACTTTAAAAAAATAAAAACACAGCTTTATCATGTGGGCAGAATTTAAATTGCTCGATTAATAATGGAAGTATTGATAAAGACGCGAAAATAACCGTTTGGGCGTCAACTCACGAAATACTCCATCGAAAGTACATCAAATTTCAGCATCTTTATCAATCCTTCCAGCAATCGGCAGATCAGCAAACCTATGCCTAGTACATTTTTTATGAATGAAAAAAAGTTAAAAATGCAGGTTCCCACATCAGTCATCATCTGACTCATATGGAGGCTGGAGCAATAATTTCCTCCGGCCGTGAGAAATTGCAAAAACAGAGAAAAAATAATGAATGGAATTAATAAGCCAGAATATCAGGCATCATGACATATTTAGCGAAAGTGATCGCGAATAAAAGGACAGTTAAACATAAAAGTAAACGAGCATAAAAGTACTCTGGTGGTCGAACGAACTCCCAAGTCTTGCCAAGGGCTATCTTATCAAATAGCCTTTTGGAAAAGTGCTGGCAGGAATCACGAGTAAGGGCATAATCACTGGCTTCTTTTCTCAGGATATTATCTAAATTTTTTAAAGAGAAATCTGCATCATCACTGATCAGTTGTGTTATTGGTTTATTGCGTAGATCATTTCCAAATTTCATTACAACATCGTTCATTTCTTTTTTCTGATTGGTATGAATACCGTTATTTTGCTTTTCTACTGACCAATAAAGCCCATCATTTGTTTTGAAAACTACAAAAGCGTGATAATCAACCGAAGTCCACTGTTTAGCAACGCATTTCCTGAGTTTTTCCGGTGAACGACTGTACGGTGCCTCAAGTGGGGTTGAGTAAACAGCGACCCATGTTACTCTAGAGTCAACGGCAGAACGGCTGCTGTTTGATGCCCCTTCTATCTCATAATATTCGTTAAATTGTTTGACCTCCTTTCCCAGTAACTCCCCTTCCCTATTGTAGAACGAAAATCCTTCCCATTCGACTTTGGTAAATGAACCGTATAGAGGTGCAGCTAGTTTCTTGAAAACATGGACAGGTGAGTAGTGATTTATGTCAGGGAAAGTGAGAACCGCATCTCGGGAAAATTTGTCAAATACAAGTCTGGAAAAATTTTGACAGTTGTTATACTGCAAGTCGTATCCACACAATCGTGGATTATCTGATTCAAGTAAAGGCATTAAATCAGATATGCTCTTATCATGATATCCCTCAACTTCTTTGATTTTCTTTATTTGACAACCTTCTCTCTTTGTACCATCACCATGACATTGAATGGCCGCTTCTTCAGAAGCACACTCGCCTATGTCGATCCCATACGGAGCCTTTTGAATCGACCACCATATTTTTTCATTTGTTTCGCAGCTTTTAGTTCTTAAAACGATGAAATGCTGACTGATGAGTTTAACTTCTTTGTATACAGCGATATATTCAATATTATTGTCACAAAATCCAACATATTCATCGTCTTTTACATTAAAAGGAAGCGGTTGCTCGCGTTTCACTAGTTTTCCATTGAAGTGGATGTTCATTTTTGAACAGTTCCAGGCTCATTTTCTGATCAGAAAGTCAGAAATTGACCATTACCTGTAATATACAATATCTATTAAGAATTTGGCAGTCATAAATGCCAGTCAGAGGTACTCCCGCCAGTTACCAATAGAGGTACCGTACCTTGTTTTCCTCGCCATTTAACTAGGCTACAAGAGAGTGAAGTTTAAATCAGAATATTACGGCAGTAATTTCCAGTTTAATTGGATTGGTATATTAAAGCAAGGTGAAAGATTCAGTATTTACAGACGCCAGAGAATCGTGGGTTTTAACTCCTGCCGCCTCGCTAGAGGTATGGTTGAGTTTAAATATAGGCTAATCTTAAGTACAATGAGAGGGGATTAAAAAACCATTAATTAAAAACGAAAAACGCTACAATCTTGGAATCTTTCGAGCTTGCCCATCTTGAAATTTTTCATTGAAATATGATCAAATATTGGAAATGGCGAAACAGAGAAAATGTTGCCAATATAGCAATTTTGAGATATAATCCCAAAACGGTTATCCAAGTGATGTGTGATCGAATAGGAAATCTATGTATTATGTAAAATACTCAAATATAATATGCAAATCGCTCTGCTATAAAATACTGAAATATAAATTCTCTCTCAATTGAATATACTATGATTACTATAAATTTCTCATATTCTGCAATAGGTACTCGAATTGGCATTTTATATCCATAAAAAACTTAAAAGTTATAAGTATAAAATTTATTAAAAAATGTGAAAATCGCCAAAATCATTAAATCAAACATAAAGCTTTATATAATTTTAGTAAATCTGACGTATGTCAAAATTGGATCTCAATCAAACCATTCAAGATGATCCTAATCAAACATCGATTTGACAATAAGGTCTTAAAAACCTTATTAAAACTTAAATGCATAGAAAGAAAAGAGTATTGCCGAAACTGAATGAAGCATTGATAATAAGCGGTTACATGTCGAAGTGGTGACCGTATACCGCAACTTACATGGTCGAGGCGACAGCCGAGACTGTGTAAGTTGGATAATGGACGAGGCGTGCCGAGTTCATTATCGAAGGTATACGGTCACAGCTGTGATCATGGAACCGGATTATACCCCGACCGGGAATAGCTTTGGCCGACTATTTTCTGACCAAACAACAGTATTTCTTTCCACTCGGGTCTGACGACCCTCGTCCGGATTCAACGCTTAAGTAGATTTTTGAGTGCTCCTTTATAAAATCAAATTTCATTTTAAGCTTTTTTACACTGTAATTTAGTGGAGACCGTATAACCAAACTTACACGGTCGCTAAAACAAGCTTGGGAGGGGTATAATATGATATTGATATCGATTTTTGTTTCAATAATATTCATTTCGTAAATCGATGAATTAAGAATTTGGACGTAAAAATGAATAATTGCTGGGGAAAATACGATATTATGTGTAAGATAGTGATTAATGATGAGTCGTTAATTAGAAGTTAGAAATTTATTGTACAAGTCTTTTATCGCATATGATAACATGTATCTCTTGAACAGGATATCTCCATTGCTTTTGATCCCTCAAGTTTTTTCAATAAGTGAACGATGCACATCAGATCGTATTTTCTTGCATCAGTTCAAAGCTTCGAATTCCAAAGAAAGTGACATTAGTCAAACTTACGAAATGTCATGATGATTTAACTCCCGCATTTACTCCCAACGTCAGAAGTAGCTGCAGCATGCTTCGTAAGAATTCTGTATTGATCTTTTGCAGCAGTCACATTCTTTAAGTTTTAACTTTTCTTCGAGTAGCTGAGGAGATAGTTCGCATTGGAGATCGAAAAGGATAGTAATAACCATTCAAAATATCCAATTACACATTTCTACACTATCTGTAGCTCATAATAACACAGTATTTTAATACTGAATATTGTACGATTAACAAACGAATGGGAGTGTGATATCGCAAATTATCACACGAGGCGTCAGCCGAGTTTGACAATTTTCGATATCACACGATCCATGAGTTTGTTAATTGTATTATTACCCGACAAAACAGTAATCCCTCCCACTCGGGTGTGACGACCCTCGTCTGAATTCAACATTTTTATAGATTTTGAGTGCTCCTTCATAAAATCAACAATTTATTCAACGATATTCTGCTCTATTATTCCGCCACTGTACAGTAGTTCTATAAAGGAGTGATATATCGATAATTATCACACTGGAGTTTGAGCCACGGGAGGGTGATAATGCGATTTAAAATCACAAAAATGTTGATTACAGCCATTGTTATAAAAAGCTAAAACTAATAGAACAGATTTAACCTTTTCCATATGTTGCGATTGCGACGATGATTTCATTTCATCCAACATCATTTTTGCCAACAAGTGGAACGTCTGTAGGAGAGAAAGTTATTGATGATCATGTTATCTAATATCATATTTAATTCGTCACAAACAATAATTGATGTTGCACCATCTTCCATGTCATGGCTGATCTAATGATACTGAAAGTAGTGAGTATGAGTAGTGAGTACTTATATAACGTATCATCATGAAATCATCTTAAATCACGATAGACACTTAGCAGTGATGAGATGGATATAAGAACTGTTAATGGAGTAATGGACTATTATTACTTAGGACTGTAAATGGGATCATGGTATTCCATCTACACTACACACAGTGCTTGTGTGATTCATAGCAATCAGAATAACAGTGAAAATATTTTGTCTGCAGTTTAAGAATTTAGACTGCCATTTCCAAGATTTTATGCAGCACAACAGCTTGGATTTTCTAGAAAATGAATAAATGAGATTTTTTAAAAAGAAAAAAGGGTCCTATGGAGTATGATTAATAATAAGTGTATGTGGATATGTTGATGAACAATTCCTGTGAAGGATATTCCTCCCACCTACTGTGTACATTCCTGTGAAAGTTACTACTTCTGTGTAGAGTATATAATTGTGTGTATCAATGTATTTGTATGTCTGTCACCAGTTAGAAGAGATAACATCATAACACGCCATCTTTTGTCTCACACATACACTAAGAAACCATAGAGCAACATTCACCAAAAGGCGTAAGAGTGAAATCCTCAAAATAGCATCATGTTTAAATCAACATATTTTCCTTGATGGTAGACTATCAAATAAGTCCGTAACGAGGACAATGCAGTGTTGATTGATACTCAACAAGTTACTATTTGTATTTCAGCTGAAAGGAGTTGACAGAAGACAGACAGGTGAATGTCGTGACACACACTGAGCTCTGGAGCAGAAGATAGTGGAGTAAGGAGTGTGTCAATGGCGTGCACTGGTGACGCGGGAAACGTGTCCCACACGGCTGTGATAAGGGAAATCTCCGAAGTGATGGGAAACATGCAATATCTGAACACTGGACTCACAGCTGTCAGCTGAAGACGATAATCACGTGATTTTTGAAAGCTCCTGATTTTGAAACTCCTCGTACCATTTAAACTTTTTCAACTTAAAACCCAAGCTGTACTCACAGTTCTAACGTTGATGTTCTCTTTGGCGCTGCTCTCCATGAATGGGGCACCTAGCCTGCTTGAAATCTGAAAGAAAAGAGTCATAAAAGTGTGGGAAGAATTTACGGAGAAATACAGAAATTAGAGTGTGTTTCAAATTGACAAGAATTTAATTAAACAGCACCATGTCTAAATCACCATCACAGAAGATCACGTTTGTGATCTTCTGCACAGATTGGGTTAACATAGTCCCCAATCTCTGTAAAATATCTGATATTTATTTATGAGCTGCACAATAGAACGAACAATTTTCAGTATTCTCATGAAGGCTCGGCGAAGTGAAACGAACTTTTTCACTTCGCCGATCCAAGACCAGAATACTGACACTTATTCATTCCCCCGAATGTCACTCACCAGGAGTCCCTGCTCGACGGGGACGGCTCTGTCGAACAAGTCGCACTTGTTTCCGATGATGAGGATGCGTGTGTTGGGAGGACAGTACCGCTCGATGTCCGCCTGCCAGGTCGTCAGGTCCTGGTAGCTCTTGAAGTCGTCCACAGAGTACATCAGAATCACGCCCTGAAAGAGCACATCAGAATCACACCCTGAAAAAGCATCACGTATTTCACTGGTGTGAGTGGTCACCCATGGACTGAGCGGTTTGGGCTTTGGAGTCTTCGCATTTGTGTGCATTTACTTCGCTTGTTGGCATAAATTGAAAGTTGGGAGCTAATTCGTATAACTGAATTACAAGACCATAGATAACGCTGAGACGCCATGATTAAATCTATTTAATGGAATTTATTTTAGGTTACGTAAGGAATATTGCGCATTACACAAACCACAATGCATTATGAAATTTAATATCGGCTTTATATTTCTAAAAAGCATTAAGCATATTCTGTACACAGTTTCAACATTTCTCTACTTCTGTAGCTTTGAAATTGTAAAAATCCTGTTGGGCGTGGTAATTATAGCAAATACTTATCTAATTTTATCAAAATCTTATCATGCCAAATTGGTCCCATTGGTAATGAAATAGACCGACGGACATAAAACGCTCGAACAACTTATCATCGATCGATGATTCGATCAATATGCAGTCAATGATCGATCGCGTCGAATAAAAACTCCGCGCGGTGCGCGCTCGATCGATTCGATCGCGCGCGTCGATTTATCAAATTTATCAATTTATGGTAGCACGAAAATAGCACCGCGCCTTACAACTACGAAGTGGCAATTTTCGAACAACCTACAGGACTTACGCCATTTTGTACGTTTTGATCTTCAGAGAATCTGAAATTTTCCTCCTAAAAACATACAATTTAAGGCAACAAAATGCCACGGAGTTTTGGTTACATCATAGGGCTGGTTTTTACTCCAGGTCCAGAGCTCGAGGAAATTTTCCTCTCCCCCAATGGCTTTTTTGTCAAAAAGGGTTAGGTATGGACCAATTCTGAAATTACCCAGAAAATTTGAGTATTCAACCTCTATTGTCATAACCATGCTAACTACTAAAAGTGCAGAAGAAATGTTTGCACGTGCGCGCGTCATGACTCAAACCGTCCCTCCGTCGTCAAACATTTCCTTGTGAAATGTGTTCTAAAATTAAAACTGCAGCTAAGATTTGCCCTCGTTGGGATGTCCGATACTGTTAGAAGATTTGGCTATTTCATCAATAAGTTATCAAGTAGTTAAGTACCCGTTACGGAATGGTTCGACTTTATCGGACTTACAAAACGTGCAAGAAACTAATATCACATCCACCCTAACTATTTATTACCTGGGCATCTCTGAAGTGGTTTCTTGTGAGGGATCTAAACCTTTCCTGTCCCGCCGTATCCCTGATAAATGGAGATAAGGTAAAATCGCACCTTTATCATCTCGCTCTGTTCACATGATGAACATAGCAATTCATTCGAAACAAAAAGCGCACAGAACGACAGTCCTGAATCTCCATACACGTTATTGTTTGTATTCCATGAGTACACAGGATGAAAAGCCCGCCAAAACAGCCCCTGTCTGCTCCAGGAACCTGCAGCAGTGTACAAAGTCCATCACATGAAAAGGGCGGGCAGTTACACCGCATCGTGGGGAAATGTCAATGTCCAAATGTCCCATTTGTCCCTGATCCAATCCAATTTTTTCTGGAATTAGGGACAATTGGGACAGTGGCATCCCGCATCATGATTTGACGTGACATAATGTTCCGGTACTAAAGCGCAAAAGTGCGAAGGGTTGTTTTTACCTTTTTATAGAAAGCGACTAGAGTTCAACGATTGCAGTTCGTTTATTTGAAAGTTTGAAGAACCATTCAAAGTTTCAGTACTAAGAGTTCTATAATCTCAGTAAGTATATAATGTATACGTACATACTAACAGTTCTAAGATCAAAGAAATTTGACAGTTACAGAAGGATCAAAGCGCACTGCTACGTCATCCAACACTTATAATACAAGGGCAAGTTGACATCACCACAAGTGTGCTTATATATACGGTTGTCCGTATATATAAGCTCATCAGAGACATGATGGCTCATTCAGTTAAATGGATGACAGGAAGTGACTTTTAGGGCAGTCACTTGATTTGACATCATTAATTCATTAATAGATTGCAGAGTCAATATCTTACCTTGCATTTTGAATCCTTTGAATTTTAAGCTATGACAAGATTACCAACTTTGCACTTACCAAAGACAGTTTGCGATGAAAGCAGGGTGAAATGAATAATTATTTTCGGATCTTCAGGTGAAAATTTTCTTTATTTTTACTAATTACCGAACTGTGAGGAAAATTCATCGAGGTACCAGACAATACGCAAAATCATATCTTCACCTCTGTCTTTTTTTTAAATTTTCGATCCTCAGAAAGTAACAAATCACCATTGTGAATTGACGGAATCTTGCAGTGAGTAGTGAGAAGGACCGTGTCACTACTTAATATATCACTCTCCTAGAATTGGGTTACACGTTACATGTGTCCCATGTGACAGACTCCGTAAAACACTCTGTGAATATTCCCAGGCTCGAATCAAGTTTTGTTATTTATTTTTACATACATAAAAAGGTTTGTTTATGTATGTAGAAATAAGTCTGGTATTATTCTGAGCTAAACTAACCATATATCCAATGTGATGGGCTGGTTCTCGATTACAATCGATGTCTTCCTGTAGTCTATACCTGAAAGAATTTGGGTTATAACAGTCACAATCGCCAAATTTTTGGACGAAATTTGTATCATATCATGAAGTTTTAAATTTATATCACATTTTCTGATCTACCCTTGTAGAAATTTAACAATATGAACAATACGAATTCATGTATCATGTTATTGTTCACAATAGGAATTTGGTCTATCTTCGCACATCTCTTACCAATTTAATGATGAATCACAATAATATCATGTTTATTTTCTAACAACCACGGCACATTATCACATTATCCACGAGTAGTGCGTAATGTGTACAGTGTATAATGGTCACAGTGTATAAAGGTCACAAATACACATTCACAGACATACATTAAACACAAACCATGGACACACCCACACAGACTAAACATAAATCATTTGTTTCCACTTTCCCAGACAACATACCTACATTATCTCAAGTTAGGGCTTCCTTTGCGAATCTCCAACGATTGCTTTTAATGCCCTGACTTAAAAACAGCACAGTATGTAGGTACGAATAAAAGGATAGACAGGCACGGTACACACATCACACCTATATAAGTCTGTAATATTTAATGCAGTTAATTTAATTCTAATATTATGTGTAAGTTTGTATGTAAGTTGTAAATTTAACGGTCCCTCTGAAACATTAGTCATGTACTACTAAATGCGAGGCCACCAACTTCTTTACAGCACATTGTGTACATTCTGTAATGTAAAACAATAACAAAATATTGTATTATATTAACGACGCATTGTGTAGGATCTATAAATAGAAGGGGAGTGATTGCCTCTTCCTCTATTCGTGAGCACATACCTCATGGTAAAGAGCCGACAAGAGGGCCTCCCACAAACATTAAAACATCATTGCATTGATAACGTGCAACTACTCCAATCTCCACAGTTAGAACTTTAGAATTCACAGATTCACAGGTGCTTAAAATGTGAAGATGACAGAGCAAATAATCATGGTAACTATCCGGTGTAGCCATGGTAACACTTACCAATAGTGGAGTCAAGTCGTCTGAAGACGGTGTCAGTGTACTGGAGCAGTAGCGTGCTCTTTCCCACACCACTGTTACCTGAAACAAAGCTTCTGTCATGTCCTTGCTTTTAGGAAAAATGGCTGCTTTTAGGAGAAATGACTGCTTTTAGGAGAAATGACTGCTTTTAGGAGAAATGACTGCTTTTAGGAGAAATGACTGCTTTTAGGAGATATGGCTGCTTTTAGGAGAAATGGCTGCTTTTAGGAGATATGGCTGCTTTTAGGAGAAATGGCTGCTTTTAGGAGAAATGGCTGCTTTTAGGAGAAATGGCTGCTTTTAGGAGATATGGCTGCTTTTAGGAGATATGGCTGCTTTTACGCCTTGTAATTCTTATTGCATTGAAGCATCTAAAAATCTTGGCATAGATAATCACCGAGTAGCGGTCATTGGACTGGTATTTCTGGTATTCCTAGTCCCAGTAAAATATAACGTGAACTGTTCTGTCCGCATAATCACTGAAGTTAACTCAAGAGCGCGACTCATTGATTGGCAAGGAGAGAATTTTCTACTAATATGGTATAAGATTTAATAGAGTTCGGCAGCAATTGACATTTACATAGAGTTGATGCCCAGGAGCAGCTCTTGATTTTCTATACAGAGTACAGTGCATTTGTGCCAAGTGAGTGCAGGGCAATTTAACAATGCGCCATAATTTAAAACACTGATTATTATCAACAAAATATCTCATTTCCTCAGAGAAACGCTTCAATTCTGGCAGTAGTAGAGCAGTACGCCATTTATGTTTATTTACTTGCAGTTTATTTATCGTCAATAAATATCGGATGTTTTTAACAGTTGCGAAACTGAATATCACATCGATGTGGCTCTGATTTATACCTTGAAATAAGTAAATAAATAATATTGGCGGAAAAACAGATAGGCGAGGTGTTTTAAATGACAGAAGACTCTCAGGTTACAAGAATGGGCGTAAACCTCGTCATATCATTTAAGGAAACATGCGTGACAATTTGATGCGGATATAATTACGTAATGAAGACGTTTTCAATGAAAACACAGCTCCAATGCTATTAAACTCACAGATCAATTAGGAAATGTATTACTTTACTAACGTATTACGTAGGTATAGAAACTATAGCACTAGACAAATTAAATATTATCATAGCATCATACAACAACCCACCTAGCAATACTACTTTGAAACGCTTTACATCAGGCATTTTCTAGCTTCTTCATGGTAGTGCTTCAGGTATTGGGCTCATTGATATCATTCCTTGGGGGCATAAAACGGTTTATCAAGCATTTACTCATTTAAATCTTTTAATAACTGTACTCATTATAATGATTTTAGATCAAAATAGGAAAATAATAAAATACTGTTCAATGATTTCCGGGTCTATGTTTTGTTTTCATTGTACAACCTAGGAACGTAAAAAAGGTGATTTGAATCTTTGAATGCGTGTATAATAAAATGGTGTGTATAATCAGGAAACAGCCATTTGGAGGAATTTGGATTTACCATTTTATAGCACTATAGTATAATAACTTCATCATAACTTCATAGAATAATTTGAATTTACAATTTTATAAGGTTTATAACACAAACATAAGAAATTATGAAGTATAAACGGGTTAAATTACAGCACTTCTGAACTACTACTGTGGCATGTAGATTAAGTTAGAAAATACAGAAATGAGTACGGTCTAAATGTGCAGCATTTTAGAGCGGTTTAGAGTTCATTGATAGAATCAATACTATGCATGTATGTGTGTAGATAACACGGCAGATATCCGCACACTGATTGTCTATTATTAACTAATTAGATTATACAAAGTTACAAGATTACATACTTAATCTTTATACCTGTGTATAATCTCATAATGTATAGTGTGTATATCATTACTGATGCTCACAGGCCACAGCAATTAACAGTTATCATAATGCTGCTAGAGCTCAGTAGAGATTCTTATTATCATATCAGTTAAAGCCAAGAATGGTTGTATTAGAAGTGGTATTTGAGTATTTGACTGTGAAACTAAATTTGGCTGGTAAGCAATAAACATTTGGTGAACATTTGGCACGAAAGATGTGAATCCTATTATAACTCTGCAACTTGAGGAGGAGAGAGAATGAGGGCGATTTAATAAGGTTATGATATGGTGCTATGGTGACGTTAACTTTCCCCTTGTCCACGTGTTGCCAGCTTACCACCAACAAATCGCAGGTGACGGATCACTAAGTAGACACTACCTCCTGTCAATGGAAGAGTAAGCCTATTTGGTAAGTAACACAGGTCCCTGCCCCATGTTACAATGGCAATTAATCACCACATTCACCTTTATAATATATGCTTATACTATTCCTTGCAATCTGGTCATTACATCACCATCGGAACTTGAGAGTGTCGTTGCATGACAAGAGTTCACAAGAGTTCACTATTATATATTTAATACTGTCAGTATTTAGGCTCCACCTACCGTTATTTAAAAGGAATTTTGTCATCTTTTGTTTATTCCAACTTTAATGATAATATGCAATGTGCATGCTGAAATTATTTCCACTGCAACAAAATGACCAGTATATAATATGTTTATAACTAAAACATATTTTAAGAGAGAGTTTTCGAAAATTCAGTTCAGAAATGCCATAATTCCTAAGCAATATTTCATGTTTATCCAAAAGTCGTCAGACTTTTGAGAACGTCTCTGAAATTTCAGTTATGTCCTAAGTCCTAAGATCACTATTATAGTATTATGTGATAATAAATTGGAAGTAAATAGCCATACAGGAGCACCATAATTTGTAATAGCACCTACCTACCACCTACCTACCTACCCACAAGTAATGGAGAGTAAGTACTAGGTAGTTTTATAATAATTGTCATTAGATACTGCTTCTTGGATACTGCCTAGATTTAGTACAAAAGTTAGACTATGTATCTTTATTGGGTAATTATTGGGTAAATATTGATATAATATGAATTTAAAAATAATAAATTAGAAAAATTACATTGACCGAAACTCTGAAAGCATAGAAAAAAGTTTAAAAAACGTACAGGATTACAGGAACCGACCCATAATCTATCTAGAAGCCCCATAAAAACTGATGAAAAAGCACAAAAGCATCATTATTCAGACTAAAACAGAGAGCAAATTTCCTAAAACGAAATTATAGAATATAAATTTAAAAAAGATACAAGCATTTCGGGAAGTTCACACCGTTACACTTCAACTTGAAGTGGTACTTAGTTACACCCCGACATCCCATCTTATGCCCCATCTTGGGATACAATAGTGGTATCACAGGCTCCAGTCGTTGCATTATGAGCAGCACAGCACTCCGTTAGCCTGGAGATGATATCAGCACACGCCTCACTACCCTTCTCAGACAGACAAAGGTTTAGGTTGGACAGAATTTCGGAGCATACTTCCTCAGGCATATTTTCTGTGACTTTGCTATTTAAAACAATGTGTTAGCGGGTGTTAGTCATTGAATAATGTGAAAATTCGAGATTTTGAAAAATTATGGCTAAGAGCAATGCCTATATTTTATTATGCTATAAAAACCTGGAATAGCCTGGCGTTTATATAAAACAAAAACGGAAATCAACGACAGGCCACTTTGATATTATGCACATTTGTTGGAGCATCTACACAAAAGAATTAATGTTACATTTTGCATTCTATGAATTGTTGAAATGATATGATTCAACTTATTACTTAATCAGTACAGCTGAGTATGTAAGCATGAGAATCAATGAAAAACTCGTCAATCAAAGGTATCAAATTCAAAAAGTTTTTTTACAAACAGTTCTGTACAAATACAAGCTTCAAGAACTGCAAGACATTATAATATCCCCTTCTTCCTTTACCATTATAGAGCAAAACACACACAATTGAAATCAAAACATATGTTAAACAATAAATTGAAATCATCCTTTTCCTGTAAAACATGCTTTCAATGATAATATCTGAGATAAAAGTTTAGGGGAACCAATACATACAGAAGATATGATAAAGGTAATAAGAGTAAAGTTCTTAAGTATTAAACAGAGTATTAAACATTCAAGAATTTAATCATAGTAAAGTATATAATAGGTATAGTACATGCCCATTGCCAACGATGTAAAGTATAATTTTCTCATTGGGTATTCTGATCTCAATAACTCGCATTATTGAGAACCTAGCCCAATGTGAACATGTGAGTTGGCATTCGGTAAATCAATATTACATAATATCAGGTACCTATTCGATAATCGCAAATCAATGCACAGTTTAAAAAGTATAAAACATTTATAGAAATATTGATGTGGTCTCTGGCAAGAGATATACTGCTTTTAACTGATATACTGCAGCTACCAATAACTAATATAGCACTAACATTATAATAACTATAGTATCAAATTATATGGCTGGAACAATTTACTTTCGGGTATTTATATAGAAACGGAATTCAATTAGCAATAAATCTTATTAACAAGTTAATTTAAGGGAAAGAGGGGCGATTGCTACCCGACCTTCTATGTTGTAGAAATCTGGCGCAAATCTGAGTAGAAAACCCACGATTTGTTGCAAGATGGTAGAAAAAGGGTGTCTTCTTAAGATAGAGCAGAGAGCTTCCATAAATCGCATTTTAAAGGCTTTAGATTTATGTAAAGTCACAGGTTAGAAAAACAATGCTAAATCCAAGCTTGAGAAATTTGTTCAACCTCGATTCAGAATTTTGCGGAATTAGAACAAATAGATTTAGAATTGCATGCATGAATTACTTGCAGGTTTTCTATCAAATCATAATTCATTCTAAACAGATATTCTATGATCAAAATATGATGCATCTGTCTTCATCTCTTCAATAAGAAAAATAAATAGTAAACAGTATTATATTATGACCAGTACGTACATTTATAACAGAAATATTCATTATCAATGGTAAAATAGTTAACCCACTGCTTTCTGAGAGATGAATAATTTTCTTGGTCGGCAAAGTGAAACGACTTTTGTATTATGATTATTAAGAAAGCTAATTCTGTATAATTGTCAGATGTTGAAGTTTCGACAAAATCAATTGAATTCCAGAAATAAGTCGTTTCACTTCGCTAAGCCAAGATGAGAATACTGAAAATTATTCTAGGGTATTCTATCATGCACCTCAAAAATGATTTTCCGATGAGTCAGTTAATAAGCTTTCTGAGGGATGACTCAGAAATGCATTGAATTAGCTCATTTTTCATTGATAATAACCAGAAAAGAATAATTATGGTTAATTTATCCAATTCCAAGAAAATTCAAATATAGTTTATTGATTGATTAATTATTAATTAATAAGCATTAAAGCAAAACAAATAATCAAATAAATAGATCTTAAATTAACCAGTAGATGCAATACCACATGCAATAATTCTGAAAATCAGAATTTCAACTGAAAATTTGCACAATCAAGTATAAATGCAGTGCAGTTACCTGCCTTAAGTTGGTAGATATTGAACGAAATCACAGAATAGGAAAATAAATGCAATCACGTTCAATTATAAGACTGAAGAGTGAAGATAATCACAGAGAAGAAAACACATGTTTACGTTTTTAGGGATTTGAGTGCTAAGGATCGAAGATCCATGAGTATCAATTATCATCATGGCCTGCTTTTATACCTGTAGGAAACATGTTATTCTTGAGTTGGGTGACGAGAATAGATTCTTCATTTTCACACCATGTTCAGATTTTTTATCCCATGAACCATGTCACTGTTTCAAATTTCAATGACAAGATTCAAGTTGAACTATGATACCGATCTTACAGACCTAACATGGGAGGAGGAAGCTGAAAATTTTAGTCCAGTGTGTTTATTCATGAAGCTAAATGGTGGCCTATTTACACCAACAGGGATCTTCATGTTGTTGCACCTTTTTATTGCTTTGTCAAACTGTGTCAGTAAAGACAGTGGCTTTATTATTATGTCATTTTCAAGCTCTGTCGTCACATAGGTTAGGTCTCTAATACTGGGATCGTTGATCTTCCAAATTGTGTAGAATTTGAACCTGAAATGATATTTAATAAATGTTTTTATAAACTTTATCATTTAAAACTATTCATTTAGTCACAATTTCTGACCTCTAAACTAAAATTCCGAACTTTCACAAGTACCATTTATAACTGAAATCTGCCATAGGTATCCATCATATCAAAAAATGTTTGTTGAATTGGCTAAATTAGTACCAATGACTCACCAAACAGCACAGTATAGGTCCATTATAATAAAAATCAGCTGTTTCTGTCGGATAAAATGACGATTCAAAGCTTCCTTTCTTACCAGCTTCACAATTGTTCTTGTGAAGTTCAAGCCAACTAGTGCAAGTGGAAATGATCTATATGGTGAGGTTGACAGATGAAAAGCTGAAATATTAAAAAGATTCATAGATTTGAATGAACTCTAATCAGTAATTACAGTAGGACTTCAGGACAGAATTATTGCATGGGTTGATAAATTATCAATTTAAACAATGACAGTAATTGACACCCCTTTTTCAAACAGAATAAAATAACAGTAATTAATACTTGATAGGTAAAAACATTGCCTATGTCTTACTAATAGTGGATAGTGGATAAGGGGGGGTGGGGGGGCAGGGGAAGGCAACATTGACAACTTCCTCCCATTGTTCGAACAGACATTGCAGAAAATTTGAACCTTGAAGCCAAGCAAAATTAAACATTTACCAGGCTTGGAATGTAACTCACCAACCCCTTTCCCAAAGTCAGGCTACACACCCAAGTGGACACAAAAACTACTAACCTTCTTCTGCCAATGCTGGATATTCTGTGATGAAATATAAAAGTGACACAGCTCCAATCATCTTTGCTGATGTAAGATCAATTGAGGGGTCTGTATGGTTGAATCCAACATCTATCCAATGGGATCCCAAAGATGGACATGACAAAGGTCCACCCATTAATCGGGAGTATATTGATTGCAAGATTAACAAATGGATTGGCTCTGATTTATCATATCTGAAAATAGATATCAAGTAAATACTTTTTAATACATCTTTGTATTTCACTTTGAAGCTTGATTCACTGATTTTCAATATGGTTAATTCAATTTTCCTGTTGTGCAGGCATGTTAATAACATAGGCTTATCACTAAGCAAGACTTTTCCACCATATCAAAAAGCAGCTATTACATGATATATTAGCAATTTAGGCCTAGGGGGTAACACTGTTATACCATAGATTTTATTAGGGCCATTTTGGCCTTCCTTATAAAATGTAGGTGCTTAAAAATAACCCTACATTTTTTGCAAAAAATAGGACTGGCACAATGTGAACATACGAACATAATCATTACTCCCAACTACTTAGTAAACATTATTCTTTCATAAAAAATGTCATGAATTAATAAGGTGATATATTTTATTTCATTCAAAGATGGCTTTAAGCCATTAGCAACCACCCCAACATAAAAAGTCTACATTTGCCATAATATGAACATTGCTTATAGTGTGCCCAGCACAGATAATTGATCCGAGCACCCTTAAAGATTAATTGATATAATCAATATATTTTGATCTGAAGAAAGAGAAGATCCATATAAAGCTACTCCATATAAAGCTTATTGGATAATTACAGAACACCAGAAACTTACTTTGTTTCAGACATCAGTAGAAATATGTCTCTTTCATTATTCAAGTTTGTAGGTAACTTTGGATGAGGTGAAAAAATTCCAAGAATTTTCCCATTTCCTTGTTTTGCATTTTGTTCATTAAGAATCTTCTGCATTTTTATAGGATCAAGATTCTGAAAGTGGGAAAGAATTTCAGCAAATGTTACATAAGTGCTTGGTTTGCTTGATGTAGATGGTCTCCTTTTTTCAAGTCTAGTAGCACTTCCCCTCCTTTTGTATGGCTCACTCTGAGTGTCAGAATCAAGGGATTTATTCAATTCTTTCAATGTATAGATTTCCCTGTACCCACAATTTGCACTTTTTGATTTTATTAAGGGTTGCTTCTCTTTAGCTATTCCAGGAATAGGAGAATCAAAAACATCATCAAATTCTTCATTAGCTTGACTTGGTACAGTGGCGTCTGTTTTAAACATTCTTTGCTATAGAATTTTCTTTAAGAATTAAAATATGACAAAATATTTAATTCAATTGAGGTTCAGCTGCTGATCAATATGGAACAATAGCCACAGGAAAAAGCTCAGCAGCTGAACAAACTATTATTTTACATGTTTACAGATTAAATAAACTACCTTAGGAGTTTTTAAACTTACAACACAACACATATTAAATTAACTAACTGAGGATGTGTTGAGGCTGCTCCTCGGAGATCCTGAAGATGATTCATAGCTTTTCATAAAGTCAATCTTAAAGTTATGAATCGAAACTGTCAGTTGATATTGTGGAGTAGTTATTTGGCTTGAATCATAATTGTTACTTTCAATGAAAGACAGCAGTTTTATTAAATATACCTTAGGAGGTGTATTTATGTGGAGTAAAATTTTGGTGTTTACAAATTTGGTAGGGTGCAATTTGGGGATCTCTCACATGTCATTACTTAAGTTAACATAATATGATAATTTCTTCTTAATTCAAAAATGATAATGCCTTCATTTTGTACTGTCATGGTAGAAAAATATCCTTTCTTCCCGTATAATAAGAGGCAAATTCCATGTGCTGAGGGCAGACATCAAGTCAATTATGAAAACTGTTAAAAGAGTCACCCACTAAGGACTAATAATAGTTATATGGTTAATCATATTGAAAATAATGAAAATAAACTAGAATAAATGCAACTAAAAGTGTACTCTTTAAAACTAGTACATACCAATAAAAATAAAATGTAGTTAAATAAAAACATATTTACAGAAATAAGGTTGCATTTTTATGACGTGCCGAGGTCAGGCTGCATAACTTGCCCAAGTAAAAATTCTAAGTAATTATAATGTTTGTTTTAATCAACATTAAGTAAGCAATTAAAAATAACATAACACTGTTGTCAACATAACACTGCAATTATAAAAGAAAGTCAGTACAATCCATAGGTAAAATCACAAGCATCCAGGGTTGGCCATATTGGTGTTGGGACTATTATATATACTAGTCGAGATAAATCAGTTCAAAAACACTATTTTGCAATGTAAAATAACAACATATTGTTGTTTGCCAATAAAACCCCAATTGTATGATAACTCATAGCCTTGGCTTATATAGGTGGTCAAATGCATTGTTTACAGAATAGTTTGGATCAGTTATAATTGAATCTAACAATTTTGCCTTATACAACTTCCCAAAAACTTTAGCATCACTAATATTCCTGAGGTCTAGTGGGAGGATATTCCAAGCTTTTGCTCCTAGATAGTAAAAGTTTTTTAGATTAGCAGATTTGGGTGTGTAAAGATTACAGTTTGTACCATCTCTACTACCACCAGAAATGAACTTGAATTTATTCATAAAGTTAGAAGGACTGACATTGTTTATGATTCTAAACATGTAGCTAGATAAATGTACTTGTCGCCTAAGATGAAGTGGCAACCACTTCATGTCTCTATAAACATTGATGCTACTTTCAGTCTTTTCAACACCTAAGGCAATTTTAGCAACTTTTTTGTATAAGATGTCAAGCTCAAGAAGTTTAGTTTTTGGAGCCCTACCATAAATAGTGTCTAAATAGTCGAAATGAGGTAAGATAAGTGAATTGGCAAACATTTTTCTATTTTTCAATGGTAACAAAGTGCTTCCTCTGTACATTGCTCCAATACGTTTCTGTATTTTCTTCTTGATGTAATCTACATGCAAGTCAAATTTAAGAAGATTATCAACAATTAGCCCTAGATATTTATAGGATTTGCACTCTTTAACAGAGTAATTACTAAAGATATTGATTTTCACCCCAAATTGAATATTATCAAAGATAAGTATCTTGGTTTTATCAACATTTAAAGCAAGTTTATTAACACAGAGCCATTTAATGATAGTCATCATTTCAATTCTTATATTGAGATAGCTGTTCCTACAGATGTTTTCAAATAAAAGTGCACCATCATCTGCAAATAAATAGGGCTTGGATAGATTACATGCATTAACAATATCATTAATGTATATACTAAACAGCAGAGGACCTAGAAGACTGCCTTGTGGTACACCAAACTTTATGCTTAAATATATACTTTTGATTCCTGAAATTTTTGTTGCTTGTTTACGGTCCATAAGATAGTTTTTGATCCACAGAATAACAGTACCATCAACACCATAGAATTTCAGCTTCTCTATAAGGATGCTGTGGTCTACAGTATCAAATGCCTTCTTTATGTCCAGAAAAATTATTGCTGGGGTGTTTCCTTTACACTTACTATCAAATAATATATCAAACATGTCTAGTGTGAGATAAGTTGTTGAATAATTTTTTCTAAAACCATATTGATGATCAGTCAAGAGCTTATTTTGATCAAAGTAGTTTGTTAGCTGTTCATTGACACAATATTCTATGCATTTTGATACTAAGGGCAAAATAGATATTGGTCTGTAATCATTAGGATCATTTGTATCTCCACCTTTAAAGATTGGTGTTACTGATGCTAACTTACAAGAGTCTGGGAACTGACCAGTTGAAAGGCTAAGGTTAACAATATGGCTGATACAGTGAATGATAATAGGTAACACAGATTTAATAACTTTCAGAGGTAGCTTATCATTGGTTGACTTATCAGATGGTATTGACATAATATATGACTTAATGGCATCACTAGATACTTCTTCAAATGAGCAGAGTGAACACTGAATGTTATTACTTATCAAGAAGTCTTTATATGATATATTATCATAGATGGGAATTGATTTGTTGATCATATTCCCAATCTCACTAAAGTGTTTATTCAAATTTTCAGCATTGATAATTTCATGATCTACACTAGGCTGGGTATTACATTTAGATGGCATGTTTGTAGCTATCTTAATAGATTTCCATATACCCTTCAGGTCATTCTTGTCACTTTTTTTCTTTAGATCATTAAGTAAGTTTTCTCTTTTATTGGCCTTGGTAATCTTGTTGGTAACATTACGCTGCTTTCTATATAAGTCCCAAGCTAAGTGGGCATTGACACATTTGTTGCAAACATTACAGTTATTACAATTGGATTCATTAACTTTTTTGAGCTTAGATTTGAACTTCTTGTGGAGCTTCTTCTTAGTCTTGATGGCATTTAAACTGTCTTGAGATGGTTGATAAATAAACTTATCGTGTTTTTTAATGATTTTTTGAGGAAAGAAGTGACTATGCTTATCATTAAGAAAACTATCAAGCAAAGACATAGCTTGTTCTACATTAGTGCTTGCATAGATGGAGGAAAAATCAGAATTAGCCAAGTAAGTTTGGAATGCTTTAATATTGTTGTTGCTATAATTATTAATAACTACTTTTTCAAATTTTGGAGGTGGTTCAACCTTGAAGTTTAATTCAAATTTTAATGCAAAATGGTCACCAGGACATTCAGTAAGTACAGAGGAATTTTCAAAGTCAGCATAGCAGTTTGTTATAATAACATCAATAGTGCTATAGGTAAATTTATTTCCTTTCTTAGCTACTCTAGTATAATTTTGTATTATCTGTACCATGTTAAAGGACTTGAGAGTAGAATCTAGTTTCTTATAATCAGTTGAATTTATCTTGTTTTGATCTACATTAATGTCTCCCACCCATATCACCTTCTTTCCCTTGAGCTTTATCATACATTCTGTGAAATAGTCAAGAAATTCGTTAAGTTTGCAATACCCTCCAGAACGGTAAAATCCACATAGATATATGTTGCTACTTTTGATTTTGATCCACTTAGCTTCTATTGTTGCAATATTAGTACTAATTTGGACATCATCACATGCAACTTTGTTGCTTATTATGAGTCCACAACCACCTCTAGTGCCTGAACCTCTATCTGCTCTTTTAAACTCAAAATTGGCAGGTATATTTAAAGTACTAGATGAGATGCTTTCATTCAGGTTAGTCTCATTCAAAGACATAATATCCATGTTATATTTTTTAATCATTTGGTAAATTTGTGTTGACTTAGAAATACCAATAAGGCCCCCCTGGATGTTGCAATGACCCACAGTCAGATTGTGTAATAAATTAGCATAAGTCATTTTGATGTGACACAAAAATGGAATGAAAGATCATCACAGACAACTTAATGTGAAATCACTGAATAAGAATAATTAGATACTTAACAGGTTATAATAGCTTAATTACTAATTAGGTAGGTAATAAGTTAGGTAATAAATTAGGTAATAAGTTATATATTCCTTGATCACTAATTATTCATTGGTGAACAAAGGTCAGTGCTCAGTGGTGAGCAGCATACTTAAGATATTTTGCTAACCTGATGACCCCCTCACGTGTTAGATGTACATTATCAGACCCTTTGCTGTTGAAAAACTGCTCTTTACGGTTGCCATCCTTATAGGAGAAAAGACTCCTATGAGATTCAGTTTTGACCATGTTAAGGTATGGCTTTCTGTCAGTGAGTAACTGAATAGAATGGTTAAGTTTGTTTATGACAAAGTTCCTACAAAAGCTCACCCGTGGCAAGATGTTGATTACATTAATTGATGCATGCTGTGCCCATTGATGGAGGTACTCAAGAAGGTTCTCAATGTCAAATGTGGCCTCATCAAGGAGTTTGTCAGATACATAATGATTTGTTATAAAGTTGAAATGATTTCCCCTATTAACACCTAATATCTGGTCCACATTGTTAGTACCGCACAGAACATAGACTTTACTGACTTGGCTTGGATTTAATGACAGAAATCTTGCATCTTGCCTTAGTTTGTTAAGTATGGCCTTAGCTGTAGCACCTGGGTAAAAAAAGACTTTGGCATTTTGGTGCTCTGATGACATTTTAGTTTCATTGATTCCTCGAAACATGCTAGAACTGATATAGATTGTCTGTTCATTGGTGTTTGAATGAACAGTTGATGTAGGGCTACTGGATGGGGGACTACTTGGTAAACCTGAAGTACAATATTGATCAACAGAATTCAGGGCAGGTGTTGTTGGAGGTGATAATAGTCTGAGGGTGATGCTGATACGGGGTGGTTCGTAGTCAGAAGGCAGTATTGAATGCTCAAATATGTCCTGTGAGCCTTTTGTCATAAAAAACACCTCGCCATGTTTTAGTTCCACTTGTACCAGACTATCAGGATTAGATTTACTCCTAAATGCAGCTGTGCGAGATCCCCCAAGAGAAATTGTCAATATCTGTGAGTGGGTGACAATCTCAGGCTCATCATCACTGTGGAAGCCTAAGCTGTCAGATCCATTAATGTATTTAGTTAACAGAACACTGTTGTATTGAAAGTCAGGGAGGATATTATCTAGATGGGCTAGTATTTTCCTGAGATAGCTCGTAGGTGGAGGCAAGGGACATGGCATCATTCATTTTCCCTTTCCTATGTGTTTGTTTGTCTTGATAAGGTGGGATTCTAGAATATAGTTTTAAAAGTGCCCAAAAATTGGTGAATACTACCTCTATTGCACTACTGTTAACCGTGGTAGCCATAATAACAACCAACAGGAGGGTAGAATTTCTGTACATGAGCCCATGTGTCATGAATTATGTTGTCCATCTGTCAACTGCTGAAATGTCAAAATCATGAATTTCTCAATTTCATAATCTTTCATGTGGATTGTGGAGCCATGCCCATGATTGATGTTGGCATTATCATTGTGTTGTCATGGCACTACTAGACGGCAATTTTGTAGCATTGTGACACTTTCAAGCACTCACTTACTTACTATCCTAGAGTTATTTGTTAAATGAGCTGATGAATGATATGAAAGTGATAATTGAATTACGATTGCTCAGACTCTAATGATAACAAGTTCAAAAAAGTTTTAAAACTATGTTTAAGTAAGCTATGAAGCATTTTGGGAATAGAACTCAAACAACTTGTTGAAAAAATATATGGTATTGGTTCAATACTGTATAGAAAAGTTTAACATTTGATATAGGTAACATCAATTCCAGAAAATTCTCAATATAAAATTGCAAATACTCAAATATATAACATTTAACTATTGATTTACTGTGGTTCATAAAATTGAAAATTACATTTTCTTAATGTAAAGATTAAAAGCTCATTCACATGTATCTGAATGAATTCAATAAAAATTCAATAAATGAAGTCTAAGGGTCACCAATCATGCAGACTATAGTTGAGGGTCACAAAGCTTAGGTAGGGTAGGAGGGTCACTCTTATAAAGCTACTACGAATAAATCTTGAGACATTTATTAAGTATTCTCTCAATGCCAGTTGTTTTTTGCATCCATTCAATAGGGATTGCATCAATACCATACTTTGCACCATTCATAGCACCAGCAAACACAGATCTAGAGCAATTGCAGCCTCCTGCTCTAATAGTATTCCTGATGGCTTCTGTATAGGAAGAGGATGTTAAAGTAGTATGAAGTGCACCTTGAAAAGACCCAGGGTTGTAACATGGGCTTCCAAACACAAAATTCACTGCACGAATATGATCCATTTTTTGTGATATGACCTCTTCAATATCCTGGATACTGCGCAAAACATCAGGGTATTCAGTTGTTATTTCAGATTTTATGTCTAAAATATTCCACTGACTTCCTGACTGCACAAGATGACCAATAATCTTAGATGCAACAATGCCATGTGATACAGCTGTGGGCCATGTAGAATAAGTCTTGACCACTTCAGATGTAATTTCTTCAAAGGAATCTGTGCCAAAGTATAAGCAAGCAAGAGGTAGGTTAGCACAAAACCCATCTGTTTCTTTGATTTTTGAACCACCAAAAGGTTTGGATCCTAATCCATCTCTGTAATTACTAAAGAATTCAATTATTGACCCACTTAGCCATTTCCCAATTACTGGTCCATCGATAGCACCTCTTCTCCTCTTTTCCATATACTCTTGCCTGGCATCCATGTCATAATTTGGATTTCCAGGTCCAAAATTCTTTGCAATAGCATCACAGATAGCTTTGTAATTGTAATGACCATTGAAACTTACCATAGCATCTAGGCTTGTTTCAGCTATATCCCAGTAGCAGCTAGTTTCACCTGTTGGGAGAGTATAGAATGGTGACATACTTTTGGGGAGAAACTCAGGGGCATCATAGGTATCCTTAATGTACCTCTGAAGAGCATTGTTGTCATACACCCAGTGTAGAGGCCTTGCTGCAGCATCCCCAACAGCTGCTCCTACAACAGCAGCAATCTTCCTTTGTGTGACCGCATCCAACTTTTTCACTGCTTCCAAAAGGGAAGACAGTGCCATTTACCTACCTAGGGAAATGTTATCAAAAGGGAGGCAAAAATTTAGGGTGCTGTCTGAATTTAATCATCATCATTGATGACTGATAGAATTTGTGGCATCTAACCAGAGGCTTACACCAAACCAAAACAGCATAAGCAATGCAAAAAAAGACTCTGGTTAGAGTAAATGAAACTTTAAGGTAATACACAGTGTGAATTAGATTGACTTGTAGCTGATCACTATATGGTTAGACTTAGCAATAAAAATAATTAGGAAAATGAAGGGTCACATCAGTTTTCTAAAACAAAATGAAGTAGTGTACCGCATATGTGTGCAGACCGCTCGATTGACAGAGGCCTCGATAAAGACACGCGGATTTCCTCTACACACTTCAACTTTTTATATTAATTCCGTCAAAAGCACACAATTTTTGCGTGTATCTATCGAGCCCTTTTTCAATCGAGTGTTCTGCACACATATGGGTACTGTTTGAAGCATGTTTGGGTTATTTATTCAATGGTTCAAGGCAAGGAATTTTGCAGTGTAGCTTATGGCTTAGGCGCCTGTAACGTTCGTCGGTCGATCGAATGGAATAGGTCGATCGATCAACTCTATTGGAACCAGGGGTGGATCTACAATGGGGTTTTGGGGGGGTTGCAACCCCCCCACTTTTTCTCGAGTGGGGTTGTAGTGGGGTTGTGGGGTTGTTGGTTTTAGAGTGGGGTTGTTGGGGTTGTAATATTTGTTATGTTTTGTGTACACGGAGAGTTCATTGACTTGATTATTCTTTAGCCAGTTCTAACCCCAGTTAGCAAGTTTTCAGTTTCAAACACATAATTTTCAATATTTGGATGCAAAAAAAACCTTAAAATTTTCACCTGCGGTGGGCTGTTTTGATCAAATTATTTAAACAACTGCTTTCTGCACTGGTCAAGACAGAGCCAGTCCGAAACAGCCGGCACCAAATTGACTTTGGAGGTAGATTCAAATGCGAATGACCCATGAAAATTTTGATTGCGGTGAGCTGTTGCGAGCTGTTACACACCTGGTGTAGAAACAGTCAAACACTCAGTCAGGGATCCAAAACACTGAAAATTATCGTCTGCAGCGGGCTGTTATGTTGTGATTCATTATCATCTATGTGGCTAAATTGGTAGTCCTTAGTTGTGTTCGATGTGGAACTTTCAAAATTTCCACTTGCAGGGCTCAGAAAAATCAGTTAGGACCTTAGACTATAAATCGCATAGTACTGATATACCTTGCAATTCGCATTCATTTGTGGTCATTTTCCAATTTTGCGACTGAAGTGAGCGGACCACAAAAAACAATAAAAATGAGTCTCATAGGAAATATGAAAAATCATGAATGTGAGGTGTTTCCTGAATCCTAATTTAGCTCATATTGTCTATTACTGAAAGTCTAAATTCCCAGGTTTCTATGGAAAAATATGAAGGAGATTTTAGCAAAATGACTTCATTTTCTGAAAAAATTTCCGGGGGCTTCGCCCCCTAACCCCCCCCCACCAGGGGCTCCGCCCCTGGACTCCGTTGGGGGCTGCGCCCCCAGACCCCTGCCATAGCTCCCTCGGCGGCGCTGCACGCCACCTCCCTCGCCGAAATTTACAACCCCCCCACTTTTTCCGCCCTGGATCCAGCCCTGATTGGAACGAATGATGTGTTTTACTGGTCCCTAATGACTTGAATCGTGTTTAAATGAGCAATATTTAGTTGTTTCCCTACTAGCGCATAGATTTTCTATTTAAAACACCTCAGTCGGCCGAATGAAGTTGATTGATTGACCAATTCCATTCGATCGACCGACGAACGTTACAGGCGCCTCATTTTCATTGTATTCAAAATTGATGATTAAAAATAAATTTCTTTTCCTAAAAAATTTCTTTTCCTAACAGTGCAGTTTGCTAAACACTTAAACATGTATATGGCGGGTGTCGCCACTTCGAGAAATGAGTTCCTAAGCCCGCATAGGTGTGTGAACGCGCCGCCCGCTTCCCAACTGTTCTGAGGAAGCGCGCCACGCGACAATAACAGGGGTATACGTGTTTAACAAAAATGAGAATTCTTCTGAAATTTCCCATCGCGCGGTGCCATGATGTACGTATAGTCGTATAAACTGGTAAATATATCGTTAAATCATTGTAGGATGTTACCCTACCCTCCACCGCGCACACAACGTTTTCCGTGGGGAACACGACCCTCCAAACCTCCGAGTGTTGCACGCAGGGATGGGAGAAATTCATCAATTAAGTCAGTATCACCCGCTTACAAATATAAATTGTAATTTTGAAGAAATTTCAGATGCCGATCTCAGAAGTGGCGACACCTCAGTATCCCTGTTTGGCTCGCCCGGCGAGCCAAACACACCTATGCAGGCTTAGGAATAGAAAAATTGCTAATGGTTTCAACAAATTCTTCTCCTCCATTGCGAGGAATATGAATACCAAACTATATTCATCTCGTCCGATTATTCTAAACTCTAATGTTAAACCCTTCACAAGCTTTTTGGGAAAGCGTGTATGTGACTCAATATTCCTATATGAGTGCAGCAGTCAGGAGATTGAAGATATCATCAGGGAACTTGACAACAACAAGGCCAGTGACATCTCAGTCAGGGTGCTAAAAAGAATCTCTAGACTTATATCTACACATGTATCTCACTTTTTCAACAAATTCATGAACATAGGCAGTTTCCCTGGAATTTTAAAAATTGGTAAAATAAGTCCTATTTACAAAAAAGATGATGCACAGTTATTTGATAATTACCGCCCAATATCAATTCTGCCAATATTTGGAAAAATATTTGAAAAAGTGATATACAACCATTTGTACAGCTTTTTGTCATCAAAAAATGTTCTTTACAGTAAGCAGTTTGGCTTCCGTAGAAATCATTCAACTGGACATGCCATAAACTACTCAGTTGACAAGATAATAAAGGAATTAGAAAAACACAATCATATTATCGGAATATTTATTGACCTAAGTAAGGCTTTTGATACACTTGACCATGCAAAACTGTTACTTAAATTAGAGCACTATGGAATTAGGGGAAATTGTCACAAACTCTTATCTAGCTACCTCACTGATAGAAGTCAGTGTACTGTTTTTAATGGAATTGAATCAGACCCATGTGATGTTGAATATGGAGTGCCACAGGGATCTGTCCTAGGGCCACTTCTTTTCCTTATTTATATTAATGATCTAACTAACTCGTCATCTACTGGTGATTATGTATTATTTGCTGATGACACTAACATATATTTATAGCAGGAACCTCTGAAGAAGATGTATTTCACAAGTCTCAAATAATACTGAACAATATAAATGAATACATGTTCTCAAATCAGCTGCACATCAACCGCACAAAATCTGTATTTGTACATTTTAAACCAAACCCAAACATCAATGAAAGACAGACTTGTGCTAGAACTAGAGTTCGCAAATATCTCAAGCTAAATGATCACAACCTTAAACAAATTACAGAAGTTAAATTTCTAGGCGTGATTATAGATGAAAACCTGTCCTGGGATTCTCAATTGATTTATCTTAAACAAAAACTACTATCAAGCATTGTTGTTATAAAGCGTATTAAAAATTTATTCCAGAATCACAATATCTTAAAATTTATAATGCCATATTCCAATCTCATCTAAGTTACTGTATCAGTAGTTGGGGTGGCATTCCTAAATATCGCTTAAATAGAATATTCTCTATTCAAAAAAGATGTGCATCTACTATTTGGTGAGGAGGTATCCTATGACCATGCTGAATTTACACTACTTGTGCTAGGGCAAGAACTTACTCACAGCACACTGCTGATAAAAACTATGTACTTGAGCACACAAAGCCATTATTCAACAAATTAGGTTTACTTACTTTACATCATTTGTACATTTACCATGCTTTTCTAGAAGTCTTCAAGATAATAAAAATAGAACACCAATAGCACTTTTTGAACTTTTACTCCCAGCAATAGGTCAAACAACTTACTCATAGTTCCTAAGGTAAAACTTGATATAGCTAAACACAGTATTGTTTTAAGGTTTCATCCTTATGGAATGATCTCATCCCTAGCACCTGACCAAGTGCCACCCTAATGCAATGGGAATCATGGTGCCAGGCTCCTCTTTAGGGTCTGATATGTCGGTGGCAGTGTCTGTTGTCAAACGAAAACTAAAAAAAAAAGTACTGGGAGGAAAAGGTATCGTTTTTTTTTTTCCCAGAATAAATACTGTGTGTATTTTGGGGGGTTGTCGAAAAAACAGTCATTTTTTGATGCATTCAAAAATCAAGTGGATAACGTTTTGTTTCCCATCCTTTACCCAAAAATTGCTTTTATTTTTTTATTTCCCGGGTTTTTACAAATCCATGGGTCGCCTTCATATAAACCCTTACTCTAATCCTTTTTTCCCCCTAAGAACTTTCGATCTAGATTTGGCGCTTCGCAATTGGTCATTGTGGCGTGCGGGGTCAGGGACTGCGCTAAACCAGCGGGAAGGGAATTGAAAAACCCGTGTCTCAATGTTTATTTTTGTTTCAAGTTGTTTTCATTGGGAGGATCGAAATAAAAGATAACGCAGACGAAGTTCTATGAAAACAATATTCAGTATTCCTTTTTTATTCAAATTTTTGTATCATTTTTTGGCCTTTTTTTGTTTGTCAGGTTTTTTTGGGATTGAAAAAAAAACTTTTTAAAAGATCGTGATGAATATAATACATCAAAAAAACCAGAAAATTCTGGTGAAGGGAGTTGTCTATCTGAAATTGTTTTTTTTCCCGATACAGTAAAAAACCGTTTCAATTTTTGACCCACATACCAACCCACCCAATCGTTGAAGTGATCTGTTTTGTTAAAAATTATTCAGATTATTAAGATTTTCCATACAATTTTCATCATTTGCTTTAATTTATTCGTTGGATTGACCTCTACAGATGATTCCATTTTGCTTTAAAACTTAAATTTTTGGGAAAAAAGAATTTAACCCTTTAATCAAAACAATTCGTTATCTTACTTATTCCTCCGTGAAACAGGCCACGGGGAACTCGTAGTTAAAAAACTTCGGGCTCATTTTGAACACAATTTTTTTTCAATTTCACTGGTTTTCTTGGTTAGAATACTGGGTTAAGTAAGTCTGAGTCCCAAACATGGCGATAATTTTCAAGTTTTATGAATAGCAAATTTGAGTACCGAAAATGTAAATAAATTATTCGCTACAATGATTACTCGAGAAATACTTAGTTATTATGGGCAGGCCCTTATAAGCTCAATGATAAAAATCCCTCAAAACCTCATCTGACTCGTCTCAACTCCTCTTGGTAAAAAAGAGCGTGGCATTTCAGTTTCGCTTTTCACCATCAGACAATAAATAGTAACTGGGAAATCATTTCTTTGGTTTCTAATCGTGTGCTCGGTGGATACCTCTGGTCAGCTTTCTTTTGGGTAAAATTTCTTGTTCATGACAATTCTAACCAAATCCCCAACTTTAAACAATCTCTTACGATATTTTTCTCGACAGCAGTCTCCAGCAATGCTTTATCATTGTAATATAATCGTTTAAGAAGCAATTGTGTGTGCTCCACCTTGACGTCATTCGGTCTCATTTTTATTGATCGGTGAATTGAATTATTGTAGCTGTCAATTAACTTTGGAAGGGCCTCTAACCATTTATGATTATTTTGTGCGGTAAAAAGTTTAAATAAACGCCCCCTGATTGTCCTCTGGACTCTCTCAACTACACTGGCTTTCTTATTGAATTATTGGGTACTTTGTACATTGTGATGCCCAACGCATTCAGAACACTCGAAAACTGCTGTTGTAAAACTCGTTCCTCTATCGACCCACAGGGAAGTTCCAACTATTGAATTAGTATTTAAACAGGCGAATAATAAACAATTGCAAATTTAAATAAATCATCAGCTCACTAAATATTTTTTCGATAAATCATAAAGTATAAGTTTGTTCATTTTCTTGGTAAACTGAGCGATCCGTCTAACTGTTATCATGCCATTATCACCCTCACAGCCCTAGCCTATCACACCAGTATCGCGCTATTATCAGCCTATCAGACCTAACTCACACCGTTATCACATGGTAGCATGCCAATCGCCCAGTACCTGAAGCCTAGTGTGAAGTGAATTTGAAGCATTTTAAACATTTTTTATCAGTTATAATGTGATCTACTGATAATAATGGCTGCTACTGGTGTGATAACGGCATGAGGTAGACCAGAAACTAACGATACTGGCATGATAGAGGCGTGATAATGATACAGAGGGTCACCCAATTTATCATTTTATTATTAAACCCTGTAATTTCTCAGGTCGCTCAGCAGTTAAGAGGGGTGTGAGAGCATTGGTTAATTGGAGAGCAGTCTTTCGTTTGAGTGGAAACGCCCAAAGTTTTTACTAAATATTGTCAATTACGAAACAAATATATCGATATCCTTGATTTAACTTCTCCAGTACTTATCTAGGAATAACAGATCAGCTTGCCATAAGTAGTTGATGCCTTGAGTGTAAGCTTTCGGTAATATCTAGGGGTTTCTCACCCAGGCTCATGAAGATAATAGCTCTTTTCAGATTTCAAGAATTTATTTATTTGTTTCCGAGTAATACTAGGATCTAACTCTTTAACCACTAAAAAATGCTTCTTGACCACCCAATACCCCACAGATGAAGGGTCATTGTAAACTAGAAAGATCCATTGAATAAACTGAAGTGGGTACCAACACCCATCTGGCTTAAATAGGGAAGAGACCTCAATCTACTGTATTCGGAAATTAGAATGATCTGTTTTTTTCCAAATTCATTTAGTTTTTAGACGGACCCACCCCTAAAAGCCGCTTTTTATAGAAAAATTGAGACGATTTCATAATTAAAGTGAAATGTAAGGTAAAAATAAATCACTCACACACACACACACACACACACACACAAATTAACATAGTCCCTCATTTATTTGAAAAAAATAAATGCATGGCCATTTCACCGCCTTTGCTTTGCCAGTGTACAATATCGCAAAGGGTGCCTGACAAAAGCAAGGGACTCTGGTCTATTACGAGGGGTACTTAGGAATCCATAAGCAACAAATGTGTCAATCACTTCGCAGTGTGGCAGGTAATTACTGAAATTTTCTAGCATGGTGCTAGCTGTATAGATGCGCAACTCCCGGAGAGTCTATTGAGGATGTAGCCGATTGTTTCATAGGGAAGGAAGCTGCCGTCCACCAGTCTAAGGCCTTTATGTGGGTCCTATTGTGTCTGATTGTGTTTCCAGTCCTAGGAACTTCTAAGTAAAGTCACGACTGGCGAGTTGAAATGATGCTAGTAGCGGTCTGGAGTCGAACAGGTGTCAGCTCCTTAGCTACAAAAACTGTTGGGTCAGTTTGGCTTCGATTGTGACAACTTTGGACATTTGAAACGAACAAAACACTAGAAGAGAACTAAATTCTTAATTGGAATCCTCAATGTTTAAATAGGGAGATTTACGTTCAACCAATCAAATACCTGTATTTAGTCTGCCGCACGCTATCTCCCCAACAATGCATACACTGCTTCAGGTTTTCAAACCAGTCCCACGACAAAAGTTATGACTGATATAATCAGGAATGAGTAATAAAACAAGTACATTGATTGCCACCTGGAGCTAAAACAGAGGTCACATTCTGAGTCACGATTTCATTTGAACCAGCATTAATTATGGAATATTCACACGAAGCGTTAAATTTATAATCAGAGTACTTTCAATGTCTGTGTTTTTGTATGAAACCGAATTGAAATCCTATTTGATCAAGGAAAACATGCTTGCGTTAGACTGTCCACAAAAATTCAAAAAAGAATGGATTATTGTCTATAAACTGTTCATTCAAGAGTTCAAAACAATTAAAAAGTTGGATCATCATGGTCCCTTCCCCTAGATTGTTGTAGTCTCATTTAAAATAGTATTCACGCTCACATGTCCTCCTTTTTTCTGTTTTTTGTTTGCATGGCTCTTTTCATTTTATCTATTTTTGTTTAGCGGTCGCTTAAAGTTCATTGGTTTTATATGAATATCCGGGGCAGCCTGTATTTTCTCATCACACTCAGGGGTTAAATAATGACTGTAATAAATGAATGTGGGGAGCTCTGCGTAAGAAAATCCTTCCCGAATGTTTTAAGTACCTTTTGACCCGCCTCATCATACATTTCATGATCGGGAAACAATTTAACATAATGCTTAACGAGTGTTGACATTTTGGACATTAGAGACTCTTTCACTAAAGGGGTGGAACATGGCCAATTTCTCTAAAAGTCAGACTGATGATGAGCATGGGTAGAGGTGAGTTCTTTTTATCTTTGCAACCAGGGCAGCACTCCATGGCATACTTGAGGGTTTCACTCACAAAAACAAACACAAGATAACCGAATAGTTATCGTGATTAATCGCCTACATTTATTTTTGGTGAGATTTTGTTGGTGCTTTTTCTTGGGTTTATTAGATTTTGGATTACTCTCAACCACCCCTTCAGTAATCCAATTTAAGTCTTTTGAGCTGCATGGTTGCGACGGTAGTCTACTTGATAGTAGACGCTCCAACCAATCACAGGCGTCATCGTCAGATGATGGGGTGGTATTTGGAGAGGTGGGCATCAGGACAGTTAAAAGATGTTGCGGATTCAAAAATGAAGACAAGAAATGACAAAGAGCTCAATAAGTGTTGGTTTTATAGCCCTAATTTCTACTTTACTGTCGCGATTTAAAAATAATTTATTGTACAGGATAAAATGCAGATCATCCGTCAAATGACTTAGGAGGGACTCAGACCCTCGACCTCGTGCTCATGCTACGTCTCTACCGCTGAGATATACTAAGTCGTGGCGACAGGTGATCCACAGTGGAAACAATTCAGATGGGTATATAGCTCACTACAAAGCCAATTATACCATGAAAGGCTTTGTCGTCCTTGTTTGGTGCTGCAGCATGAATTTAATGGATATAATTCAACACTTTAAGACCACAAGAAAATATTTTCATTTGACGCGGTATAAAGGTAACTTTTGTCCTTTCACAAATGGTTCTATTGGTGGCTCCTGCAGAACATTTAGACCAATGGCCAGTGTTGCCAAGGTCACCCTCCAGCAATGATGCTGTGAGTACCCAAAGCCGCAATGGCTGTTAGTGTATATCTTCTGCAGGGATCACCGATAGAACACGCATTTTTTTAAAAGTCACGTGACTCCTATGATACTCTATTATGGTGGAATAAGTCAATAGGGTGATTCGGGTGACGGGGGTCATCTGATAGCATTATGGGAGGGAGGGGAGTCACGTGGTAGCATACCAGCTGCGTGGCGTGAGTAACGCAGGCGGAGGTGTCACGCACTATGAATTAACTGCGTCACGAGATCTGTCTTGCGTAATATGTTACCTTAAAACTGTGTTTAGTTGACGTGATCTGCCTCCTCCGGATCCTCTTGGAAAAGGCCAGTTTAGCACGAATCTTTACTACTTCCGTGAGCAACCTGTGATAAAAGCCATTTTTCGACACTACCCCTTAAGACCATTAAGAATCGATATGGCCTTATTTATATGATGTGGTCATATACGACCACATCTGACCTCGATGGTGACCAGTTGATATTGACCACGCCTTTTTTAAGGTTAGGCGCAGACTTGATCGTAGTTAGTATTGAATAATCAGCATCTTCGATAGTGTTCAGCAACTTCGGTAATGCCTCTTTTCTAACTCATATTGCGGAATGGACTTTTCATCGCACGACATTTCACCCCACGACATTTCATCTCACGACACTTTTACTCACAACAGTTTATCTCGCAATATGTCAACTCTACGCAAAGGTTAGGGTTCAAGGATTGTGATATGGGTTTGTGTTAGGGTTCCAGTTACGGTTAGGCCTTAGGGTTGGGGTCAAGACAAGGACATGAAGTGTCGTGAGTTGAATTGTCGTGAGTTGAAATGTTGTACACTTCTCATAATTACCTACAACGTTGGTGATATTGTGTTAGGTCCTCTAAGCTTGCGTTTAGGGAGCAAGTAATCTCTGATATCTTGCTTTGCCGATTTGTTTGCCCTGAAATGATTATGATTGGAGCATATCGCACAGCATATCATGATCAGGACTTACTGATTTGTTGATTTGTATTATAAGCCATGGCGATTGCATTAGACCTTGGACAGCTAGATTCCTTTATTAATTGACTTCTTAGCTAGATCCGGTGCCTTCGCTGATTAATAACATTCCTATAGAATTTAGGTTAGTTGGCGCAGTTTATAAGCAGACCGAATTGCCTTCGAAATTAATACTTTCTAACGAGTGGATTGTTAAAAATACGCTGAAACGCACCTATCAGGTTCATTTGAGATGTTTTATGATGAGGGCGCAGTCCGAGGATTAAAAACCCGCTGCCTGAGGTTCAGACCCGCAGCCCTAGTGTTAGATAGACATGATGTTCAATTTCCAGCCCTCCTAACGCCGGCCCATATCATAAGAAATATAGTTCTCGTACATTTTGCAATTCGCAGTGCACTGGGTGCAGTGCACTGTGAATTGCAGTGCACTGGGTGCAGTGCTGCTGATTCAGTGCACTGGGTGGTAGTGCACTAGGTGCATCATACTTGGTCTGAAACACCTTCCAAAAACAATAAAATAGTGAATGAATGTTTCGCGGCCGTTCGCTGGTAATATCACTTCGCAAACATAGCAACCACATTCTTTTTCAACCATTTTATCCTTGATCATCATACTTGGTCTACATTGTATGGCTAATCAAAAACAATAAAATACATGAATGGCAACCACATTGCAACCACATTTTTCGCAACCATGGAAAATTGAGCCGTTCGCTGGTAATTCACTTCGCAACCACATAGCAACCACATCGCAACCACATCGCAACCACCAGATCGATGGCAACCACATCGCAACCACATCGCAACCACATCGCAACCACATCGCAACCACATCGCAACCACATCGCACCATAGCAACCACCACATCGCAACCATAACCACATCGCAACCACATCGCAACCACATCGCAACCAACCACATCGCAACCACATCGCAACCAGATGGCAACCACATTGCAACCACATGGCAACCACATCGCAACCACATCGTAACCACATCAACCACACCCAACCACATAGCAACCACATCGCAACCACATCTTAACCACATCGCAACCACATCTTAACCATCGCGATCACATGGCAACCACGTAACCATCGCAACCAGATGGCAACCAGATGGCAACCACATCGGCAACCACCGCATCCATCGCAACCACATGGCAACCACATCGCAACCATCGCAACCACGTAACCATCGCAACCATCGCAACCACATCCGTTACCAGATGGCAACCATGGCAACCACATCCAACCACATCGCAACCAACCAAACCACATCGCAACCACATGGCAACCATCGCAACCACATCGCAACCATGGCAACCTCGGTGGCAACCACATCGCAACCACACAACCACATCGCCCATCGCAACCACATCGCAACCATGGCAAAACCACATCGCAACCACATCGCAACCCATCGCCATTGCATCGCAACCACATCGCAACCACATGGCACCACATCAACCACGAAACCACATCGCAACCCACATGGCAACCACATCGCAACCACATCGCAACCACATGGCAACCAACCACAACCACAACAACCACATGCAACCACATCGCAACCACATCGCAACCACATGGCAACCACATGGCCATGGCGACCATCGCATCCATGGCAGCCACATGGCAACCACATCGCAACCAGATGGCAACCACATGGCAACCACATCGCAACCACATCGCAACCACATCGCAACCACATGGCAACCACATCGCAACCACATCGCAACCACACGTAACCACATCGCAACCACATCGCAACCACATCGCAACCACATGGCAACCACATCGCAACCACATCGCAACCACATCGCAACCACATGGCCACATCGCAACCACACGCAACCACACAACCATCGCAACCACATGGCAACCATCGCAACCACATCGCAACCACATGGCAACCACGCAACCACATCGCAACCACATGGCAACCACGCAACCACATCGTAACCACATCGCAACCACACATGGCAACCACATCGCAACCAACCACATCGCAACCACATCGCAACCACATCGCAACCCACATCGTAACCACATCGCAACCCGCAACCACATCGCCGCAACAACCACATCGCAACCACATCGCAACCACATCGCAACCACATTGGCAACATCGCAACCACATCGCAACCAGATGGCAACCACATTGCAACCACATCGCAACCACATGGCAACCACATGGCAACCACATGGCAACCACATCGCAACCACATCGCAACCACATGGCAACCACATGGCAACCACATCGCAACCACATGGCAACCACATGGCAACCACATTGCAACCACATCTTAACCACATCGCGATCACATGGCAACCACATGACAACCACACGTAACCACATCGCAACCAGATGGCAACCACATGGCAACCACATCGCAACCACATGGCAACCACATCGCAACCACACGAAACCACATCGCAACCACATGGCAACCTCATCGCAACCACATCGCAACCACACGTAACCACATCGCAACCACATGGCAACCTCATCGCAACCACATGGCAACCACATCGCAACCACATGGCAACCACATCGCAACCACATGGCAACCACATGACAACCACATGGCAACCACATGGCAACTACATGGCAACCCCATGGCAACCCCATGGCAACCCCATGGCAACCACATCGCAACCACACGTAACCACATCGCAACCACATGGCAACCTCATCGCAACCTCATCGCAACCCCATCGCAACCACATCGCAACCACATGGCAACCACATGGCAACCACATCGCAACCACATCGCAACCACATCGCAACCACATGGCAACCATCCAACTTTGAACTTATACCAACCTGCAGTAACCACGCGCTGCATGCGCTAGTAGTAGTACGTAAACGTTAACTATTACAGTATTACGTTAACTATCTCTAAACCGAGTAGAGCTTACATTAGTTTATTTACTCAAGTCTGTGCTCGATTGGTGAGAACAACACAAGAAATAAGATTGCAAACCTCTCAACTTGCCTTTTTTACCTCTTACCAGCCCTTTAACCATCCTGTTGATGAGCTGCTTTAAACTGATGAGCTGATACAGCAGTGTAGACCTTGTGAAATACCTAATAAAATGATAAAACAAGTTGTCAAGTTGGAGGTTCACAACAAACTTAAATGGATTGCGCGTTGGCGACTTAAACTAGTTTTACAAGCCTTACTATGTCACTTTAATTTGTCGAGACCTTGCAATATGCTGTTTACCTTTTATATTTATCCATATTTTTCGTAATTGATACTTTGATATTCTAACTTAAATTTCAAGGCAATTTTTAATCGACTGTGAGCGGTTCATTTTACATTCTCTCTTGTAGTTAGTCTGGCAACTAGTTTCCTTGGCAACTAGTTTCCTTGGCGACCAGTTTCCTGGGCTAGTTTAAATTCCATTTGGGAAACTTGTTAAATATGCGAATTTCACATTACTATTTTGTGACTTGTCTGGGGAGCAGCATGATAGCTTGAACTACCGAAGCAGACAGTAAGATATTAAGAATAAGGTCAGCAAGTATTCAGAATGCAGAGCATTCATAATATCCCCTTTCTGAGCGGTTTTATCATTTTATCTGTCTCTCGCAGGCTTTTGAATGAAAGTCTTATGATTTATACTCGCATTGGCGCATACTTTCTACTTATTACAACCCGTCAACCCGCATGTTACAACCCGCATATTACAACCCGCATATTACAACCCGCTTATTACAACCCGCTTATTACAACCTGCTTATTACAACCCGCATATTACAACCGCCTTTTACAACCCGCTTGTTACAACCCGCTCGTTCCAACCCGCATATTACAACCCGCTTATTACAACCCGCTTGTAACAACCCGCTTATTACAACCCGCTTATTACAACCCGCATATTATAACCCGCTTGTTACAACCCGCTTGTTACAACCCGCTTGTTACAACCCGCATATTACAACCCGCTCGTTACAACCCGCATATTACAACCCGCATATTACAACCCGCTTGTAACAACCCGCTTATTACAACCTGCTTATTACAACCCGCACATTACAACCCGCTTATTACAACCCGCTCGTTACAACCCGCTCGTTACAACCCGCATATTACAACCTGCTTGTAACAACCCGCTTATTACAACCCGCTTGTTACAACCCGCTTATTACAACCCGCTTGTTACAACCCGCTTATTACAACCCGCTTGTAACAACCCGCTTATTACAACCCGCATATTACAACCCGCTTGTAACAACCCGCTTATTACAACCCGCAGGTTACAACCCGCATATTACTATATTACAACCCGCTCGTTACAACCCGCTCGTTTTGAACCCTGCAGGGTCTGTCTGCCCCTCAAACACTTAAACGGTAACATTTGGTGACAATTAATTATCGAAAGTGCTGAATGCTGATTAGTGATCACTGGTGATTAAATAAATTACCTCGATAATTACCTCGATAAAAAAAATCACTTTTTACTCAATTAATTTTTACATTCCACTAACCTCCTCAACAGCAGGGAATAATATGGCGGCCCATCCTCTTCTTCATGTCACTCCTATTGACAAGTTCATTGGTTCTCTCTTCTGTCTCGTGGCTATTGTGGGGTGAGTGGGAGAGGGCGTTACAAAACGAAATGTTTCTCTTGAAAGCTCAGAGAGGGACTCAATTTAACGTTCAGGAATTTTATGAATAATGATTTAAATTAACGTCAGTTAGCTGTTGGTATCATTCAGTGCATCGAAACTTTGAAATACGAAATAATCAACTTTAACTATATAAACCCCTCCTTTAGTTATAATATCCGACTTAATCCCAGCTCTAGTTGTATAACCCCTCCCTCCCCCCTCAGGACGGTTTCTAACGCGGTAATGTCGGTGCACCTGTACTCTCTGAAGATCAGTCGGCGCCGCAAGTCCAGAACCAGTTCTCTGCTGATCCAGATAGCAGCTGCTGACTTCCTCACTTGCCTCACTGTCGCTCCCGTAGTAGGAGGTTAGTGCTCATTCTTTAGTAACTAATCAGTTTTAATTTCAAAGTTTAAACCCCTCTGCAATCAGCTATATTGCGTATTATAATATTTTGCTTGATTTTATAAATCGTATTGGTTGCCCAATCAGTTAATCAGTGCTCTGGACTTTTGTGATACTTCATGCTGATTGGTTGAGCCTAGAGTGCTGTGGGTTCTGCCTGCAATACGGCGTTGCCCATGTCTAATTCAGTCGCTCTCTCTGAAATCGGCTTAAAACATATTTTTTGAATTCTTATCCTTACAAATAATCAACGACTCTTCGATTTATTAATTCTTAAGTGTGTGAAAAATATTAGACTGTGGATAATGCTAACCTTATGGATGTTACAAAAAATCTTGTTAGCCCAAAACCAGACCATTGAACACTTCTTGAGTTCTAATTTCATCTAAACGGAGATATGAGGTGTTGATAGAATTAAAAAATGTGGATAAATGGTTAAGTAATGTCTCAAAATTTTATTGGCGAAAATGGTTTAATTTCGTTGGGGGTGTTTAGCGGAAATTCTAAGGGAGTAAAAGGTAATGTGACTCATAGTTGCCAATTATAATTATAAAGTTACTGAATACTGAAGCCTCCTGCTGACCAATTAAGTGGTTTAGGGAGCAAGTTAAAACGTTCAATGATACGATAGAGTTATAAAATCAGGAGCTCTCGAAAATCGTGTGGGATACGGATAATGGATATATGCCCGTCCAGCCGTACTGGCTCACAGCTTCTTCAATTCTCTGGGGCGCCGCTAGAAACCACATTATTCCATAGCAATTACCAAATACTATGCGCCATTGAAATCATGATTCTCGCCTTGCTTATTAACACACTCAGGCATAAAGGCCACCTTATCAACTACTAGTAAATCAGTCTACAGAATCATCAGGAAATCTTTTGAAATTTAGAATTACCCTGGCGACAACTACCTTACCACTAGAATAATACCAGTCTATTTTAATCTACAAACCAAAATATATACTTATAGTTAGTTGCTATAGTTGTTAGCAAGTTTAGAGTCACTCTGGCGACATTACTAAATAACCGATCAGGGGGCTGCTCAATGAACGACACTTGCCGCTTTGGATCGGAGGCAGTGCTCTGGTGGACCAAGCTGCAGCTAATTTTACTGGTAAGAAATTAGAACTTACGAGGTTTGCATTTACCTCTCAGAGATCGGTGCACAATACGCATTACAGATTGATCACAATTTGAGTTTTGACACCACTGTTACCTAACATATTTTTTTTAAAACACATCAAATTGTAAAAAAAATGTGGCAACAATATTCGCCTTTGTCGACTTATTTAAGCATACCCTGACTCATTTTCTCTTGACAATATGGATTTGAAATCACTTATTAATTGGTCTTGGCGTTAGTCCAAGTCATGATGATGACTTCATATTGAAATACTTCGGGGAGCTACAATCTGCGTTTTTCTTCGTAAAACCCCCATTTCTTTTCCACCTAAGTACCGCAAAGTGTCCCCAGGTTGGGTATCCTCTGGGATGGCGGGAGCCTCGCTCTACCTGATCTCAGTGCTGAGTATAGACCGCTTCTTTGCCGTGTTCTACCCCATCCAAAGGAAGAACATCCTCACCCCTCTCAGACTCACCACTCTCTGTGGGGTCAGCTGGGTTCTACCGGTTAGTGAAGCTTTAAGGGTTGG
Organism: Beroe forskalii; assembly: GCA_011033025.1. NCBI lineage: Eukaryota > Metazoa > Ctenophora > Nuda > Beroida > Beroidae > Beroe > Beroe forskalii. The sequence goes on along the minus strand of WFMF01000003.1, from coordinate 163,757 downwards.
TGGTGTCTCGACCTTCAGAGGCGTGGTGCATTGAGCCGCGCTCGGGTTATGTTTAGGCTTTCCATTATCGGTAACAAATTTTTTATCTAGATAAACCGATAATTATTTCGGTTTTATCTAGATAAAATTTTTATCTTGATAAAATCTATCAGTTTTTACTTTTTAAAAACTTTTTTGCCACTGTCAATCTGGTTACTTTCGCTAAATATACGTCAGTCTGATATCATGGTGATTGTTGATACACCCGACTGGCGTGAGTGAAAAATGAGACTGTTGTTATTGATAACACTATGTCCAAGAATTGTCAATGATACGTAATAGTGGTGCTTCCGATTGGTATCAGAGTTCATTCAGGTTGATATCATTGATTTGTCAGTGTTAGACTGATGCAATTTATCCGTCAGAACGGTATTAGGAATACTATACAGCAGACTAGGTCAGAGATGCGCCCGAAAGGTATCAATCATGCATCAGATTGGTGTCAGTGATACGGCAGACTGGTGTCAGTGATAAGTCACACAGCCAGACTGGTGTCAGTGATACGGCAGACTGGTGTCAGTTATACTGCAGACTGGTGTCAGTGAAACGGCAGACTGGTGTCACTGTGTCAGTGATAAGGCAGACTGGTGTCAGTGATACGGCAGACTGATGTCAGTGATACGGCAGACTGGTGTCAGTGATACGGCAGACTGATGTCAGTGATAGGGCAGACTGGTGTCAGTGATACGGCAGACTGGTGTCAGTGATAAGTCAGACTGCCGACTGGTGTCAGTGATACGGCAGACTGGTGTCAGTGATAAGGCAGACTGATGTCAGTGATACGGCACACTGGTGTCAGTGATACGGCAGACTGATGTCAGTGATACGGCAGACTGGTGTCAGTGATACGGCAGACTGATGTCAGTGATAGGGCAGACTGGTGAGAGTGATACGGCAGACTGGTGTCAGTGAAACGGCAGACTGGTGTCAGTGATACGGCAGACTGGTGTCAGTGATACTTCAGACTGGTTTCAGTCATCTATAGCAGATTGTTAGTGTCTGTAATACGTCTGGCCAATGTTAAATATCTGATGTGTGTCTGTGACACAACACAATAGTGTCACTGGTGCCAGATTTGTGTCGGTATCAGTTATCCATTAAACAAGTGTCACTGTCAGTGATACATCAGGATAGTTTCAACTATACATCAAAATATCAAATAGGTGTCTGTGGTATGTCAGGCTGGTGTTGGTGATTGGTCAGAAAGGTACCAGTGACATGCTTGACTGGTGGCAGTGATCCTTCAGACTGGTGAAAGTTGAAACCAGTCCAATTTTACTTTTCAACGCTAGCTATTTTGCTATTTTATCTAGATAAAAATAATTTTTATCTAGATAAACCGATAATTTATTTTGACGAATTATCGGAGATAATTATCGGTTTCGATTATCGGACTGGAAAGCCTAGACTTATGTTTTGCGGCGCGCAAATATGCTTTATACTGTCTTTTGCAATTGCATAGAAAGTACAATTGTGCGCTATTACGTGCCACAAAAAGTCCCCAAACGTGGCGTTCAGAAGCCGCGTTTATCAGGCTTTCATCATTTCTCACTCTTTACTGTTTGTTTGCTCAATTGATACAAGTAAGCTAGTTACTATTTACTAAGTTACTACTAATCCATGTTCCTCGAAAGGGAATTTAGGAATTTATCTCAATATTAGACTATTTTCACGATCCTCCTACCATTCATCCATTTCCGCCCCTTCTGTTCTCCAACCGTATAATAGCTAGGTACGAACTACGTGTTTCTACGTAGGTAAGCAGGGAGCACTATGGTAAAAGGATTTTTGAATTGTAAAGTTTTTGACATGCTTCCAATGATCCAGCCTGCATGAACCATTTATAAAAGTATAAATATTCATGCGTCAGTTATCTCTCCGAAACGCAGAGATAACCCATAAAATTCTGGTTATCTCTCCGAAACGCAGAGATAACCCATGGAATTCTGCCAATCTGATTTCACCCGCCATTTGAAAATGAAGTAGTATCTAAATTGCTTAACCCTCACTAATGGTATAATTTTTTTGCTCTTGACGTAAAAACATTTTACTGAAAGTTAAATGCGTCTGGCAGTAAATTGACTTTCGCATACTACCCTGTACTCCACAACAGTACCTTTGAAATGGGAATATTGAATAGTCTCAAGATCAAGCTCGTATTAAATTGAATTAGTGAATTTTACCGATGCTTGGTAGGAGAAATCGTTTTTAATTTCAATCTGCTGCATATAATTATATTAATGGACCGCTTAAAAAGCAAACTGTTTAATTATAATAAACTATCAACTTGACGACAGTAAAATATTCAAGTAAAATTTGAAGACTTTGATCCGGAAACTCTGCATTTCCAGCATACTCCTGGTTACACGACAAACAGAAATAAAGTGAAATTACTAATTCTCATGGTCCGCCCAATATTTGTTCCAAACTCAGAATGGCACAATCCCACTTATGCAAATCGCCGATAAGCGGTGAATCGGCCGAAAATTAATATTTTTCAATTTATCGGTGATCATTGGCGCCTATAGGCGCCGATAAGCGCCTATACACCGCTTTTCGGCGCTTTCGGTGCTTTTCGACCGCTTATCTGCGCCTAAATTAAAAATTTTCAACCGCCATTAGGCGCCTATATGCGCTTAATAGCGGTGATGAAAATCAGCGCCGATTCGACGCCGAATTGGCGATTTGCATAAGTGGGATTGTGCCCTCAGAATGGACTGTCCGTTATCATTCAACAATGCCCATTACCCTAACATACTCCACTGCACTTACTTATTACTTCTTACTACTTATCATTCTTCATGCAAGATGCCTCACGTCCTGAATCTCGCACTCTTTTCAGATGTTGAGCAGCATGTACCCCTTCCCTGACCCCCCTCTTTTCAGATGTTGAGCAGCATGTACCCCTTCCCTAACCCCCCTCTTTTCAGATGTTGAGCAGCATGTAAATTTTCCCTGACCCCTCTTTTCAGATGTTGAGCAGCATGTACCCCTTCCCTGACCCCCCTCTTTTCAGATGTTGAGCAGCATGTACCCCTTCCCTGACCCCCCCCCCTCTTTTCAGATGTTGAGCAGCATGTACCCCTTCCCTGACCCCCTCTTTTCAGATGTTGAGCAGCATGTACCCCTTCCCTGACCCCCTCTTTTCAGATGTTGAGCAGCATGTACCCCTCTTTCCCTGACCCCCTCTTTTCAGATGTTGAGCAGCATGTACCCCCTCTTTTCAGATGTTGAGCGCAGCATGTACCCCTTCCCTGACCCCCTCTTTTCAGATGTTGAGCAGCATGTACCCCTTCCCTGACCCCCTCTTTTCAGATGTTGAGCAGCATGTACCCCTTCCCTGACCCCTCTTTTCAGATGTTGAGCAGCATGTACCCCTTCCTGACCCCTCTTTCGCCCCTCTTTTCAGATGTTGAGCAGCATGTACCCCTTCCCTGACCCCCTCTTTTCAGATGTTGAGCAGCATGTACCCCTTCCCTGACCCCCTCTTTTCAGATGTTGAGCAGCATGTACCCCTTCCCTGACCCCCTCTTTTCAGATGTTGAGCAGCATGTACCCCTTCCCTGACCCCCTCTTTTCAGATGTTGAGCAGCATGTACCCCTTCCCTGACCCCTCTTTTCAGATGTTGAGCAGCATGTACCCCTTCCCTGACCCCCTCTTTTCAGATGTTGAGCAGCATGTACCCCTTCCCTGACCCCTCTTTTCAGATGTTGAGCAGCATGTACCCCTTCCCTGACCCCCTCTTTTCAGATGTTGAGCAGCATGTACCCCTCCCTGACCCCCTCTTTTCAGATGTTGAGCAGCATGTACCCCTTCCCTGACCCCCTCTTTTCAGATGTTGAGCAGCATGTACCCCTTCCCTGACCCCCTCTTTTCAGATGTTGAGCAGCATGTACCCCTTCCCTGACCCCCTCTTTTCAGATGTTGAGCAGCATGTACCCCTTCCCTGACCCCCTCTTTTCAGATGTTGAGCAGCATGTACCCCTTCCCTGACCCCCTCTTTTCAGATGTTGAGCAGCATGTACCCCTTCCCTGACCCCCTCTTTTCAGATGTTGAGCAGCATGTACCCCTTCCCTGACCCCCTCTTTTCAGATGTTGAGCAGCATGTACCCCTTCCCTGACCCCCCTCTTTTCAGATGTTGAGCAGCATGTACCCCTTCCCTGACCCCCTCTTTTCAGATGTTGAGCAGCACCCCTTCCCTGACCCCCCTCTTTTCAGATGTTGAGCAGCATGTACCCCTTCCCTGACCCCCTCTTTTCAGATGTTGAGCAGCATGTACCCCTTCCCTGACCCCCCTCTTTTCAGATGTTGAGCAGCATGTACCCCTTCCCTGACCCCCTCTTTTCAGATGTTGAGCAGCATGTACCCCTTCCCTGACCCCCTCTTTTCAGATGTTGAGCAGCATGTACCCCTTCCCTGACCCCCCTCTTTTCAGATGTTGAGCAGCATGTACCCTTCCCTTCCTGACCCCCTTTTTTCAGATGTTGAGCAGCATGTACCCCTTCCCTGACCCCCTCTTTTCAGATGTTGAGCAGCATGTACCCCTTCCCTGACCCCCTCTTTTCAGATGTTGAGCAGCATGTACCCCTTCCCTGACCCCCCTCTTTTCAGATGTTGAGCAGCATGTACCCCTTCCCTGACCCCCTCTTTTCAGATGTTGAGCAGCATGTACCCTTCCCTGACCCCCCTCTTTTCAGATGTTGAGCAGCATGTACCCCTTCCCTGACCCCCTCTTTTCAGATGTTGAGCAGCATGTACCCCTTCCCTGACCCCCTCTTTTCAGATGTTGAGCAGCATGTACCCCTTCCCTGACCCCCTCTTTTCAGATGTTGAGCAGCATGTACCCCTTCCCTGACCCCCCTCTTTTCAGATGTTGAGCAGCATGTACCCCTTCCCTGACCCCCCTCTTTTCAGATGTTGAGCAGCATGTACCCCTTCCCTGACCCCCTCTTTTCAGATGTTGAGCAGCATGTACCCCTTCCCTGACCCCCTCTTTTCAGATGTTGAGCAGCATGTACCCCTTCCCTGACCCCCCTCTTTTCAGATGTTGAGCAGCATGTACCCCTTCCCTGACCCCCTCTTTTCAGATGTTGAGCAGCATGTACCCCTTCCCTGACCCCCTCTTTTCAGATGTTGAGCAGCATGTACCCCTTCCCTGACCCCCTCTTTTCAGATGTTGAGCAGCATGTACCCCTTCCCTGACCCCCTCTTTTCAGATGTTGAGCAGCATGTACCCCTTCCCTGACCCCCCTCTTTTCAGATGTTGAGCAGCATGTACCCCTTCCCTGACCCCCTCTTTTCAGATGTTGAGCAGCATGTACCCCTTCCCTGACCCCCTCTTTTCAGATGTTGAGCAGCATGTACCCCTTCCCTGACCCCCTCTTTTCAGATGTTGAGCAGCATGTACCCCTTCCCTGACCCCCTCTTTTCAGATGTTGAGCAGCATGTACCCCTTCCCTGACCCCCTCTTTTCAGATGTTGAGCAGCATGTACCCCTTCCCTGACCCCCTCTTTTCAGATGTTGAGCAGCATGTACCCCTTCCCTGACCCCCTCTTTTCAGATGTTGAGCAGCATGTACCCCTTCCCTGACCCCCTCTTTTCAGATGTTGAGCAGCATGTACCCCTTCCCTGACCCCCTCTTTTCAGATGTTGAGCAGCATGTACCCCTTCCCTGACCCCCTCTTTTCAGATGTTGAGCAGCATGTACCCCTTCCCTGACCCCCCTCTTTTCAGATGTTGAGCAGCATGTACCCCTCCCTGACCCCCTCTTTTCAGATGTTGAGCAGCATGTACCCCTTCCCTGACCCCCTCTTTTCAGATGTTGAGCAGCATGTACCCCTTCCCTGACCCCCCTCTTTTCAGATGTTGAGCAGCATGTACCCCTTCCCTGACCCCCCCTCTTTTCAGATGTTGAGCAGCATGTACCCCTTCCCTGACCCCCTCTTTTCAGATGTTGAGCAGCATGTACCCCTTCCCTGACCCCTCTTTTCAGATGTTGAGCAGCATGTACCCCTTCCCTGACCCCCTCTTTTCAGATGTTGAGCAGCATGTACCCTGACCCCCTCTTTTCAGATGTTGAGCAGCATGTACCCCTTCCCTGACCCCCTCTTTTCAGATGTTGAGCAGCATGTACCCCTTCCCTGACCCCCTCCCTTTTTTCAGATGTTGAGCAGCATGTACCCCTTCCCTGACCCCTCTTTTCAGATGTTGAGCAGCATGTACCCTTCCCGATTATCTAGATAAGATTATCTATTAATTTGCAAAAAAATCTTTGTCAGTTTATCTAGATAATTTCTACTAGACATCTAGATAAACTTCATATCCCTTTTGCCGAGAAATTTCAGCTAAATTTTCCAATTTTCTAGAAATTTTTCAATAATTATTGACTTTGAATATTCAAAATTTCTGTTCTGTTCATTTTCACATCCGTTTTGGAGATCTAAGTTAGTAAGACACCTTGTGGCTATGCATAGATGGACTTGGACTTATTTCAGACTTCTATGAACATTGCTCAATGTTCAGAACTCCAGGTTAATGGAAAGACTGTCCGGCTTCAAGTACAATCTGTTTAACTAATAATTTGACCATTGTCAAACTGAAATGAATAACAGAACTAGATAATAGAAGGCAATGTTAAAAAGTTTAATAAAGGATCTTATCACATCAAACAAAAGTTCAATACCTACTCTTAACTCTCGATATTCTCCTCCACTACTATATAAATATTCTGTCACAAAACATTGTGCCCTTTTCAAAAAATGAGGTGAAAATATGTACCGAAATTAGCCTCCAGCTATGGCAAATTCATTGCTTGTTTAAAATCAACCCCCTAAATAACCAACATTAAATTGTTAACACATCCAACTCGAACAACCATTAACTTTGGTATGTTAATTAGAATTTCATTCCTTTTTCTTATTCTCTAATTCTCACTCCAGCAACTCCGACTGTCCGAGGCCATCATCATGAAATCAACCTTAATTCGTCATTAATTGACTCCTTTCCGATGTAATGGCTAATACAAGTGTTTATAAGTTTATAGCGACCCCTTGTTAGATGAGGAACTTGTTGCTACTTTTTTATGGATGATTACATATTTCAACTTAATCAAATGAAACAACGAATGTCCTGAACACCTGAACTTCATTCGATATCAAATGATCTTTGGTGGTCATTGATATCCCTTATACCAATTAACAACAATGTGAATAACCAAGAGCTGGTTATGGGATGATACCCCTGCAAAAAAGTTGACCGTTTCTTTTTGAAAGATGTTGAAATATGTATAAATTCGGATTGAAAAATTATCAGATTATCTAGATAATCTAGATAATTGCGAAAAAATTATCTATTTATCTAGATAAAAGATTCCAAGTAGATAATGGAAACCCTATCCCTGACCCCCCCTTTTCAGATGTTGAGCAGCATGTACCCCTTCCCTGACCCCCTCTTTTCAGATGTTGAGCAGCATGTACCCCTTCCCTGACCCCCTCTTTTCAGATGTTGAGCAGCATGTACCCCTTCCCCTGGACTTTTCAGATGTTGAGCAGCATGTACCCCTTCCCTGACCCCCTCTTTTCAGACCCCTGATGTTGAGCAGCATGTACCCCTTCCCCGACCCCCCTTTTCAGATGTTGAGCAGCATGTACCCTTCCCTGACCCCCTCTTTTCAGATGTTGAGCAGCATGTACCCCTTCCCTGACCCCCTTTTCAGATGTTGAGCAGCACCCTTCCCTGACCCCTCTTTCAGATGTTGAGCAGCATGTACCCCTTCCCTGACCCCCTTTTCAGATGTTGAGCAGCATGTACCCTTCCCTGACCCCCTCTTTCAGATGTTGAGCAGCATGTACCCCCTTCCCTGACCCCCCCTCTTTTCAGATGTTGAGCAGTATGTACCCTTCCCTGACCCTGTACCTTTTCAGATGTTGAGCAGCATGTGCACCCCTTCCCTGACCCCCTTTTTTCAGATGTTGAGCAGCATGTACCCTTCCTGACCCCCCTGACCCCTTTTCAGATGTTGAGCAGCACCCTTCCCTGACCCCTCTTTTCATGTTGAGCCCATTACCCCTTCCCCCCCTTTCAGATGTTGAGCAGCATGTACCCCTTCCCTGACCCCCTCTTTTCAGATGTTGAGCAGCATGTTGCCCTTCCCTGACCCCTCTTTTTCCAGCATGTACCCCTTCCCTCTCTTTTCAGATGTTGAGCAGCATGTACCCCTTCCCCTGACCCCCCTTTCAGATGTTGAGCAGCATGTCCCCTTCCCTGACCCCTCTTTCAGATGTTGAGCAGCATGTACCCCCCTGACCCCCCTCTTTTCAGATGTTGAGCAGCATGTACCCTTCCCTGACCCCCTCTTTTCAGATGTTGAGCAGCATGTACCCCTTCCCTGACCCCCTCTTTTCAGATGTTGAGCAGCCTTCCTTGACCCCCCTTCCCCCTGACCCCTCTTTCAGATGTTGAGCAGCATGTACCCCTTCCTGACCCCCTCTTTTCAGATGTTGGCAGAGCAGCATGTACCCCTTCCCTGACCCCTCTTTTTTCAGATGTTGAGCAGCATGTACCCTTCCCTGACCCCCTCTTTTCAGATGTTGAGCAGCATGTACCCCTTCCCTGACCCCCTCTTTTCAGATGTTGAGCAGCATGTACCCTTCCCTGACCCCCTCTTTTCAGATGTTGAGCAGCATGTACCCCTTCCCTGACCCCCTCTTTTCAGATGTTGAGCAGCATGTACCCCTTCCCTGACCTTCCTCTTTTCAGATGTTGAGCAGCATGTACCCTTCCCTGACCCCCTCTTTTCAGATGTTGAGCAGCATGTACCCCTTCCTGACCCCCTCTTTTCAGATGTTGAGCAGCATGTACCCTTCCCTGACCCCTCTTTTCAGATGTTGAGCAGCATGTACCCTTCCCTGACCCCTCTTTTCAGATGTTGAGCAGCATGTACCCCCTCCCTGACCCCCTCTTTTCAGATGTTGAGCAGCATGTACCCCTTCCCTGACCCCCTCTTTTCAGATGTTGAGCAGCATGTACCCCTTCCCTGGCCCCCCTCTTTTCAGATGTTGAGCAGCATGTACCCCTTCCCTGACCCCTCTTTTCAGATGTTGAGCAGCATGTACCCCTTCCCTGACCCCTCTTTTCAGATGTTGAGCAGCATGTACCCCTTCCTGACCCCCTCTTTTCAGATGTTGAGCAGCATGTACCCCTTCCCCTGACCCCCTCTTTTCAGATGTTGAGCAGCATGTACCCCTTCCCTGACCCCCTCTTTTCAGATGTTGAGCAGCATGTACCCCTTCCCTGACCCCCCTCTTTTCAGATGTTGAGCAGCATGTACCCCTCCCTGACCCCCTCTTTTCAGATGTTGAGCAGCATGTACCCCTTCCCTGACCCCCTCTTTTCAGATGTTGAGCAGCATGTACCCCCTCCCTGACCCCCCTCTTTTCAGATGTTGAGCAGCATGTACCCTTTCCTGACCCCCTCTTTTCAGATGTTGAGCAGCATGTACCCCCTTCCCTGACCCCCCTCTTTTCAGATGTTGAGCAGCATGTACCCCTTCCCTGACCCCCTCTTTTCAGATGTTGAGCAGCATGTACCCCTTCCCTGACCCCCCTCTTTTTAGATGTTGAGCAGCATGTACCCTTCCCTGACCCCCTCTTTTCAGATGTTGAGCAGCATGTACCCTTCCCTGACCCCCCTCTTTTCAGATGTTGAGCAGCATGTACCCCTTCCTGACCCCTCTTTTTCAGATGTTGAGCAGCATGTACCCCTTCCTAGCCCCCTCTTTTCAGATGTTGACAGCATGTACCCTTCCCTGACCCCCTCTTTTCAGATGTTGAGCAGCATGTACCCCTTCCCTGACCCCCTCTTTTCAGATGTTGAGCAGCATACCCCCTCTTTTCAGATGTTGAGCAGCATGTACCCCTTCCCTGACCCCCTCTTTTCAGATGTTGAGCAGCATGTGCCCCTTCCCTGACCCCCTCTTTTCAGATGTTGAGCAGCATGTACCCTTCCTGACCCCCCCTCTTTTCAGATGTTGAGCAGCATGTACCCCTTCCCTGACCCCCTCTTTTCAGATGTTGAGCAGCATGTACCCCTTCCCTGACCCCCTCTTTTCAGATGTTGAGCAGCATGTACCCCTTCCCTGACCCCCTCTTTTCAGATGTTGAGCAGCATGTACCCCTTCCCTGACCCCCTCTTTTCAGATGTTGAGCAGCATGTACCCCCTCTTTTCAGATGTTGAGCAGCATGTACCCTTCCCTGACCCCTCTTTTCAGATGTTGAGCAGCATGTACCCCTTCCCTGACCCCCTCTTTTCAGATGTTGAGCAGCATAAATTCCCTTCCCTGACCCCTCTTTTCAGATGTTGAGCAGCATGTAAAGATGTTGACAGCATTCCCCTTCCTGACCCCCTCTTTTCAGATGTTGAGCAGCATGTACCCCTTCCCTGACCCCCCTCTTTTCAGATGTTGAGCAGCATGTACCCCTTCCCTGACCCCCTCTTTTCAGATGTTGAGCAGCATGTACCCCTCCCTGACCCCCCCTCTTTTCAGATGTTGAGCAGCATGTACCCCTTCCCTGACCCCCCTCTTTTCAGATGTTGAGCAGCATGTACCCCTCCCTGACCCCCTCTTTTCAGATGGTGAGCAGTATGTACCCCTCCCTGACCCCCTCTTTTCAGATGGTGAGCAGCATGTACCCCTTCCCTGACCCCCCTCTTTTCAGATGTTGAGTAGCATGTACCCCTTCCCTGACCCCCTCTTTTCAGATGTTGAGTAGCATGTACCCCTTCCCTGACCCCCTCTTTTCAGATGTTGAGCAGCATGTACCCCTCCCTGACCCCCTCTTTTCAGATGTTGAGTAGCATGTACCCCTTCCCTGACCCCCTCTTTTCAGATGTTGAGCAGCATGTACCCCTTCCCTGACCCCTCTTTTCAGATGTTGAGCAGCATGTGTACCCCTCCCTGACCCCCTCTTTTCAGATGGTGAGCAGCATGTACCCCTTCCCTGACCCCCTCTTTTCAGATGTTGAGCAGCATGTACCCCTTCTTGAGAGGTGGCCACTACTACTACTTTGACATGGTCGGTACCTTTGTCTCTACCGACCTCTCTACATCCCACACAGAGAAAACAGCAGCTTTCCTCCTCAGCAACGCCTCGATCCTCGTCCCCTTCCTTGTTACGGTAGGGTTCTGGCTGGCAGTCATTTGGAAGCTCGCTGTCTACAAGAAAAGAGGAGTGATGACTGCGCGCCCCCTCACACCAGGGCCTCCTCTCAAGAGAACAATCAACAAGATGGTGGACCTATTTGCTCGGTCACATAAAAAGAACTTATCCTTGAGACTATGCGACGACAGGAATTCCATCGTTATAAACGGGATCCCTGATACAGTAAGGAGATTTTCCGAGCAGCGCAGGATCTCGTGTCCTATAGAACTTCTAGGAGGGCAGGAGATCAAGGCTCTGCAGCAGTTCCATGATGACACCTCCTCTCGGAAGAGTCTGAGACCTTGTGACGCAGAGGAGACCAGTCCAAGGGATGTAAATCTCAGCTTATCTGAGCCCAAGAAGCGAACTGAACCGTTTCCCGGTGCAATGAGAAAGTCTGGTTCCTCAAACTGCATGAACAACCCGTTCATCGCGTTCATCATCTCGCTCTACATCGCGTGTTTACTGCCGGGGATTGTACTGAATGTGTACGAGCTGCTCAACTACATCGACATTCTGCCGGAGTGTGCGCTCATAAGGAACTTCAGCTTGGAAATATTTACTGCTTACCTGTATCTCAGCCTTGTGTGTTCTACCCTACTTTTTACACTTAACTCTACTTTTAATCCGTTTATCTATCACTTCAGATGTCATTCTATATTGCTGCCCAATCAGGCTGCCAGATTTATGTATATTGTTAAGATGAGGCTCTTGAATCGATGAAGAAGAGTTGATATAAATATCTTTTTCTTCAGTTCATCTGACTCTGAGAATTGAGATAAATTAACAATCAAGAGATATCTCATTATCTGATAATGAGATATCTCTTGATTGTTAATGAAGCAATGAGATATATATTATGCCTTATGAGTATGTACTGTAAGGGGCCATCCAGAAATGAGCTCATCACTTGGGTATGTATGTATGTTTTGGAAATGATGAGGTAGTGATGAGGTAGAATGTATGTAGGTTTGCAAAATGATGAGCTCATCACTTACAGGGAAATTTTGACATCAACCACTCGTTGTAAAATTGGACCATACCGGTACACTAAATGTAGCACGGGACCATTTTCAATTTTGAATAAATAAGTTAGATGATCTAACCAAAATTGCAGTTGTGACGCCACTTCAGCCTTTCATATTGAATGAGTTACGTAACATAAATCTTGAAATGATGAGATGAGGTTGGGGTATGTATGTATCTTTTCCAAATGATGATGTATGTATGTTCAAAAAAGGCCGATTTTTGATGAGCTCATTTCTGGATGTGCCTGATGAACTTCATGGTGAGCATGATCACGAATTTTCCAAAATTTTAAAAATCAAAAATGCGGGCGTCTGCATTTATTTAAATTTTAATTATTTAGCCAAACCCCCTCCCCCTATGTCTGCAAACGTCCGCATTGGCCAAACTAGACGGCAGACCCCCTCTCCCTCTTTGTGGACGTCATTATGGATGACACCTGGCCTAAGTAATGAGGTTTCGTGATCATACCCACCATGTCCCATGAAATTTATAATTTCTCGCCAAATTACTTAAATGTTAAAGTAACTGTGACTGTGAGTTGGCGAGAAATTTTATAAGTTTTGGATTTCGATTCGACTCGTTTGGTAATGAATGATTCATTACCAAACGAGTCGAATCGAAATCCAAAACTTATAAAATTTCTCGCCAACTCACAGTTGAATCGAAAGTGCGGGGGGAAGGACTGGGAGTGGGAGGGGTTTCGATATGTCTCCCATGTAAACGAGGCTGAGTGACGTCAACTTTTCTGTTTCCTAAACCTTAAAATGGGGTGAGTCTCCCATATAAACGGGAGCCTTCATTATCTATGACAATGACGTCACTCAGAAAAATTTAATTAAACGCACCTAGCGCTTTAAGGACAAGGGTTAGGGTCAGGATTAGGGCCAGGATTTGTTAAGGTTAGGGTTTTGGTTATGGCTATAGATAGGTTTAGGATACAGGAAAATTGACGTTTAGATCTGTGACGTCACTCAGAGCCGTTTATGGGAACATAAAAAGTAATCTTAAACCTAACCAAAGTGGGGGGGGGGAAAGGGAGTGGAGGGTTTCTGATATCTCCATGTAAACGAGGCTGAGTGACGTCAACTTTTTTTTATCCTAAACCTAAAAATGGCCCTAACCTTAATCCTAACCCTAAACCTAAAAGCCTTAACCTTTAAGTTTAAAGCGCCAGATGCGCTAAATTTTGTTAATCATGTTTATTGTTTTTCTGAGTGACGTCATTGTCACAGATAATGAAGGCTCCCAGTTCCATTTACATGGGAGACATAGCCGAGGTTTCTCAATAGACAATCTCATGCTCATAGTCATAGTCATAGATTGCTGGCAGGGGAAGGGAGAACGAGAGGTCTAAATTTGAAATGACTGAATTCTTGCGGACGTCCTTTAAGTTTATGAATGGCCGATGGCCTATTAGTAGGATTTTACCCTACCCTCCGCCGCGCGCCATTTTTTTCCGCAACACGACCCTCCAAATTTCCGAGTGTTGCGCGCTAGGGATGGGTGAAATCCATCTAATGGCCTATAAGTATAATTAAACATTTAATATTATTTATGTTCAACCCCCCCTCTTTTCAGATGTTGAGTACCCCCTCTTTTCATGTATACCCCTTCCTGACCCCCTCTTTTCAGATGTTGAGTAGCATGTACCCTTCCTGACCCCTCTTTTCAGATGTTGAGCAGCATGTACCCCTTCCCTGACCCACTCTTTTCAGATGTTGAGCAGCATGTACCCCTTCCCTGACCCCCTCTTTTCAGATGTTGAGCAGCATGTACCCCTTCCCTGACCCCCTCTTTTCAGATGTTGAGCAGCATGTACCCCTTCCCTGACCCCCTCTTTTCAGATGTTGAGCAGCATGTACCCCTCCCTGACCCCCTCTTTTCAGATGTTGAGCAGCATGTACCCCTTCCTGACCCCCTCTTTTCAGATGTTGAGCAGCATGTACCCCTTCCCTGACCCCCCTCTTTTCAGATGTTGAGCAGCATGTATTCCTGACCCCCTTCCCTGACCCCCTCTTTTCAGATGTTGAGTAGCATGTACCCCTTCCTTTTCAGACTTCTTTTCAGATGTTGAGCAGCATGTACCCCTTCCCTGACCCCCTCTTTTCAGATGTTGAGCAGCATGTACCCCTTCCCTGACCCCCTCTTTTCAGATGTTGAGCAGCATGTACCCCTTCCCTGACCCCCTCTTTTCAGATGTTGAGCAGCATGTACCCCTTCCCTGACCCCCTCTTTTCAGATGTTGAGCAGCATGTACCCCTTCCCTGACCCCCTCTTTTCAGATGTTGAGCAGCATGTACCCCTTCCCTGACCCCCTCTTTTCAGATGTTGAGCAGCATGTACCCCTTCCCTGACCCCCTCTTTTCAGATGTTGAGCAGCATGTACCCCTTCCCTGACCCCTCTTTTCAGATGTTGAGCAGCATGTACCCCTTCCCTGACCCCCTCTTTTCAGATGTTGAGCAGCATGTACCCCTTCCCTGACCCCCTCTTTTCAGATGTTGAGCAGCATGTACCCCTTCCCTGACCCCCTCTTTTCAGATGTTGAGCAGCATGTACCCCTTCCCTGACCCCCTCTTTTCAGATGTTGAGCAGCATGTACCCCTTCTTGAGAGGTGGCCACTACTACTACTTTGACATGGTCGGTACCTTTGTCTCTACCGACCTCTCTACCTCGCACACAGAGAAAACAGCAGCTTTCCTCCTCAGCAACGCCTCGATCCTCGTCCCCTTCCTTGTTACGGTAGGGTTCTGGCTGGCCGTCATTTGGAAGCTCGCTGTCTACAAGAAAAGAGGGGTGATGACTGCGCGACCCCTCCCATCAGGGCCTCCTCTCAAGAGAACACTCAACAAGATGGTGGACCTCTTTGCTCGGTCACATAAAAAGAACATATCTTTGAGACTATGCGACGACAGGAATTCCATTGTCATAAACGGGATCCCTGATACAGAAAGGAGATTTTCCGAGCAGCGCAGGATCTCGTGTCCTATTGAACTCCTAGGAGGGCAGGAGATCAAGGCTTTGCAGCAGTTCCATGATGACACCTCGTCTCGGAAGAGTCTGAGACCTTGCGACGCAGAGGAGATCAGTCCAAGGGATGTAAATCTCAGCTTATCTGAGCCCAAGAAGCGAACTGAACCGTTTCCCGGTGCAATGCGGAAGTCTGGTTCCTCCAACTGCATGAACAACCCGTTCATTGCGTTCATCATCTCGCTCTACATCGCGTGTTTACTGCCGGGGATCGTACTGAATGTGTACGAGCTGCTCAACTACATCGATATCCTGCCGGAGTGTGCGCTCATAAGGAACTTCACCTTGGAAATCTTTACTGCTTACCTGTATCTCAGCCTTGTGTGCTCCACCCTTCTTTTTACACTTAACTCTACTTTTAATCCGTTTATCTATCACTTCAGATGCCATTCTATATTGCTGCCCAATAAGGCTGCCAGATTTATGTATATTGTTAAGATGAGGCTCTTGAATCGATGAAGAAGAGTTGATATAAATATATTTTTCTTCAGTTCATCTGACTCTGAGAATTGAGATAAATTAACAATCAAGAGATATCTCATTATCTGATAATGAGATATCTCTTGATTGATAATGAAGCAATGAGATATATATTATGCCTTATGAGTATGTACTGTAAGGGGCCATCCAGAAATGAGCTCATCACTTGGGTATGTATGTATGTATGTTTTGGAAATGATGAGGTAGTATGTATGTAGGTTTGCAAAATGATGAGATCATCACTTACAGGGAAATTTTGACATCAACCACTCGTTGTAAAATTGGACCATACCGGTACACTAAATGTAGCACGGGACCATTTTCAATTTTGAATAAATAAGTCAGATGATCTAACCAAAATTGCAGTTTTGACGCCACTTCAGCCTTTCATATTGAATGAGTTACGTAACATAAATCTTGAAATGATGAGATGAGGTTGAGGTATGTATGTATTTTTTCCAAATGATGATGTATGTATGTTCAAAAAAGGCCGATTTTTGATGAGCTCATTTCTGGATGTGCCTGATGAACTTCATGATGATCACGAATTTTCCAAAATTTCAAAAATAAAAAATGCGGGCGTCTGCATTTATTTAAATTTTAATTATTTAGCCAAACCCCCTCCCCCTATGTCTGCAAACGTCCGCATTGGCCAAACTAGACGGCAGACCCCCTTTCCCTCTTTGTGGACGTCGCGTCATTATGGATGACACCTGGCCTAAGTAATGAGGTTTCGTGATCATACCCACCATGTCCCATGAAATTTATAATTTCTCGCCAAATTACTTAAAATTAAATGTTAAAGTAACTGTGACTGTGAGTTGGCGAGAAATTTTATAAGTTTTGGATTTCGATTCGACTCGTTTGGTAATGAATCGAAAGTGCGGGGGGAAGGACTGGGAGTGGGAGGGGTTTCGATATGTCTCCCATGTAAACGAGGCTGAGTGACGTCAACTTTTCTGTATCCTAAACCTAAAAATGGCCCTAACCTTAATCCTAACCCTAAACCTAAAAGCCTTAACCTTTAAAGCGCCAGATGCGCTAAATTTTGTTAATTATGTTTATTGTTTTTCTGAGTGACGTCATTGTCACAGATAATGAAGGCTCCCAGTTCCATTTACATGGGAGACTAGCCGAGGTTTCTCAATCTCATGCTCATAGTCATAGATTGCGGGCAGGGGAAGGGAGAACGGCAAATGACCACATTGCAAAATCGCCGACTCGGCGCCGATCGGCGCCCGTCCGGCGCCGAATATCAGCGCTGGTCGGCGCCGATCGGCGCTGATCAGCGCCGATCAGCGCCGGCTAGGCGCCGATCGGTGGTACCGCCGATCGGCGCTGATCGGCGCCGATCGGCGCCGATGGGAAATCGGCATCTTTTCATCGGCGGTCGTCGGCGCTGATCGGCGCCGATCAGCGCCGATCAGCGCCGATCGGCGCTGATCAGCGCCGGCCAGCCCCCGATCGGCGCCGATCTGCCCCCGATCGGCGCCGATCAGCGCCGATAAAAACACCTGTATAAGGGAAGCTGTCTGGTGCATTTTATTTGAGATTTTCCCGTGATTTTACCATCGGCGCCGATCGGCGCCGATCGGCGCCGATGGGGAATTTTTTAGAAAATTCAAGCTTTGACAAGAGAATGAGATATCCGCGGATTTTATCGCATTTGACCAACTCTAACGATTCATGGTTTGTAATTATATATGTTTTATATGCTTGGACGTCATTGTCATACTCATAGATAATGAAGGCTCCCGTTTACATGGGAGGCCGACCTTATTAACTTAAAATGTAAGAATACCTGATGATAATATTAATACGTCGATGATTTCAAATAAATAGACATACAACGGACGCAGAACGGAAACACTGTATTGATGAATGATTTTTGCACGTGTTGCTTTGCACGTGTAACCATAGTAACGGCGGGTAGTACAAGTAATAGTATTGTTTAGATGGAGCCGATTTTAGCGTTCGCACTTTTACAGAAAAAAACTTTAGGTTGGATGGACTTTTAAACAAGCGCTATCCCCGGGCACCTCTCGGACTCCGCACGGACTTCGGCGGACTTCAGCGGTCTCCGCCAAAATTTTTAGTATCTGTCCCATGTAACTCCGGCCGAGTCACGCCACAGATCAACACCTCAATCCTTATGAGTTTGTGTATCCTAAACCTTATTTTTGCCCTAACCATAACCATAACCTCAATCCTGGCCCTAAACCTAACAAATGCTGACCCTAATCCTGATCCTTTAGCCCCAGCACTTTTTGGGTTAGGGTTGGGTTAGGGTTTGGGCTAGGGTTTGGGTTTGGGTTTGGGTTTGGGTTTGGGTTTGGGTTTGGGTTTGGGTGAGGGTTTGGGTTCCGGTTAAGGGTTGAGTTTGGGTTAGGGTTTTGGTTAGGGTTTGGGTTCGGGTTTGGGTTTAGGTTAGATTTTGGGTTAGGGTTTTGTTTGGTTTGGGTTAGGGTTAGGGTTGTGTTTGGGTTAGGTTATGGGTTAGGGTTTGGGTTTGGGTTTGGGTTTGGGTTTGGGTTTGGGTTTGGGTTTGGGTTTGGGTTTGGGTTAGGGTTTGGGATAGGGTTTGGGTTAGGGTTTGGGTTAGGGTTTGGTTTAGGATTTGGCTTATGGTTTGGGTTAGGGTTTGAGTTAGGCTTTGGGTTAGGGTTTGGGCTACGGTTTGGGTTAGATTTTGGGTTAGGGGTTGGGTTAGGGTTTGAATTAGGGTTCGGGTTAGGGTTTGGGATAGAGTTTGGGTTAGGGTTTGATAAGGGTTAACTCAACCCCTAAAACCGAAACCCAAACACTAACCTAAACTCAATCCCAAACCCAAACCAAACCCAAACCAAACCCAAACCAAACCCAAACCAAACCCAAACCAAACCCAAACCAAACCCAAACCAAACCCAAACCAAACCCAAACCAAACCCAAACCAAACCCAAACCAAACCCAAACCAAACCCAAACCAAACCCAAACCAAACCCAAACCAAACCCAAACCAAACCCAAACCAAACCCAAACCAAACCCAAACCAAACCAAACCCAAACCAAACCCAAACCCAAACCAAACCCAAACCAAACCCAAACCAAACCCAAACCAAACCCAAACCAAACCAAACCCAAACCAAACCCAAACCAAACCCAAACCAAACCCAAACCAAACCCAAACCAAACCCAAACCAAACCCAAACCAAACCCAAACCAAACCCAAACCAAACCCAAACCAAACCCAAACCAAACCCAAACCAAACCCAAACCAAACCCAAACCAAACTCAAACCAAACCCTAATCCAAAATCTAACCCAAACCCAAACCCGAACCAAAACCCTAACCCAAACTCAACCCCTAACCGGAACCCAAACCCTCACCCAAACCCTAACCCAAACCCAAACCCAAACCCAAACCCTAGCCCAAACCCAAACCTAAACCCAAAAAGTGTTGGGGCTAAAGGATCAGGATGAGGGTCGGCATTTGTTAGGTTTAGGGCCAGGATTGAGGTTATGGTTATGGTTAGGGCAAAAATAAGGTTTAGGATACACAAACTCATAAGGATTGAGGTGTTGATCTGTGGCGCCACTCGGCCGGAGTTATATGGGACAGATACCAAAAATTTTGGCGGAGACCGCAGAAGTCCGCCGAAGTCCATGCGGAGTCCGAGAGGTGCCCGGGGATAGCGCTTGTTTAAAAGTCCATCCAACCTAAAGTTTTTTTTCTGTAAAAGTGCGAACGCTAAAATCGGCTCCATCTGAACAATACTATTACTTGTACTACCCGCCGTTACTATGGTTACACGTGCAAAGCAACACGTGCAAAAATCATTCATCACTACAGTGTTTCCGTTCTGCGTCCGTTGTATGTCTTTTTATTTGAAATCATCGACGTATTAATAATATCATCAGGTATTCTTACATTTTAAGTTAATAAGGTCGGCCTCCCATGTAAACGGGAGCCTTCATTATCTATGAGTATGACAATGACGTCCAAGCATATAAAACATATATAATTACAAACCATGACATAATCCTGATCGTTAGAGTTGGTCAAATGCGATAAAATCCGCGGATATCTCATTCTCTTGTCAAAGCTTGAATTTTCTAAAAAATTCCCCATCGGCGCCGATCGGCGCCGATCAGCGCCGATCGGCGCCGATGGTAAAATCACGGGGAAATCTGGAATAAAATGCACCAGACAGCTTCCCTTATACAGGTGTTTTTATCGGCGCCGATCGGCGCCGATCGGGGGCAGATCGGCGCTGTCGGCGCCGATCGGGGGCTGGCCGGCGCTGATCAGCGCCGATCGGCGCTGATCGGCGCTGATCGGCGCCGATCAGCGCCGACGACCGCCGATGAAAAGATGCCAATTTCCCATCGGCGCCGATCGGCGCCGATCAGCGCCGATCGGCGGTACCACCGATCGGCGCCTAGCCGGCGCTGATCGGCGCTGATCAGCGCCGATCAGCGCCGATCGGCGCCGATCAGCGCTGATCGGCGCCGGACGGGCGCCGATCGGCGCCGAGTCGGCGATTTTGCAATGTGGTCATTTGCCGGGAGAACGAGAGGTCTAAATTTGAAATGACTGAATTCTTGCGGACGTCCTTTAAGTTTATGAATGGCCGATGGCCTATAAGTATAAGTATAATTAAATATATTTAATATTATTTATGTTCAATTTTGTTGTCGTTCAACTTTTAATTTTTATTTGATCATTATGAATAAAAATTATATTTTATCACAATTATATTTTATCACAACTGCAGCGTTTTGTTATGTTTAAACACCTGCTTACATGTTTCCAAGCCCACTATAACTTGTCACTCGTCAGCCGTTGCCTGGCCCCCTCCACCGCGCGCGCTACCCGTATAGAAGAAAAGTTGTACTTGTCAGGCGTTGCCTGACCTTGCTAAACACGTATATCCCTGTGTGGGTCGCGCGGCGCGCTAGTAGGATTTTACCCTACCCTCCGCCGCGCGCCATTTTTCTCCGCGGGGAGGGTAGGGCTCAATACGACAGGCTGTGCAGCAGAATTTGCTGCACGATCTGATTGGCTGAGCGCGGCGCGTGTCGACGTCATTATCAGGGGTTAACGTGTAGTATAGCGCTACGGAACGACGCGCGCGCGTTCGTTTAGCATTTCTTAGCGATATTTTGCTCTGGTTGGCAAATGAGTGAAAATTATTTCAAAAACTTTTTACAAATCTTATATCATTCGATAGATCTCATTCTTAGCTACACATTCATTCAAAAATATTTGAAAAAGGGGTAATGGATGAAAAGTTATGGGCGTTTCACTGAATTCTCGGTAAGTTGCTCGGGCGTCCAGCCTCGCTCCAAAATCGAGCGCTGGCTTCACTCACCTCGTGTTCAGTCTCTGGGTGTGCTGCTATAACTTTTTCATGCCATTTTATTTGTTGCTTGTGCCGGCTCTGCATATTGCATTTTTCCGAATTTTACTTAATTTCTATATCTTATTTTTACAAAAGTCATGGATTGCCACCTTGACCCAGTCAGCTTTCTTAAGGTACCCATCATGATCAATTTGGTCTTTGTTAATAAAAAAAAAAAAAGAAAAAAAATTTTTAAAAAATTAATATTTTAATTTATTATTTATTTTTTTACTTTTTTTCATTTAATTTAAATGGGAAAAAAGGCTAAAGGCAATAAAATTTTGGGAAAAAATTTCCCTGTTTAAGCCCATAGCATGTACATTGTGTTGAATGTGACAGGGTGTGAGAAAGCCCCAACAAGGTGCTCAGTGATCATTCGGCCACGTCTGAGTGAAAAAAAAAAAAAAAAAAAAAAAAAAGGATAAAGAAAAAAAAAAGGACGGAAGTAATGTCAAGGATTTGGTAGAGTGATGGCAAGGACTGTAGGGAGTGGCATCAGAATGAGGTGGTGTCAAGGATAAGGAGGTCAAGGATATGGATAAAGTGATGTTGGCGATTTTTGAGTGGTGTCAAGTTGGTAGAGGATCAAAAAATTGTGGTGGTGTCAAGGATAAATAGTGATGTCAAGGATAAAGTTGATGTCAAGGATAAAAAAGTCATGTCAAGGAGGTTGGGTGGTGTCAAAGGATTTTGGAGTGGTGTCAGGGGATGGGTTTGCTGTCAAGGATAAAGAGTGGTGTCAATAATTATAGAGTGGTGTCAATAAGGCAACGTCACCAACCCTTACTGTGACCTGCACTCTTGTTGCAAGGCACTTAGGTTTTATAGTAAATAGGAGAATAGGACCTAAATACTAACTTTTTGGCTGATAACATGAACTTAAACAGGAGAAAGTCCAAATATCATTGATCAAAGATTTGTCCCAGGATCAGATGTCCCCAGATACCTGGATCAAGGTTTTGTCCCAAAACTAAGGATTTTGTCCCAGAACAGGAAGTGTCTCAGGATCAAAAATGTCCCAGGATCAAAGATTTATCCAATGATCGGGAGAGCATCCCAAGATATGAAGGGGTTTGTCCCCAGGATCAAGGAAGAAGGCCCCCAGGGTATAAAATTTGTCCCAGCATCAAGAAGGGTGTACCTTGACCAAGGAAAGTGTCATAGTTAAACTTGAATGAGTTTGTCTCAGGATAAAAGAGTGTCCCAAGATCAAGGGAGCTGTCAGGATCAAGGAGAAAGTGCCCAAAAGATCAAAGTATGCTCCAGGATTATGGATTTTGTCCCAGGACCAAGGGTTTGTTCCGATCAAGGAGTGTTGCACTTTGTGTGAGATTCAGGAGAGTGCCCCAAGATCAAGAGGTTTGTCCCAAGTTGAAGGAGAGTGCCCCAAGATCAAGGGGGTTTGCCCCCAAGGTCAAGGGGAGTACCCAGATCAAGGAGTTAAATCACAGAATAAAGGGTTTGTCCCAAAATCAAGGAGTTTCGTCCAAGAATAAAAGCTGAGTGCCTCGGATCAGGAAAAATTTGCCACAATCAGGAAGAGGACAAAGGAGATCGTACCAGGATCAAGGTTTGGTCCCAGCTTCCCAGTATCAATAGGTGTGCCCCAGGATCAAGGGGTGCGCCCCAGGATCAAGGGATAAGTCCTAGGATCTAAGTGTCCTTGGATGAAGAACTAAAGAAGTTTATTTGGGATCAAGGGTTTGTCCATTTTCGTCAAAAAAGTTCAAAATTTTAAAACCCTTGCTGTAGCCCAAACAATAATGAATAAAAAATAAGGCCCGCCCTACTTTTCCGATTCTTGGCCTAGGTTTTGTTTTCTTTGTTTGTTTGGGCATCATCCCCACCCATCAAAATAGCCGTTGACTTTTGAGCATAAAACAATACACACAGGCTTTATGTAAGTAGGCAGCCGTTTTCTAATGTAATAATCAATATATTCCTCATCTCCTGTCTTATCAGTCCTGTCACTTAAATGATCCCCTTTACTCCAGTCTCCATGCATGTTTCCAGATCTGATCTAATTTACCTGTGATTTGATTTGTGGGTCAGTGGTTTAGTGATGTGAGGTATCGATTTGGGCACTAGGATCTAAAGATCATGAGTTAAAATCCCGGCCAGCACCACTGAGCTAAGGGTGAGAGATTTATTTTGAGCCCATGCAGCCCTACGGTTCACTCAGCCGAGCGGTACAGGAGTACAGGAAACTGCGTGGGAGGGGGTAAATAAAGACCGTCACTGGCTTGTTTCCTTTGATTCCTTTAAAAAAAAAGTGATGGCCTGGCTCCATGCAAACATCAATTAGCTTATTAGGCTTTTATTAGCTCTATTGGATAATGATGGATTTAAAATTGAATCAACCTCACAGACAAAAGCCATTTAAAAAGGGTCAAAAGCGTCAAAACGCGACAAAAAGTGTCAAAAGCGCCAGAAATGAGTTCAAAATGCGTAAAAACGCGACAAATGGCGCCCAAAAGTGTCGAAATATGCGATAAAATGTGCCAAAAAAGTGCAAATGCGCCAAAAGCGCCAAAATGCGCCAAAAAACGTCGAAATGCGCCAAAAAAACGTCAAAAATGCGACAAAAGGGTCAAAACGCGACAAAACATGTCAAAAGAGTGCCCAAAATTGCGTCAAAACGCGACAAAGCGCGTCAAAACTGTCCAAAAATGCGACAAATTGTGCCAGACTTTGCCAAAATGGTGTCAAATACAAAAAGTGTCGAAACACGACAAAAAGTGACAAAAAGCGCCGAGAATGTGTCAAAACATGCAAGAAAAATGACAAACTGAAAATGTCGCCGTCCCCCTAGAAATGGGGGGTTATCAAGTGAGAATGTGAATAGTTGATCAATAGTTCCTCCATTGATATGTGTGGGTCATGGGTGGATGGATTTGTTTCATGAAACCATAGGACATAAACAAATCTGTACATTCCTTGACTTTCTTGTCATTGGGGTTTTCGAAATGAATATTGAGGTCTCCTGTCACTACTACATCATCAAATGAGGAACAGATATGAGAAAGTAAGTCATCAACTTCACGGAAGAATATCTTTGAAAGAGTTCCTGTTCTGTACAATACAATAAACACAACCTTTTTGTTCCCACTACTTGTAAAGGATACACAAGTACTCTCAAAGGAAGTAAAATCAACATTTTGCCTCAACTCCTCCGCTTTGAGGCAGGATTTATATATCACAGCTGTGCCTCCACCTCTCTGATTACTTCTGTAGTTGTGAATGATCATATAACCATGGGATTTAATGGTTGAGGTGATAGGGCTATTCTGGGAGAAAAGCCAGGTTTCACTCATACAACTAATATCAATGTTTCTGTCTCTGATAGCCATTATTAAAACTATTCAAATCAAAGCTTTCAAAGCCTCCAGTAGGGAAGCTTTCATGGTGGTTTCCTGTCCACGGATAAGGGTGAGCTGGGAGGGGACGATTGCTGGGTCTGTATTTAGGATTAGGATTACAAAATGAAAAACCCTTTTCAGCTGGTTTCCCATGAGCCTGGTTTAGGTTATGACCAGCATTTACTGCATCTGATTTTCTAGAATGTTTTTGCTTGATTAGGTACACTATTTTTGATAGGTATTTGAGCAAAAAATAGAGATTCCTTTTGATCCTAGGTGGACCAGGTCAAATATGAAATAATTTGGCTCCACCATCTTGGTAATGACGCCCTAAGTCATGACTCAAAATGCCTGAGCTGTTTGCCAGATTGTGATGAGGAATGATTGATATATCAGCATGCTTGCTCACAAAGCTCTTGATTTTAGTATTAAAATCATTAACCAGTGAATTGAGACCAGGATCTTTGGCGGGAAGTAGCAAACTAACAAAGATTTTCATATCAGGGAACTTAGATTGTAATACCTAGTATGTGAAGTAGTTAAAATAGTAAATTAAGATCTATCACGGTTATAATCTGAAAACATACAAACACTAATAAAAATTTATTATAATAATAATAATAATTGAACTTTAGGAACACTACTTTTAAGGCTAGCTTATACTCAGCAGTGTTAAATGGCTAAAACCAAAACGCTAAAACTGATGAAAATTACCCCAAAAAAGTGCTTACTTTAAACCTCAGTTGAGAATTGTCCAATAATGTATAAAACCAGTGAAAATTGAAAATCATGGCCTAGCATAAATTATAAGAAGCACAAAGTTCTGAAAATTACTTCGTCAGATTCATAGTCTCAGATATTGAAAGCTCAAAAAGAAAGGTTTTCAAACGTTTCTTGAACAAGTCAATGCTAGGAGCTGAGGTGATGTGGTTCGGCAGGCTATTAAAGAGTTTGGGACCAATGAAAGAAAAGCTCCGCTGACCAAACCTGGTGTTCATTGAGGGAGTCAACAGTCTTGGTGTATAACCTTGATAGGCGTAACTAAACATATCCTGGATATACATAGGTGCCAGGCCAGTGTGATTTCAAATAGTATTTAAACTACCCCTTATATTTTATCTATCCCCTTAGAAAGTAAGAATTAAATGCTCTAGTTTCATGTTATAAAGGAGCTTTACCATGCTCTGAGTTTCTACTCAATTCTCGCATGTCCCATTCCTCGAGCCTCCTAGGAGTCATGCCGCCACACCCTCCCATCTCTCCTCATCAGAACTCGGCTTGTCCCCCAATGCCCATGGCGTGGTTGACAAGGAGAGCGGCAGTAGAGCCGGTGGTAAGCCCCAGGAGCATCATCATGGTCATGAGGTTGCCGGCCAGCTCCCTCTCCTCATGATGAACCTGCTCAGACGCTGCACACATGGGGGTGGAGCCCATGTAGCCGGTGGTGAAGCCGATGACCAGGATGATGAGGAGAGGGCTGTACTCCCCGGTGATGAGGGGCCCGGAGAGGGGGAGCACGGACAGGAGGAGGAGGGGGATGAGGCTCCATCTCAGCATGCCCACCACCAGGAGCACGTTATCAGGCATCTTCCAGGAGAGTCCTGTTGCCATGGTGCCCACCATGTCAGACAGGTTGAAGGCCGTGATGAGGACCACTGGGAACCAGCCATGTGGCCAGGAGGAGCCTATGATGGAGGTGAAGCCAGGGTAGAGGAGGTTGGTCACGAAGTAGACGTTCAGGATGCCGAACATCAGCTTCCAGATCTTCTTGCTGATGGCCGTTCTAGCAGCAATGCCCTCCTTGATGCTTGCCCAGCAGGATTTGTTTTCTTTGAAGGAGGGCAGTGGAGAGAAGGACACGCAGGGGTGCTTCAGAGACGCTGACTTCAGCTTGTAGTACAGAACGAACTGACTACGTCTTATGTACCTATACAGAACAATGCACACTATTTCGCCGACTATGGACAGAGAAAAGAAGATAACGGTATTGGTGAGGGGGTCCTCAATGGTAAGCTTGGTGATGATCCGGTTGACGGAGACAACGAGCCCAGCAAAGCTCTCTCCCAGCATGATGGCCCGCGTGTACTTACTAGGTAGCATTCCAGCGTAGCCATAGTAACTAGCCTCCTGCACCCCGCACCCTATGCCTGTGAAGATGGTCGCTCCGATGGTCACCAGGAAGCCTACCTCTGTGTCGGCCACCTCGAATATGGTCATGATGACCAGGGTTGCCATGGAGATGAGGGATATCATGAAGGCCAGGTAGCCGAAGGATATGCGGCTGTGGGTGGAGACCCTGTTCACCAGGATGACGTTGATCACCACAGCCACACACACGGTGTAGGAATTGGTGGACGCCACCAGGAAGGCCATGTTGCTCCGGTTGTAGGTCAGCATGAAGTAGTCAACTGCTGCCACGAAGCTGTTGAAGGGCAGGTGGAAGCCTGCCCCCAGGATCATGAAGGCAATGAAGTGGAGGTTGTACCGGTCTTTGGGGTGGCTGTCTTCCAGAGGACCTTCCTCTACTCGAGTATCCGCCTCATCAAACAGGAACTTGTCCTCTATCTTGAAGTAGGGGGTGGGGGGGGGGGGCACTAGCAAGGTATCGGAGTGGTCCCCCTCTGCTTCTCTCTCCAGTAGGGTATCAGTAGAGGTCTCGGACAGCAGGTTGGATTGGCTGTCTTCGGAGGGGAAGGTTTCCATAGTCTCGTTTCTCTGCATTCTTAGTCGGCTCTAGTGTGCACGTTATGTTTCTGAAATGGATTCGTTGAAGGTATTTTCCTTGGTTTTCATCATAGTATTTTTCGCACTATGAAATTTGATAATCTACAAATATCAATTCAATCAATGGGGGGGATGAAGCCCAAAAAAAAACCAAAAAAAAACAAAAAAAAACCTAGCCCAAGAATCGGAAAAGTAGGGTGGGCCTTGGTTTTTTTTTGGGTTTTTTTGGTATTTTTTGGTATTTTTTGGTTTTTTTGGTTTTTTTTGGTTTTTTTGGGTTAGGTTTTTTTCAAAAATTTTGACATTTTCATACCAATATGGATGTTTGATGCTATTATTAATGTGTTTTTATTGATACCACTATGGTTTTGAACACTATTTTTCCGTTTTTACGGATGTTTTGGGTGATTTACAGTATGGTGTTTTATATGACATAATTAGTATAAAAAGGCATTTTTCGGGTGAAATATCAACAAACCTAGAGGGTCACCTAGCATGGATCAGTAGGTGGTTAATAGGAGCCAGACTTGAATCACCAGGCCATGAGGCCGCTCAGTGCTGAAATAAGTACATAAGGCGGGGGGGGATCAGGGATTAAGTGCAAGACACGAGGCCGGGGTGGGTGGTGTTTGGCCCTTGGCGAAATCACTTAGTCCACTGTACTAACTGAGGTGGTCACCTTATTGGAAAATCATAATCACTTAGTCCAAATAGCATATTTTTCCACTTTTTTGCCAGATGACGTCATTATTTTGGGGTGGGTCCCCACAAATTGTATTAAATTTCAGTTAGTACACGGGACAAACTGCTCATTTTGGGGTGGGTGCCTACAAAACATGACAAATTTCAGTTAGTACATGGGACAATCTGCAGCGTTTTATGCTCATTTAGGGGTGGGTACCTTCAAATAGTGACAAATATCAGTTAGTACAGGGGACAATCTGCCGCTTGGATAGGTTTTTATGCTAATTTTTGGGGTGGGTCACTACAAATAGTGCCAAATATCACTTAGTTCATGGGATTATCTGAAGGGGTGGTGGGTGGTATTTCAAAATTGGGCAAAAAATCACTTAGTACCCCTCGTGTCTTGCACTTAATCCATGATCCCCCCCGGCATAAGGGCCTGAAAACTGCCAAGTGCTGGTGAACCAGGGGGTTTATCAGGTCTCAATCGTTGATTCATGACTGATAAAGTTCAGACTAGTGTCTTCTGAGATTAAAATGTGTTTTGCAATGGAAAAGTCACCATGGCAAAGGATGGCCAAGGGTCTCTAGGGAACCATTCACCTACGATTGTCAAATATCAGGCAATGGTCAGAAGGAGCCAGGAGTTAGTCAACGTTAAGCAATGGGTCGCCATGCTACTAAAGGATCAAAAGGCTTGTGAGGGATTGTAAGAAGTTGGGTGAGGGCAATCAAGACATCAGATAATCACTCATTCAGTGGTGATTAAGGGACAGCAAGAGTTCAGTGCGAAGTCAGGCAATGGTTATAGAAGTATAAAGGAACCACCATTGCAGTCAGAAGAAGCAAGAAGGTAACTCGGGTTTAAAGTTCTTGCTAGGGATCGGCAACATATCAAATAGGTATCAAAAAAGGTCAGTCAAATTTTCTCTGGGGTTGGTTAGGGTTTGCCTTGGTTCAACCAAGTGCAGTTTCACCCATGATTCATCTACCCCCCAAAGCAAAAAGAAATATTTCCTGTGTGCTGGCGGTATAACTTAAGTCCATGCTGGAGCGGAGAAAACCTACATGTCTTGACTGGCTCAATGCGGTGGATGTCCTAGCTGCATGGTCCATTAAACAAGGAATGAAGCTGTAGGGCTCCATGCAGGGTGGGCTTTGCACCTTCTGGTAATAATGTTTCGATGCATATGTCTCTTGTTGCTTTGTTGCACTATGCTCAAAGTTTATGGCCTTGAAAGGGTCTGTAAAGTACCTCCAGGGGTTAGGGTCACTCAGTCAGGTAGTATAAGGATATGATTGGCCTTGGTTCAGCAGGGAGGAAAGAAAGGTCAAAATAAAGGTCCTCCAGGACTCAATGGAGCAATAAAGCTGAGGATCAGCTTTAGTATTAGGGACGTTAGTATTAGAGTATTAGGGACTGAGGTCCCAAACATGCTCTGAAGATTAACAGCTAGGGCCAGAGTTAAATAGTTAACTTGTTAGAGTAGGTGTTAGAATTTTCTCTTGCAGAATCATTCCTCACCTTACTAACCTCATAACCCCTCTCAGCATAGGACTATTGGCTGTTCATTTCATTTCTTGACTCATCAAACTTTTATTGAAGCTGTTAAAATGTCAGCATCAAAGCATCAAAGCATTTATATAAAATATCATCTCTAAACTTCTAAAGTGATAAATTTGGTGTCACTCAATGTTTCCAAGAGGTCAGAATCCAGCTTAAGTTGTAAAAATTGATTCGAACACAGTCAGGTAATGTGGTAACCTGTCGACGGACAGTTACCGGTCGGTTAACGGTCGGTTACCGGTCGGTTACCGGTCACTTAACGGTCGGTTAACGGTCGGTTAACGGACGGTTACCGCCCACGGGCAGTTACCGGTCGGTTGACGGACACTTAACGAACGGACAGTTACCGGTCGGATGCCGGTCACTGACCGGTCACTTAACGGTCGGTTAACGGACGGTTAATAACGGACGGTTAACGGACGGTTACCGCCCACGGACAGTTACCGGTCCTTTAACGGTAGGTTAACGGTCAGTTAACGGACGGTTACCGCCCACGGGCAGTTACCGGTCGGATAACGGACAGTTACAGCCCACGGACAGTTAACGGGCAGTTACCGGTCGGATAACGGACAGTTACAGCCCACGGACAGTTAACGGTCAGTTACCGGTCGGTTAACGAACGGTTACCGCCCACGGACAGTTGACGGTCGGTTACCGGTCGCTTAAAGGTCGGTAAACGGACGGTTACGGCCCACGGACAGTTACCGGTCGGTTACCGGTCACTTTACGGTCGGTTAACGGACGGTTACCGCCCACGGACGGTTACCGGTTGGTTACCGGTCACTTAACGGTCGGTTAACGGACGGTTACCGCCCACGGACAGTTACCGGTCGGTTACCGGTCGGTTACCGGTCACTTAACGGACGGTTACCGCCCACGGACAGTTACCGGTCGGTTAACGGACGGTTACCGGTCACCTAACGGTCGGTTAACGGACGATTACCGCCCAAGGTTAGTTACCAGTCGGTTACCAGTCACTTAACGGTTGGTTAATTACGGTAGGTTACCGCCCAAGGTCAGTTAACGGTCGCTTAAGCTGTAAAGGCCGTTTTAAGCATTTCAATTGTTTCTCCAGGCCCTCAAACCCCCTCTCTTCAGTCAGCATTTGCAAACCCTCTCCCTATTCGGATGCTAAATACATGATTATGTAATTAGCTAAAAACCAATTTTAATTCTTTAATGGCAATTATTACTGTAGATGATAAGCGAATTTTGCATTCATTTATAAGCACTAAGCTGGAAATTTTAACACTAAAATTATATGAATAACCCCCCAATACGCCGCATCAGCTAATAAAACGAAGTTTCGATCAATTATACAGTAAAACACGATATTATATATCTTAGTCAAAAATTCGCCGCATCAGTTCAGGGATCTCCTTGCTGAAGTTCTGTCTTATGGAAGGACCAGTTCTGGTAAGGTTTTGCTTCTTCATCCACATGAATTCATACAGAGCAATCGCCATGCTAGGGGAGTCGGATCGGCTGCGTCCAGTTCCAAGCCGCATGTGCTTCTTGGCATGAAACCACATACCCTCACAGGTGTTGGTGTGTACACCAGTGAGTGGGTCCACGAAGCCTCTTCTGTGGTTGACCACCAGATGGGTGAAGCCATGCTGAGAAAGGGAGCCGTAGCCCTTCCATTTGTCTGTCAGGATGATGGTTCCTGGTAGAACGTACTTCTTGATGAGACGGGTGAGAGTGTGTTTGTCTCGCCTGTTCCTTGGACACTCAACAAGGAAACAGTCCCCGCTGTTCCGACAGCAACCACCAAGCACCCACTTCCCCTTAACACGTCGTCCCCGATTATACTTCCTCTTCCCAAATTTGGATTCATCAACCTCCAGGATGTGTCCCGGGCCTCCAATCTTTCTGGGACTCCCGTTCTCCATCAGGTCCTCAGCCATACACTGACGCAGCACCTTAAAGAGGGAGCGGACAGTCTTCATGTTCATAGATAGGATCCTCGCCACATCACACACGCTGATCCGGTTGCAGAAGAGCCAGAGGAAATGGAGGAATACTGAGAAGAGGATACTTCGGGTGCTGAGGATGCTCCCAGTTCTGACTGAGGTCACGTGTTGGCAGTCCTCACACAGCCACAGGAAGCCGTCTCTGAATCTAGTTGTGGGGCACTCTTTCAGGGTCATGTACTTCTGGCACCCCTCACAGAACTGATGAGGTCGTAGAATACCAACATTGATGCTGTACTGCATTGACTGGGCTTCCGAATCCAGGATACCGCATCTCCGGAGATCATTCAGTGAAGGGAAAGTTGTCATATTGAAAACACTGATTCATAAATACTTTATCTAGACAAATGCTCACAAGTCACAACCAAGGATTGTAAGCATGGGGTTCTCTGATTTCAAATTGACTTTTTTATAGATCCGAAAAGTAATTATTTTATAATTTATCACCTAAAATTTTTTCACAATGGTGGAATCCCCATCCTGTATCTTCATCATTTCGCGAGTTATTGCGGTTTAAAGATTTAGCACGACAACGTAGTTCCAGCACCAACACGTTGCTGCGCGGTGTTTACATTACAGGTTCAACATTGCATCGTAATGATAAAAAGGTTTCAAATCTGCTAGAATACTTAATATGCATAATATGCACATAGTTCTTCCTTTCTTTCTCCTTGTGCATCTAGAACAGAATTAAATTGTATTCACTGATTTATTATTTTATTAGTACTGATTTGACATAAAAATTATAGAAATTAACTACGATGAAAATGTGCCCAATGCCCATCTTCTATCCTGTTATCCCAAAACAGTTCATAATGTAATGCGTTAATTAACTAGCATATAATTATCTAATTGATAGACTATCGTTTAGTGCTACAAATAGCACTAAACGCGAAGAAACCTATATTTTAGTAAGGTGGGAAATACCAATTTCATCACATAGTTGCGAACTGATACTAGCTAGTAATGTCGTTGTGCCATGACATGAAGGTGCGATATCTCACGATAGGAACATGGGGATTTCACGAGATTTTTTTCGTAGAAATTGTTAGTATCATTAAAAATAGCACCTTTTCTGGAGCAGAGAACCCCTTTCAGCTTCAGAATTTCCGTTAATGATAATTGTTACAATAAAATACCCTCCGGTGGGTATTTTTCAGCTCTTTCTTTACAGTTACCCTGCATAAAATGTAATTGATTGTGTAAGTTCAAACGTATGCAAAACTAGTTTCAAAGGTTCAAATTTAGACATTAGGTGAGCTTTATTCGCTGAAAATCTTTTTCTAAACTATTGCAGCCACTCAAAGTCCAGCCTAAATTTATTTTTTGTAAAAATAAGTGATTATTCTACGAAAATTGTTATAGATCAGTCCCTGAGTATTTCAACATTGTGCCGTTCTTTTGAGGTGATTTAGAGGCATTTATCAAACTAACGTTGTGCACCTGATACCAATCAATGCAAACAAAATCGCTCAGTGAGGTGGTGAAATAGGGCATAAAAATACCCGTTGGTGGGTATTTTCCGTTTTTATGCTTCATAAGTTCATACTCAGTTGCTCCAAAAAGGTGCGATGATCTAATAAGGAACTTAATTATCTGCAGAGGTGAATCAACTTCCTATAGTACAGTCCCCTTATTTCGTTTGATACACTTGTTTCTATGCCTTTGCTCTGCATCATACATCAGAATAAAACTAAATGTCTCTCTAAATCTTTTGTTTCTCTGGAAATGAACCAGTATGCACTGCAAACATTTTTTCGTGTTAATTTCAAACACTTGAGCGTATTTTGACCAACTTTTTGCTTGTGTAGCACAATGAATCAATTTACCACAACTGGATGCAATAAGGCCCTAAAATGACCCACAAGTGGGTACTTTTCTTCGTTTAAACGCCAATGTGAATTGGTCGTGCATGTTTTATCTCGATTGTTGTTTTCTCTTCTGTTTATGGTATATTAGGTTCCTGCAAATAAAGTAGACAATTCCTGGACTTAACTACACGATATAACAGAGTATTAAACAATATAGTTCAGAGATTTTACCCACCAGTGGGTATATTTGCTATTATTCAATGCTGTGTACCGTTTCACAGCCCGAAAAAGCTCTATAATTAGACATGTGATATGATATGAACTGTAAGGTAATCCGGTTGGATCTTATATGATTTGAATGTTGGAAGTCATCGATAATTTACTCATTCAGTGCAAATTATACCCACAGGTGGGTATATTTTGTGATAACATATAGAATTCTTGTATCAAAATGCTGTGAGCTATATCGTGCTGAAGATTTCATTACTAGATTGATGTGAGATACTTCTGCGTCACTTTTTGATGTTTTTTGCTATGAAAACTCACTAGTTCTCCCTACAATAGTTGAAATATACCCACTTGTGGGTTATTTTAGAAAGTGTTGTTGTTTTTATGCGCTATTGATAAGAAGTTAATATGTCATACTAATTTAACAGTTACCTTAAGCTAGTATGATATGGATTTGAAGCCATGGTCAAGAAAAATACCTCAGAAGGTGGTGTTTGAAGTGGGTGACAGGGTGAAAACACCATTCACTACCTGGTAGGTTACTTTGATGAATATATTATAGCATGTTCTTCTTATAATGATTCGTTTTTTCTTGCCATTATGAAAAATTATTATTTTAGCCATGACTGACTAATGTTGTGTATATAAGTCAATAAAGAGAATATTGAAATGAAAAATGCTCTTGCAGGTATAAAGAAAAGCAAGATGGGATCGAAGACTATACTGGGACCCCATTCTAGAACCTTTAGTAATGTTAGTACAACCTGATTTTTGAAGGACGTCATGTTAGTATTGTTTCAGTGTCGTCACTGTCATAGTATGACTATACTATCGCAACATTCATTACATGTTTCTACTCCTCTCTAAAATGGGAACGTACTGCAATAACCAGCCACCACCGAGCGCTATTCAAGTACATTTTTTTAGGCACATTTCTTCAAAAGGTAACCTTGCATATCAATGGGAATTAGGGATAATATGCAAGCATTTTGATTGAATTATGAAATAGGTCAGAGCATAGCGTGGAGGAACAGGACACCCACTCTCTCTACATAGTGCCAATTCGATTATCTACACTCCCACTTCACTGTTGGACTAACATGAAAATGACTAACATGCTTTTGCAACGCAACATACAATAATACAATGGGTTGCCTAGATCTGGGCAACCTGACATACAAATATGAACGGGGTTGCCTGTTTCTGTAACTTGAGCTCCCTAGCAGAGGAGGAGCAATGCTACAATAGCGTTTGTAAATGGCGATGAACAGCGTCCACTAGCGACTGGTCAATGTATACAATCGGAACTGTTGATTATTTTCACAATTTTATTTCTGTGGATGTTTGTTGTCAACCGTCAAGCAGGTCAAATGTTAGTAATTTTGTCCTTTTATTATCCTAGATGTTAGTACAATATGTTGCATAAGTTGCCTGGGTTTTTGAATGGGGTACTGGGACAGTTATCAAAATCATAGGAGAGCATGTAATACTTGTTCATTGGGACCAAGATAATACTGAATCAGACATCCCCATTCACAAATTGAGTATCATATTATCAGATACAGAACCTTGTTCATCTGGTGTTATTAACAGCACTCCGACCTCCATTGATCATGGCACTATGCCAGCAAAACCTATTGATAACGAAGATAAGTCAAGGGTCGATGAGGCTCGGGATTTCAACTCAAATGAAGATGTCACCAATCTACTGACTCCAATAAAGCCTTCAATAGACGAGGATTTAGGACAGAACATTCCAAGCATTGATGATTCTGATCTCTCTGACGATCCTATAGTTGATAATGAGCCTCAACCAACACCTGTTGTTAGCCCAGTGAGGGTCACTAAGATCAAAAATCCTGTAGCCCACAAAAATGTACTGCCAACAAGAGTTGTTCAAGATAGAGTGAAAAGGAAACTGAAAATGGTAAAAACTGAATCAAAGATTGTGAAGAAGCTGAAAATTTCAAAGCAGCCTAAAGGAAAAGAAAGAGTTCTGAAGAACACAGTTATAAATACAGATGACAAAGACAAGGGCCATTCCAGCACAAGGAAAACGAGGAAAATTAAAACTGGCTGTGGAAATAAGAAAATGAAGAAAAAACAGCCTATTATTAAACGAAGTCAATCGAGCCTGCCTAAAGTAGCAACCAACTTGTTGGATGACAAATCTTCTGATGAATCCGTTTCCGAAACATCAGATGATGATGATGGGATAGATAACAATAAAACAGCAGGTGACCCATCATCAAGTGTGCAACAGGAACAACTGGATCCTTGTAAATGGAAAAAACAAGAACAGAATATAGATGCCAGAACAATGCAGAGAAGACGTGGGGCTGTTTTCAACAGAGACAGCGTCATTTTATCAGACCCAGCAGCTGTTCTGCTAGCATACCTCCCAACTGAATACATCAAGACTGTTGTTTTACCTCTATCAAATAAGCGGGGTGATGATGGACCCCAAGGAAGTCGACAATGGACTGCTATAACTCTTGAAGAATTTTTGACTTTCCTTGGTATATTGGTTGCTATGGAATGTTACTTCCTTCCTCAAAGAAGCCTTTACTGGTCAACTGAACCAGTTGGCATTTTCCCAGCAATGAATTTTGGTAGGTATATGTCATGGCACAGATTCCATGACATATTATGGGCCTTGACTCTCTCCCCCAGTGCTGATGAATTTGATCAGATCAGAGATTTCACTGAGGAGGTTAACAAGGCACTCCTGGCCACATTGACCCCTGGGGAACATCTTTGCTTGGATGAGTCTATGGTCAAAGCCTCCCACAGGAACCTCAGAGGGAAGGTTAAAATAAAGCGTAAGCCCAGACCAATAGGAACAGAAATAAAAGCTGTGTGTGATGGTAAAACAAAGATAGCAGTCCAGTTAGAAATTAATGAAGGGAAGGATTTGATGCATAACAAAGACTATTTCATAGAGCATGGTTCCTCAATTGCTACAACCCTTCGCCTCATGAAACCTTTCTTTGGAACAGGAAGAACACTTGTAGCTGATTCCTGGTTTGGTTCTGTCCGTAATGCTACAGAGCTCATGAAGAAAGGTCTTTACAATATCATGGTTGTAAAGACTGCACACAATTTTTACCCACAGGAATTGAAATCTCTGAGTATTCCTAATAGGGGAGATTGGGTAACATATGTAGGTGAATACCAAGGTGTAAAACTTTTTGCTGTTAAACTGAAAGACCTCAAAGAAAGAATGTATATAGCAACAGCTTCAACCTCAATTGAAGGTGAACCGAGGGTTACCAAACATTGTGGCAACATAAAGAGACCACAGGTGGCTTCAGAATACTGCAGCGTGTCAGCTGCAGTAGATATCCACAACCATTTCAGAACAGGAAGTATTGGGTTGGAGGATGCACTTAGGACAAAGAGTGGCTTTGTCCGGCAACTATGTGGGATCCTGGGATTTTTAATGACAAACTCATACCTGACATCATTGAGTTTTTATAACTTTGACAATCCAAAGAAACAAGATCATTTGAATTACAGAATGGAGCTTGCCAACAGGCTGATAAGTAAGGCAGCAGATGAAAGACCAAAGAGGAGTTTGGAAAATACTCCAGTTCATGGCAGCATCCCTAATGCTCATGTCATCACCAAGTATGCTGGCTTGAGGTTCAACAAGCCATGTTTCTACTGTAAACATGGCTACGAAAAGCCATCTGAAAAGCTCAACAAAACTTCATGGTATTGCAAGCATGCCGATTGTGGACCAAGCTACCCTTTGTGCTCACCTGAAACAGGGCGTTTCTGCTTTGAAATGCATCGTCAGCATGGAATTCCAAAGAAGAGATATTTCAAGAAAGTCAAGAAGTAATGTTGTATTTGGAATGCTGGTTTTGGGTAGTTATAGACTTATAGCTAGATGCATTTGTACCAGAACTGTTTAAAAATACCCACAAGTGGGTAGTTTTGTTATAAAACTGTTGAAAAATTCTGCTTCTTACCAAAATTTTTGTAGCTTATGTAAGTTATCATTGCCAGTGGATAAGAGGAAGTGTTGCATTAGAATTTTGCACAGCTCAGATGAATAAGTTGTTGATTATAATCACAAAACATGAAAAATAGCCACCGGTGGGTATTTTTGTAACATGAGCAGTAAAAAACGCCTAATTATCCTGAATTTTAGCTGCAATGGCGTTTAGAAATCAACACAAGACAGTTTCTGGTGAAAACAATGAAATTGATCCATCAAAAGTTTACTTTACCAGTAGTAAATGGAACTTACGATATCTCAAGTTAAAAATACCCACCTGTGGGTATTATTGAATCAATATTGAAATTATTGTTTAGTTATTTTTTAGGGATACCATGTCTCAAATGCATGATTTCAAATGGAAACGAGTAGCTTGTTTATTATCTTTATTAGTTTTCACAATGCATAGGTATGTTATTTCGTTGCTATGATTCCACAAAATATGACTTTTCTATATTTCAGAGGCATTTCCACCAGAAAAGTGGATTTTTTCATGAAGGACAAGTTTAACTAACCAGTTACATATATTTTGAGTAATTTCAGTGTGTTTGTAAAGAGATAAAATTTTCATTGACGTTTTTTATACATCTTTCTAACTACAATTCACATTTCAGGGTAAGCTATTTTCATATGTTTTTAACAATTTACCATGTATTGCAATCTAACACTAACAATTTTACTTATTTCCTATCAACAAAAGATTTTTTTCATGGTATTTATTCTCGATTCATTTTCATTATAACAAAAATATATGCCAAAAGTCGCTGAATTACTTCCATGGTGCTGTAAATTGTGTAAACATACCAAATATACCCACCAGTGGGTAAAAATACCCACCAGAGGGTAATTTTAACAATTATCATTAATAGTCAGTGCAGTTCTCTTCAGTTCTACTACGACATGTCCCGACTCAGAAGACGACGCCAATCCCCTCAAACACCTCCACCAAAGTGTGACCACTGCGGATCCACAGGACACATCGCTACAATCTGTCCTAGGACTACCTACAGCACAGACCTGCCTGCTGCTTCCTGCCGGCACTGCATCCGGACCGTACGAAGCGGCTTTGCTGATGAACCTGACGGTCACGAGATCATCCTAATCCTGGACCCCTGCACCACTCACACCACTCCCGTTGTGAGACCTTCCCGCAGACAAGCCACTCCTCCTCCTTCATACAACTCTGTTGTTGGAACCCGTCCTACCCCATCCCCGCCACCAAGTGTTGTCACCATCCCTTCAACGATTCCCAGCACTGCTTCTTCCTCACCAACACCAGCCCGCAGCCCTACATATGCTGCCAGCTCTACAACTGCTCCCAGTCCTTCATCAGCTGCCAGCTCTACAACTGCTCCCAGCCCTACACCAGCTCCCAGCTCTACAACTGCTCCCAGCCCTACACCAGCTCCCAGCTCTACAACTGCTCCCGCCCTTAACCAGCTGCCAGCTCTTCAACTGCTCCCGCCTCTCCATCTCTCCCCCATTCTTCAACCCCCAGCAGCCCCATCTTCTGCTGGACCTACTCCGAGAAGTCGAGTTCGTAC
The DNA here is from genome assembly GCA_011033025.1 of Beroe forskalii. NCBI lineage: Eukaryota > Metazoa > Ctenophora > Nuda > Beroida > Beroidae > Beroe > Beroe forskalii. The sequence goes on along the minus strand of WFMF01000003.1, from coordinate 124,700 downwards.
TTTCAGCCTCTACGCCATCACCTCCTCATACGAGGACATCGTCACTACCGTCAACAATGGGTCCTCTTTGACGGAAGCTTTGATCCAGCAACACAGCTCAAGGACGCACTTCAACCGGAAGCGAACTATCGCCGAGGCATCGAAGGTTGACTTACACCGACTTCAACAGGCTATTCAGCAAGTGGATAAGCCAACCGTCGAGAACATTTACCCGATGGCCAAGGTGATCTGTAACCAAAACCTTCCAGCCCTCCGCACTCTTCACTCCAGAGGAGACGTTCTACCACCTAAGGTCCACTACTGAGTGTTGGTCGAACTGAACTTTGTTTTAAACTATAATTGTTTCATAGTGAGATGCGGTGCCTTTTGGTTGTGTATTAGGTATAATTATAGTTTACATATTTTCCGGTTACATCAGTATAAATCATCATAAATTGATGTAAAGCTAACCGTTTTTGATGGTAATTGTTTATATCATCATCTATTTATTTCCTATGAAATGTGTTTTATCGCCCATAAGAAAGCCTTCAACTATAATTACTCAATAACGTCTATATCCGAATTGGGAGAAGCTTTGCTAGTGCTAATTCAGGGCAGAGGGGGGGGGGTCTGAGGGCCAGGAGAAAAATAATTGCGACTCTTAAGTAGCCAAGCAACCAGTGGCGAACTTATAACGGTAATATTGCCCGTTAACTGACCTGTAACTGTCTGTGGGCGGTAACCGACCGGTAACTGCCCATGGGCGTTAACCGTCCGTTAACCGACCGTTAAGTGACCGGTAACCGACCATTAACCAAACGGTTTCCGCCCGTGGGCGTTAACCGTCCGTTAAAACCGACCGTTAAGTGACCGGTAACCGACCGTTAACCAACCGGTTAATGCCCGTGGGCGTTAACCGTCCGTTAACCGATCGTTAAGTGACCGGTAACCGACCATTAACCAACCGTTTTCTGCCCGTGGGCGTTAACCGTCCGTTAACCGACCGTTAAGTGACCGGTAACCGACCGTTAACCAACCGGTTAATGCCCGTGGGCGTTAACCGACCGTTAAGTGACCGGTAACCGACCGTTAACCAACCGGTTAATGCCCGTGGGCGTTAACCGTCCGTTAACCGTCCGTTAACCGACCGTTAAGTGACCGGTGACCAACCGGGACTGTTTGTGGGCGGTAACCGTCCGTTAACCGACCGTTAAGTGACCGGTCAGTGACCGGTAACCGACCGGTAACTGTCCGTCCGTTAAGTGTCCGTCAACCGACCGGTAACTGTCCGTGGGCGGTAACCGTCCGTTAACCGACCGTTAACCGACCGTTAACCGACCGTTAAGTGACCGGTAACCGACCGGTAACCGACCGTTAACCGACCGGTAACTGTCCGTCGACAGATTACCAAGTTGCCGAAAGGTTCACTAGGGAGTCAATTAGGGGTCAGTAGGGACAAGAGGACCCCCCTGAGAGACCACAGTAGGTCACTTGAGGTTCACTCAAGAGCCTCATGACCAGCTCTAATAAATAAATGGATGCTTTTACTTGATTACTATTGGAAGACACTAAGATGTGAGTAGCTAAGAATGCAGTTGAAAACCTTTTAAAAAAGCAAAAGTATTGGTACCTATTGAAAATCATCTTATTTTGAAGGTTTTACTTCTATTCCAACAGCTGTACGGTCAATGACAGGAATGGAAGGATTCAAGTGTAATCAAGCCAGTGACGGTTAAGGGAGCGTAATCCATACTTTCGTCGCCTGAGACTTCGCTGCAATGGGCAGCTCCTCATTTAACCCTCCCGTACAGTTTCCTGCACGCTCGGCTGAGTGAACCGTCGGGCTGCATAGGCTCAAGATGAATCTCTCACCCTTAGCTCAGTGGCGCTGGACCGGAATCGCACCCAGGATCTTTCGATCCTGTGCTCAACTCAATACCACTACACCACTGACCCACTACCTACTTGATAAAAACTCCGCAAGTGTCTTAATAACAAAAGAGGGATTTCAGTATCAAAATCCCAACAACAATCTAATAATAAAATGTCTTCTTGTGAAGTAACAAAAGAGTCATGAACGTGAATTTTGGATAATTGGACCAATTTCAGAACTATTAGATGAATGGAAATATTTAATCATATTCAGTAAATTACACAACTAGAGGTCGTTTATGCTACATACTAAGCTCCTGTGGATCTACAGTCACATGGTAGACATCATAAAACAATCGAATTTTAACCTAAAAATCGTTTGGAAAGGTGCTAGAAATTACTAAAATGTAACCCAAAAAAAAACAAAAAAACCAAAAAAAACCTAGCCCAAGAATCGGAAAAGTAGGGTGGGGCTTGGTTTTTTTTGGGCTTCATCCCCCCCATCAATAGTCACTCCTAACTACAGATTACACCATGACGTTCACATTTGTAAGTTTTTTCACGTTAAAATACTTACAAGGCTCAAGGTTAGTTAGGGGAGATGCCAGAGAGCGTTTGTTCAGGACGATTCCTGACAAAAGGGTTACCAAGCTGTGTCTTTTTCTCGAAAAACTTTTCTTCATATCACGTTGACGAGGCTTTAGATGAGACTTGCTATAGAGCAAACCAGGGTTAAGGTTTTATTAGGGATAATCGAAATCATTGCGGGCAATGCCAGATATGGTATCAGCAATGATGATATTACAGCATCAAATAATATTGGAAACCAAAATTTCAAACCTACAGGCCCACAGTCAATTTCAAAAGTCGAAAGCCGAAAGTCTAATTTCAAGCAAGCTAGAAGAAAATGCAACACGATACAATTACAATTGCGTGTTACTAAGATGGGCGTAGATTTCTTAGTAATAACTGTAAGAGCTAACATGAGACGTAGGCTCAGCTCGTAATTTCATGGATCAGATTAATAACTATAAGTTTTATATAGCACACATAGTACTCAATTTAGATATTCAAGGAACAGCTGTTTGTCATATTATGCATCCTAGGATACAAGCTGTCTTGTCCCATTTAGTGCTTAGGCATTTATGAAGATATCAACTCCTTCATAAATAAAATGCAGAAAAAGGCCCTTATAAATTTGATGGGATCTGTTGGGGAAGCTCCTGTATTCAAATTAAGTAAATTGATTCTACTACTATAGGCTCACATTCTACGAACTCGATAACGATTATCGAAATGGGCTGAAATATAATTTAGAGGAAAAAAGATGACTTGACAAAGTGAGTCACTCTGAAAAGTGCATCTTTTACCAAATAAGCCTCCTCGTAAAATGAGCCTTGTTTTATAGCAGATGGGTACCCACGCCCTTGTCAGCTCTTGCTGCAGCATACAAAGCAACCTGTTAAATCACCCCCTTTGATTTATTAGGGACAAAATGCAACAACAAGCTAAATAATAGATTATTGTGCTCTTTACATAGAATCGATCTTATTGCGTCTCGTTACTACAAACAAGAGAGTTGTTGTAAAGTTGTAACTCTATTATTGAGAGTGACGTGTGTCAAACTCGAACAAACGTACCTACAGCTCGCTCTGCTGCACCACTGTGGAGCAAAGTGCAGCGATAGCAGTGTTGCAACTTGCAAAGGCGACAGTAACAAATGTTGAGAGCTGCATTAGCAAACCCTAGCGTTTGTGTGCGAGATGAAGCTTTCTGGGTGCCAATTGTCGTGAGGTAAATCCTCATAATGAAGCATGAAGGCAGGGGGTCAAACAGATTTAGAACTTCATGGTTAAGATTCAACACAATAATCCGTAAACCTCGCAAAACACGCAGGGTTGAGCAGGGGTTGAAATGCAACTCTTAATAATAAGCGACACACAACTCTCAAGTCAGTATACTATACTGAGTCCAGCCAACTCATTCATTAAGTGAAGCTCGTGAGCTCATGGCGTATAATGAGAGACAAGTTCAGCTGTTTTTCAACACTCTCCCTGCTGCGATGACACGCCCTGAGTCAGCACGGCCATGTACAAATATACGGATATAGTGGTGATATCATCGGTCCTGTAGCTGCCGCACATTACCACAATCCACCGCTGCTGCTGCTGTATATTGCCACGATCCCTTCCCTTGAGAGATAGACAATGAACCATTCTACTCGATTGGGCACTATAGGGGGCCTGGTTATTGAGTGTGAGCGTGGTATAATATTCAGATCACGTGACCGCTTGATTAAGAGAATGAGCGCGTCTGATTGGCAGATCCAGTCCAGGAAATGCCAGCTTCTGACTGCTTGACTGGCATGGTATGACCGATTTTATTAGATTCGAAGTTTATTAACAAGTTTTAAACGAGTCCGATAACTGATTAACCCGATAAGATAAAACCTAGTAAGCTGCACATAACAAATAAGTTACAAGTAATTAAAACTTTTTTGTGAATAGAATAGCAAAGTCCGAACTATGGAAGTATGGACAAAACAACAGGAAAGACGAGAATAAGAAACCATCGTATAGGTAATGGATTAGGAAACTGCATTCGCCTTGGCCCATGAGCTGCCGAAAAGGTACAAAAGTGAACTTTTCGGCACATCCAAACACAAGATAATAATCCAGAGATAAGCGCTTATCATGAAAATATCAAATGAATTCACTGCCATTAAGACTCTGCACCCCCTGCAGGGCCTTATATAAGATCGTTCTGACCAGAGATTTCAGCCGCCGCTTATCCAAAATGTCAAGATGCAGTTAGCGAGTATATTATACAGACCTCATACACCACAATTTGAAGACTCAGTGCCAGTTTTGCGTCAGTGGGTGTCGACGTTTAGTCCTGATAATGACGTCATCTCAACGACACGACGTGGTTCGTGTTTGCAAGTACCAGTTCACCGAACATTATTAATTATTAAACTCTCAGACCAGAATTTTATGAGAGATTGAGAAAGCATATTCTCATATTATGATCATGATATGTGACGGCAATGAAGTTTAACGAATCAGCTACCGCTATGAAAAATGACAGTTTGTCAAAATGTGTAATAGAGCACTAAATATTCATTTAATTCAGTCAAAACTACGCAGAAAATATACAACAATATGCAAAAAGCTTATATTCCGTTGAACTGGCAACTGCTCAAACTCAGATTTTACTGGAACTTCTAAAATAGAAGTTAGCGTCAGTTCTTGATAAGCTCATGATCCAACACAGCTGATATGGAGATTAAATTAGGAAGAAACAGGGCTGCAACGCCCGCGCTCGTGCCACAGAATACTTGGATAATTGGACGGGTGGTTTTCAGTTTCTGCGGGGCTAAAAATAACCCCTTTCACCCTTACCTTCCAAATGTTGTTGTTATGGTGGGCACAAATAACTTGAAAAACAACATGTCAGATCCTGAGATCCGTGAACTTTACAAGCTATACAAGCTCAAAATTACTCAAATCCGTCACCACAACCCCCAGGGAAAGATCTTTGTCTGTCCTGTGCTACCTACAAAGTCTACAGTCATCAACCAGAGGATCTTCAAGTTCAACAAGTACATCTATGATGATCTCATCCAGTCCAATCTCAAGACAGTCTTTGTGGAGGGTTTCTCCGGTTTTGTTAACAACCAGTCATATTTACTCAGGGCCGATCTTTCAGTTGCTGATGGAAATGATGTGCTCCACATAAATAACACTAAAGGTGTGCGTTTGTTAGTCAGTCTCATAAAACAAGCAATTTTCAGATCGAAGAGAAGCAAGTCTGTTGATAGGAGATCATATGCAAATGTAACAAGGGGAGGTCCTGAAAATCCAATCTAGATCACACCTTTAAAGCTTTAATTCTTTAATATTCAATGAATGTTGATACTGTATAAAGAGAGAGAAATGTGACTGCTGCAAGGGAGACATACTTATTGGTCATCGATATATGGTCTGTGAAAACTGTTCGAAAATTGTCCATAAAAAATGCTACAAGCAATCAAAATTTTCATATCACAATGCAAAACAAATGTGTCAAACCTGCATGTTATCTATACCAAAAAGATATAATACTCCGTTTGGTGACTATGAAAATGAAGCAAAAGGTATCTCTGATTCTGATCACTTCTATGACCGTGAAGTCCAAGAGGAGATCTCAATCATTCAGGATACTGCTACAATACTAGACAACTGCAAGACTTATTTTGCGAATTCATTAGAAGCATTGAAGCTGGATTCAGCAATGGACTTCAGCACATTATTCTACAACATAGATGGTAATAAATCAAACTTTGACACATTTGTTTCAGAACTTTCAACAATATCAATGAAATTTTCAGTGATTGGTTTAGCTGAAACTAACATAGACAAGGATGAAACATCATCCTTATTCAAAATAGACAACTACAGAGCTTTTTATGCTTTTATGGTGAAAAAATAAAGGAAAAACTAAAAGGCTCTGGAGACTGGAGTAGCTCTGTACGTCCATGATGCATTTAGTGCAGTGGAAAATGAAAAACTTAGTTCAGTCTCCTCAAATATGGAATCGCTTTTTTTAACAATTGAAAATGAGGGTAAGGACATAAATATTGGGACCATATATCGATCTCTCTTCGACACATGTTACACTGTGTACATGGTTTCATGACTTAATTTTTTATGACTTAAATGCAACATAAACTACTTCAATACCATGACCAATTAAAACCTAGTTCTACGTGCTTTGAGTTAAATCAGGAAAAATCTCCGAGGAGAGTAAAATATTATATAGCTCGAGAAAGCACCAAACATTCATGATGGATGGTGTATCGCAATAACAGAATGAAATAATAAATAATAAAATCTGATATCAATCAATATTATATGATTCAAGGTTTAATAGGGAAGGAGAGTGATGATAAAATAGGTAAGGAAAATATTACCTATGCAGTATTAAACGGTAATTTTTATTAACCGTATTAAAAACACATCTGAATTATACTTAAATATATCTGAATTTAAAAATTCAATAAATTATAAAAACACCTCTGTCAAAATCCATTATGATGACCAATAAACCCTTTAATGTCAGTGTCAAATTTAATAGTAGGGTACAAATGTCTGATCCATGATTATACATATTGGATAACTTGGCAATAAAGAAACACAAATCAAATTTATCTCAACAACAGATTATGATATAAAATGGACTAGCATCCCCAATAAATTAAGGTACAATCTTGAAATACTTGGAAAAGTATGCTTACCATCTTATTCTTAAACAATATCTACATGCACCGATATAACGCAATATCAATATTTGCTGCAAAATAACATACTTTTTAAAAATCTAATGAATAATGTTGCAAAAAATATACCTAATGACATTATAACTCAGAGCTAAAGTTTTATATATAAAAAATACATATTTAATATTTTAATACATATTTGCTGAGTGAGTCTCCATGTCATGTTGTGTTGATGTCAAAATCTAAAAAAGAAGTTGGTGATTCTCAAGATATTTGGTGTTGTGGTATTTGTTCAAAACAGTTGAAAAGTGAGTCACAGCAAATTGGATGTGATGGGCTGTGTGGTAAATGGTACCATGCTAGATGTGTCAAGATTGATGCCAAGAGTTACAGAAAACTTGCTGCAGATTCAAACTCTGAATGGTTCTGTCCACAGTGCAAAGACAGCCCAAAGCAACTAAATGGACTGACTCAAGCAATTCAGCAAATCAGGAGTGAGGTGGAAGGTAATGCACCCACAAAAGTGGACCTCCCTGATCCAGAGACCAAGTCTACCACAGTAAATGAAGCTGTCTGGGGCACTCTTAAAGGTGCAGAGATTTCCAATGCCTTGAATGAGGTGTACAGAAATGTTGTCACTTGGAAGAAGAATCTTTTCAAGGTTCCTACAGGGAAAGCAGGACAGGATTTCATTGAAGAAGTTACAAAGGTCCTAGGTTTTTACTTATCTGGCTCTCATTTTGAAAGTTGTGCTATGACCATGGTGATGATCATGTTCCCTCTGCTTCTCCAAAAGCCATCCCAGAAGTCCAAAAGTAAAGACCACAGTAAAAGACTTCAATTCAATTCAATTCAATTATAAATTTTTACAGCACAAAACTTAACATATATTTTTCTCTGGGTTATATAATGAAGCATCTGGGATGTGCTGAGGGCAGGCACCCAGCCAAATTAAAAATCTGTTAATAGGGCCTCCCATCAAGGACTAAGTATAAGGATAAATAATCATATTTGCAATCACGGTGGTTATACCAAATTAAAAACATCAACATAATTTTTACCCTCATGACTGGTAAATACTGGCAATAATTTAAATGGAAAGTAGAAATAACTTAATAATATAAATAGGTTAAAATGAATAAACTGTAGTATTAATTCAACTTATATACAGAAATAAGGCTGCATTTTTGTGACTTGCCGAGGTCAGGCCGCATTTGAGACTTGCCCGAAGTCAAATTTAAAAAAAATCAATATATTCAATAAAGTCAGTTTCAATAAATGAATCAAAAAACACTGGTACTAAACTGCAACATCCAGGAGAATGAATCATGATTTGCCTTAATCATTTTAGGGATAGAGATTACAATTTCAATTTATAAACATAGTCAAATATGCATTATTTACAGTGTAATTTGAGTCTCCAATAGGTAGTAGATTCTAGTAATTCACTTTTATATTTTTTACCAAATACCTTAGGATCACTAAGATTTCTTAGTTCAGATGGCACAGAATTCCATACTTTGGCACCAAGATAATAAAAATTTTTGAGATTTTTTGATCTGGGAGTATACAAATTGCAACTTGCCCCATCTCTACTTCCTCCTGAGATATAATTGAACTTATTGATAAAGTTGGAGGGGCTTTCCCCTTTCAGAATTTTAAACATATAAGAAGATAAGTGGACTTGACGTCTTAAATGAAGAGGTAACCATTTCATATCTTTGTATACCTTAATGCTACTTTCTGTTTTTTCAACTCCTAATGCAATTTTAGCAACTTTCTTGTAAAGAATATCAAGTTCATGAAGTTTGGTCTTAGATGCTCTTCCATAGATGGTGTCAAGATAATCAAAATGTGGTAGCACAAGTGAGTTAGCAAACATTTTCCTATACTTTATAGGTAAAAGACTACTTCCCCTGTACATAGCTCCTATTCTCTTATGGATCTTCTTCTGGATGTAATCTACATGAAAGTCAAATCTAAGGCAATTGTCAACCATCAGTCCTAAATATTTGTAGACCTTGCATTCTTTAATAATTGAACAACTGTCATTCAGCTTAATTTTGACAGAAAAATTTGCATTATCAAATACTAAGATTTTAGTTTTATCTATATTTAGGGAGAGCTTATTCACACTTAACCATTTCATAATTGTAAGCATTTCTATTTTGATACTCAAGCTCTCAAGTATGTTTTACGGCAGATGTTTTCAAATAGCAAAGCTCCATCATCTGCAAATAAGTAAGGGTTAGATAAGTTGCATGCATTTACAAGATCATTGATATAAATACTAAATAATAGTGGGCCCAGAAGACTACCTTGTGGAACACCAAACTTAATGAGTTAATGAACAAGTAACCACTTTTTTGATTGAAGAATTTTGTAGCTTGTTTCCTATGAGTAAGATAATTTTCAATCCACAGAATCACTATTCCATCAACTCCATAGAATTTAAGTTTGTCTATAAGGATTTTATGATCTACAGTATCAAATGCTTTTTTGATATCTAGAAATACTGTATAATTGCAGGTGTATTAAAAATAATCAAACAAATAATTAATATTTATAGCTCACAGAATTTCTTTATTTAAAAATAAATCTGGTAAAATCATAATATTATCAATATTTAAAAAAATCTCGAGTATAATTTTGAATGGCACCCTTTTTGAGCAAATTTTAAGATCTTTTATTATAGAGTTATAGATTTTATCTGAGAGCAGATAAAAAGAATTAGTACTGAAAGGACTCAGCCTTGCAGATTAACTGAATAAAAAAGTTGTTGGTTTGCTTAGTTAAGACAGGGTTGAGATTAATCTGGGGATGGTTTGTAAATTTGTAGGTTGTAGGAGAATAACAGGCTTCAGGGTAGGATTGGTGATCTCAGATCTTGACTTCTTAATCAACTAATTCTAGTTTAGGCCTACAGGTGTATGCCTCACAAAAGTCCCACTATTTTTCATCATGCCATAAATCATCTACCTTAGGAGGTCTATTTATAAAGGTTGTAATTTGGGGATTTTTCGAAAAAATCCCCATATTTTCAACCTACCAAAATTTTGCCCGCCACAATTTTACTCCCCGATTTAATTCAACCCGCTTTCGAAATTTCTTGAACTATCTGTACTAAAACAGTAAAATTTCGTTTCAAAGATGAGTTTTCAGATTGAGATAGTTACAGATAATTTAGTCAAAGTCAAATGGTTAAAACAATTGAAATTCAAAAATTTAGAACAGTAATTAATGAAGCAGAGGCTCAGGAAGACGATCAAGAATTGGATTTGTAATATTAGAATTAATTTATTTTTCCATAGTTTTCCGCAAAAAATCTTTCATTTGTCAGCAAAAAGTTAGAAAAATCACCCAATTTTATTTGTTGGGTGAAATTTGGGGATTTTTGAAAAAAATACCCATATTTTCAACCTACCAAAATTTCAAACACCGCAATTTCGACCCATATAAATAGACCTCCTAAGGTAATTCATGATTATTTTGCTTTTTATTCATCTCTAAGGATGGGGGAGAACCTGAATTTTTCTTCCTGGATGATTGAAATGGAGAAAATTGGAGTTTTAATTTCAAAATTTTGTCCTAAAAATCGTATAGGTCTACACCTTGCCTCACAAAAGTCCCATTGACAAATTTTCATTTTTCTTCTGTTATGAAAATGCTATATAATTGAACCCATGCAGGCTCATTTCTTGATTTATTTGCCTTCATCCTGAAAGCATTTTTAGTGTTTACAAACAAAATTAATGTCTTATTTTGGAGTTTTGAAAAAAATGATGCCTCACAAAAGTCCCATGATATGAAAAAATGAAACATTTTTTGTTGAAGCAAAAATAAATCTCTTCATTTTATTGTTTTTAAGGATGCTAAATAAGTTAAATTTGCGTAATAGAGTAATAGATGGTTTCCTTGGACACATGAATGGCTAAATGGAGTAAAATTTTGTGCAATCAATTGGTACTTTTGTGAGGCAGTCTTGTAGTTGGCTATATTATTCGAACAAAGTTCGTAATTTTCTTATCCTCAAATTTTGCATTGTATTTCTGAAGATATTCATTGACCAGATGAAAAAATTTCGTATTTTCAACCTTTTCCAAAGAAAATTGACGGTAACAGTCTCAATAAAAATTTCTGTCCATAAAATATTGTTTTTCAATCAAATTCTGATAAATGGTAGCTTTTTGAGTCACCAGCAATGATGTTAGCTTCCTTTTCGTCCAAAAGATCTGCCTAATAGAAAAGAATTCGCAAATAAAAAATTATTTTTCAGGCAAAACTTTTTTTTGAAAATTTGGACTTTTGTGAGGCATGAATGATGATTTCTCTCATTGCCTCACAAAAGTCCAATCAACATTTTTTTCTTTTTTATAGATGCAATAAAGCATTTAGGTATGTTGCTGATATTAAGGTGGCATTCTGAAAATCAAATTTACTTCCTTAATTTTGCCATTCCATGCACTATAATGAAAGTCCATGGTATTTTTGTAAGCTTGAAAATGTTTTATGCCTCACAAAAGTCCCATTTTTGAAATTATGGTGCGAATTTTGAATTTCCAAGCATGATTACTTATTATATTTGGGTCATAAAGGTTCATACCACAAAACCAATATGCTTTTTATCAAACATCTAAAAGCCAATGCAACCAAATTCTATTTTATGGTATGGTTCTTTTGTGAGGCAATATTATTTTTTCAACTTTTTTTCCTTGTACTTGATCACACATTTTCTAAACTTTCTTTATATAATGCTATATTTATATGGGCCCAATTGAATTATACCCCCTTTTCATGACTTATCTCCAACGGATTTATCATGATAGACACCCAGAAAAATTCCATGGCCTAAAAATGTGCATTTATTGAGTCATTGCCTGTAAAATAAAAACCATTCAAGCTTATATGGTCCGAGGAAGCTTACTTTGTTCTTTCATTAACACAGTTCAATGATCAAAAACTACTTATATGTAGGATATAATTTCTTGTGCATACATATTATGCGATAGGACTTTTGTGAGGCATGGAATTTTGTGAGGCATTCACCTGTAGGTGTCTATGATACTTAATACTTATTCAGTATGCAAGAGATGCCTTGGTGGCTTAATTAATCCAATAATTCAGGCAATCCCAATTTAGTACATTATTTTGATAGTTTCAACTTTGGGTGACACACTTCACTGCAGCTAAAGGATGCTCTCGCCTTGTCAGCTTAATCACATCCCAGGGACAGTGGGTGGGATCATATATAAATAAAATTTAGCGCAAGAAAAATTCATGGAGATGGCACAGAGAAATAAGTAAAGGTTTGTTGCTTGCCATAATATCTTAAGGAGGAGAGGCATATAATAACTGGGTACCATAACAAGGGACAGGGGCCAGGGCAAGGGATGGGGAAAATTCGGGGCAGGGGTAATTTTGAAGGATAAAGGAGATGCTTTCACTTAAGTTTCAGTTAACTTGATTTTAATTTTTCAAATCATACCAGGCCAAAGGCTGCTATGTTGAGAAAATTTCATTGATTTCATTGATTTCATTAAATGCATTAAAGAAGAAAAGTTTTAATACACTAATACACAATTACTGTTCTGTTAATCATGAAATATTTTCTTTATTCCAAATACTATCTAATCCAGACTTTTGTTTTTCTAAGAGAATATGTTCTAAGCGATTTTTAAATGTTCCAATTGATATTGTAAGGTCTGAATTCTTTTTTGAACCAGGAATGATAATCATAAGTTTATTGGTTTCTGCTATATCCGTCAGATCAGGGGGGTCTAAAAGTTTTGTGATGTATAAATTCCAAATATTAACAGGATGTACAAAAAAGTTATTCTTGGATATATCAAGGTTGTGCTTGGGAACAAGGAGTTTAAAGTTATTGGTTCTGGGGCAGAGTCTAAGGTTGTCATAGATTGGGGATGGAGACTGGTATTTCAATGTTTTTAGAATTTCTATCAAGGTTCTTAGGACATAAATATTCTGAAGGGTGAGTAGGTAACCCATGCTTATTAAATAATGGTTTAGTATGTTCAAGATCGTAGGTTTTAAAAGAAGTGTGTTCTGCATATGTTTTTGCTCTAGCACAGGAAGCATAATACTCAGGATGGTCAAATGAATAAGTTTCACCAAATAGGATACGTATACAGCGCTTCTGTAGATTAAACAGTTTTTGTAGCTTAGAAGCTTAGACTGGTAAACACCTCCCCAGCATGATAATCCATAGGTAAGGTGTGGTAAGAATAGTGATTGGTAGATGTTAGAGAAGTGAGAGGAGGGGATGAATTTCTTTACTCGCTTTACAAGTACAATAGTAGATAGAATTTTATTTTCGAGATGTTCTATTTGACTATCCCAATTCAGTTTATCATCAATAATTACACAGGTAGAAATCGTATTTTATCAACTTTTTTGATTTTCTGATTGTGTAAAGATAGGGTTAGGTCATGGTTGTATATGGAGCATCGAGCACAAGATAGGCGCTCATTATGATTAAAGTTAGGTCTAAAGTACATATAAGCACATTTACTAAGGTTGATATGAAGTTGATTAGCTTTCATGTATGTTGCAATTGATTTAAGGACCTTATTAGCCAGCTTATATGCTTCGTTTTGGTTATCAGCTGTAATGAATACATTTGTGTCATCTGCAAATATAACGAATTCACCTTCATCTGAGTGGATTATGTCATTAATATAGATTAAAAATAATAGTGGACCAAGTACAGATCCTTGAGGTACACCAAATAGAATAGGGTCTGCTTCAGATTGGACCCCATCAAATTTGGTGATTTGTTGACGAGTAGATAGATAACTAGTTATTAGTTTAAGACAATTTCCACGGATTCCATAGTGATTGAGTTTATGAACAAGTTTTCTGTGGCATATTGTGTCAAATGCTTTGCTTAAGTCAAGGAATATCCCTATAACATGTTTCTTTTGTTCAATTTGATCAGTAATATACTTTACAGAGTAGTTTATTGCATGAGAAGTTGAGTGATCCTTGCGAAACCCAAATTGTTTTTCATAGAGTATATTTTTAGTAGGGGGGGGGGCCAACGTAATTTTTGTACATTTTTGTACATACTTATTTTTGTACACTTTCAGATTTACTGGGTAAAAATGTACAAGAATGTACGAAGATGTACAAAAATGTACAAATCTATCTCGGCCCAAGAAGGTGGAATACAGACTTGGTTTTCAACTTTATATTTCACAATGGTCATGCTTATATACGACTTGTTGATAAACATAGGCCCTAAAGTGTTCGTATATTGAGTTATGGACATGGAGTGTCCATAACTCAATCGCCCTTCTTTCAATAATCTAAATCTTATCGGACTTTGTTGACAAAAACTCCTATACAACTTACCGGGTTGATAATAAGTCGATACACCCTTTCTTCATGGAAACAATAGAAGTTGGTGGAAAATCATTTGGTAAAGTTTATACCTTAAATCGGACATAATTTTCACGGACTTTAGTTTCACGGACCTAAAACTTCACGGACATTAATATTCACGCTTGATTCTGCCACTTCAAATTTTCAACACAAATTCGAAATTTTCGGCTCTATGTTTCCCATTTTCTTCCACGATTAGAATACTTGAATTGAAGATTTTTCGATATTTTTCGTAAATTAATGATGAATTTTCATATCGCAGTTACTGAGCATGAAAAAGAAACACAATTTCCTGGAAAAATTTATTATTTGCACGTTTAAAGAGATGAATTCCGAAATTTTGCGTCCGTACCCTACTGTAGTGGACTTAATTTTCACGGAACTGAATATCACGGACATTAGTATCACGGACATAATTTTCACGGACATTAATATTCACGCTGAGGTGCTCAGCGTGAATATTAATGTCCGTGATAAATATGTCCAATAAGGTATTAATTGATCTAAATATGCAGTACCTACTGCGATTGAATTTGGGTGATGAAATTAATATCAAACTGTTTAATCACCAATCACCATGATCTCATGATGTCAGAAGCAAGTTGCCTGCCGGAAGCATTTTGACAATTGGTTGAGGAATGAGGTTCCTGGGTGGAACCAGGGAGTTTTATCTTAGACCTGTCCAGGACAGGAGCTCTAAGTCAGGAGCTCACTTCTCAGTAAGGAGCTCGGGTCAGAGTTACTAATTACTATACAGGGACGTGACCTTTTACGCTGACCTGGGTTATTGTCCGATACAAAATTCTTTTCTAGACAGGGCTGCTCTGAGCTATAGAACTATAGCTCCTGTCAGCTAACTGGTAGTACACTTAAGAACGGCGTCACTTAATTAGTGCGGTTTGGAAAAACGGCACTAATATGTATAGTATTTAAGTGCGTGCATAAAAATCAAGTGCATGCTAATTTAGTGAACAATTTTTTGAATTTTGCGTTTTTTCGATTTTGTTTTTTCGGACATGAATTAATGAATAACTATACTACCAGATTTAAATGTATAGGTGTACTTGATAAGTTTATAGTGGCCAAAACAAAAGTACAATTACAAAACGAGCTGTATATCGTGACAGTTAGCTAAAACTTAAATAGTTTAAAGAAAGAAAATGTAATGGATACTATAAATTATTACTGTAGAAAATTCGATTTATTTTCATAATTGCAAAATTTTTGATTGCTGGTCCTATGAATTGAATATGATGTCCTACAATCAAGAGGAAAATTTCAAATTTATTCAAATTTCCACATCGTTTTCTATCTCATAAAAAACCACACTAATAAAGTGCTCCGATCTTAAAGTGCGCGCAAATTAGGTGATGCCGTACTAAGGTATAGCTCCTGTCAGCTAACCCGGTAACCCCTAATGTCACGTGTGCAAAAAGGTGCTATGTTACACTAACAAGTGAGATGATGCGCAACAATGATCTTACGATCTGCTTCCTTTGTCGTCCGGTAATGTCATGATGCGCACCACGATAGGGGCATGCGTATTGCGTATCTGTTAGACCCGATATGTCACTCGAACGGATATGTCACTGGTAGTGTAATTGATATATCACGTGTTGCTACTTCATACGATCGCTAGACAAGGGGCTTTATTTTCACAGACTTCACCTCCAGTGACAAATCGGTTTTTGAGTTATAAAACTCACGGACCGGATTTGTCACTATCACACCGATATGTCACTATAGCACCAAGTACATGATCCAGCGACCCTCGCCCTCTCTTCAAGTTATATATAAGGTGATACATGCGAGACAACGTTCCAAGAAATTTTCTGGTCAGCAATGTCTCCATGTCTGGCTCGTAATTTAAGGTTCACCGAAACTTCTAGTGACATATCGGTGTGAAAGTGACAAATCCGGGCCGCGAGCTTTATAACTCAAAAACCGATTTGTCACTGGAAGTGAAGTCTGTGAAAATAAAGCCCCTTGTCTAGCGATCGTATGAAGTAGCAACACGTGATATATCAATTACACTACCAGTGACATATCCGTTTGAGTGACATATCGGAGCTATATAATAGCAGGGTATAATAAATGCCTCCAACTATTGCCCTGGCCCCTGGCTGTATAGCCGGGGGTCAGCATAAAACCCCATTCTAGAAGGCTTGCTCGAGCTATAGCTTGAACTATACCCTTTAAAATCCCTGTCAATAAAAAATCAACTTAACATGGCAACTGCATAGTGAGAGACGAGAGTTGAGACAAGAGATTGACAACAAAGGTGCACGGCCCCATCATATTGTTATACTGCGGACAACAGAATACAAGTATCAATTATGCAAGACCCATCATCCGTAATCTGGAAAGGTAATTGAATTGAAACAGAATCATGGTGCTTATCATAATAAACATATCGTGTTAGATTAGTATGCCATTCGTGCCACGCCATCGTGGAGCATTAGGCATTGAATTGATGACGTTGATCTGTACATGATAAGCGTGCATGTACCTACACTGTGTACAAGCAAAATGTCGATTCATGGGTGCATATAATAGCTTGTGTAAATTTGTATAAAATGACCGAAACTCCAACATTTGATCAGGATACAAATTTAATAAGTCTATAGAGAAGTTAAAATAGATTTTACTCCTCAAGCCATATTTCTATGGTCGGAAAGTACATTTTTATACATACTTGTACATTTTTGTACATACTTATTTTTGTACATATTCAGATTTACTGGGTAAAAATGTACAAAAATGTACAAAAATTACGTTGGCCCCCCCCCCCCTTAGTAATAAGAAAGCTATAAATACGTCTATAAAGAATTTTCTCAAATATTTTACTAAAGATTGGAAGTGTTGAGATAGGTCTATAATTATCGAATTTTTGAGGGTCATCTTTTTTATAGACTGGACTGACTATCCCTGTTTTTAAGATTTTTGGAAAAACCCCTATGGACATGAATACATTAAAGAATTTTTCTAATATGGGGGAGGTAATGCTTGAAATAGATTTAAGAGCTTTAACTGGTATATCACTAGCTTTGTTGGCTGAAAATTCACCAATAATTTCATTAATTTCATCTGTAGTGCATGGATCTAAAAATATACTTGCCTCTACAGAACCCTTAAGGTAGTCCTTAAAGTTAGGAATTGGATCTATGGGTAAACCATCGTCACATTCATTAAGTTTAGAAGCAATAGATGTAAAATATTTGTTGAATCCATTAGCTATGGCTCTCCTTTCTTCAACTACATGGCCATCTATGATAAATGATGGCCTTATTTTGCCTTTCTGTTTCCCACGTATTTCATTAATAATTTTCCAAGTCTCTCTACTGTTTCCATTTGCCTTGTCAAATTTCTTCTGTTTATGCATCCTCTTAGCAGAACTAATTGTATTTTTCAGTGCCTTGCGGTATTCCTTATATTTATCATAAAGTAATGGGTCACCTTCCTTAGATTTAAGTTTTTTCATAGACTGCCTCCAAAGGTTGTAGAGGTAGTCCTTCTTGGCTATGGAAGCAATGATTCCTGAGGTGATCCATGGATTGGTGATTCTGTTACGTTTACTTTTCAAGAGCTTTTCATCCATAATAAAACAACTTTCAACAAGTTTGTTGATGTTATTGAGTAACTCATCAAAATTTTGTTCATCAAAAATGGCACCTATAAAAGTATAAAGTAATTTTTGCACTGTAAGAATCCTGTGAATTCATTTTCAAATTTTGTCATATTACTTTCATTAAAATCATACTTTGGTAAACTATTAGACTTATTGCTACATGAATTCAATTCAATTAATGTTGTACAGAAAACAGGACAATGGTGACCTGATATACCTAATATCACAAATACCAGAAGTGGTAACAGAGTCTGTAGAATTTGTTATTATGTTATCAATACAGGATGGTATGCATCCAGGTTTGTGATGTGTGGCTATTGAGATTAATGGTGCAAATCTATTACTATATATGACATCTTCGAATTTGGACTTTGAATTTTTAAGTAGATCAATATTTAAGTCCCCACAGATATATAATACATTGTTAAGTGGTAATTTTTGGAGTAGTACATTTAGTTCAGAGATAAAAATTTGCTCGTCTCCACTTGGGGGTCTATATAGTACACCTATTGTTACAGGGCTTTGGTTGCTCGTATTGTTTATTGATATAAACAGTGATTCAAGATTAGGTGAACATTGATTGTATAGGTACACTTAATTCACTAAAGAGAAGTGATTCCTTAACATAAACTGCAAGACCACTTCTCTTGTGTTTACCACTAATTTTAGACTGGTAGGTTGATTGGTAACCTTTTATGTTAAAGAGATTTTTGTTGCATTCATCTAAATGAGTTTCAGCTAATGCAAGGATTGAAAAATTTTCATTCCCCTTACTTTTACTATCAAATATTTTATCGAACATGTCGAGAGTAAGATAAGTAGTGGAATGGTTTTTTCTACTGTAAACCCATATATTGGTGTATACTTAGAAGTTTATTACTTTCAAAGTAAGAAGTTAATTGCTCATTAGCACAGTTTTCAATACATTTAGAGATTAGAGGCAGGATAGAGATTGGTCGATAGTCATTAGGATCATTAGAGTCTCCACCCTTGAAAATAGGAGACACAACAGCTATCTTACAGCTTTCTGGGAACTGACCAGTTGAAAGACTTAGATTAACTATGTATGTTATACTTGGTAAGATAATTGGCAGTATACTTTTAAATACATGCAATGGTATCTGATCAGTTATAGCTTTACCAGATGGTAATGATTTAAAGATGTAAGATTTTATTGTTTCACTAGTTATTTCATTAAAAGAGTCTAGGCTGCAATTATATTATTTTGTAGTACTAGGTAAGAAATCACTATACTTAATGTTATTAAAAATGGGAACTTCTGCATTCAACTTAGGACCTATTTCACAGAAGTGTTTATTCAGGTTTTCTGCATTTATAATATTCTCATCTGTCTTAGGCTGAGTATTGGTCATGGCAGATGAGTTGGTGGCTAGTTTTATTGATTTCCATATTCCCTTATTAAGGTCATTCTTAGCACTTTTTGAACTTAGATCATTGATGAGATTCTCACGCTTATTGGCTTTAGTAATCCTATTTGTTTCATTCCTTTGCCTCCTGTACTCATCCCATGCAAGATGTGCACTAATACACCTATTACAAATATTACAGCTATTGCAACTTGATTCTTCTATTTTTTTAAGTTTCTTTTTGAACTTCTTATGTAGGTAACCTCTTTTTTACTTTAATAGCATTCATACTTTCTTTAGAGGGCTTGAAAATAAACTTTTCATGTTTTTTGATACTTTTGAGAGGGAAAAAATGATCGTGGTGATTGTTTAAGTTTGCTTCGAGAATTGAAACTGCACTCTCAACATCCCTACTTTGAAACAGAGGGGTAAAATCTAAATTAGCTAGGTGTGTCTGAAAGGCCTTAGCATTATTAGAGTTATAATCATGCAAGGTAACTTTTTCATATTTTGGGGGCTTTTCTACCTTAAATTGAAGTTCACATAGGTAGTATAGCATAATGATCACCTATTTGCTCATCTAGTACCTTTGAGTGGTTAAAGTCAGAATAACAGTTGGTCATTATAACATCAATGGTACTGTTAGTGAACTTGTTCCCCCTTTTTGCAACTCTTGTGCACTTTTGGATAGTTTGGACCATGTTGAAGGACTTAAGAGTAGAATCAAATTTCCTGTAGTTGAGGTCATTTATTTTGTTTTGATCTACATTAATGTCACCTATCC
Source organism: Beroe forskalii (assembly GCA_011033025.1). NCBI lineage: Eukaryota > Metazoa > Ctenophora > Nuda > Beroida > Beroidae > Beroe > Beroe forskalii. Next base: position 104,412 of record WFMF01000003.1, on the reverse strand, counting down.
ATATAACTTTTTTGCCTTTAAGCTTATTCATACATTCAGTGAAATAATCTAGGAAGTTATCTAGTTTGCAAAAGCCTGTAGAACGATAGAATCCACAAATATAATAATTACTACTTTTTATTTTTATCCATATTGCTTCAATATTTGGAAAATCAGTAGGCATTTTTACTTTTTCATCATAGGCAACCTTCTTACTGATCATCAGTCCACATCCACCTCTTGAGCCTGTTCCTCTGTCCTTACGTATAAAACTATAATTAGGGGGGATATTGAGAGTTTCAGTGACAATAGAATTATTTAGATTAGTTTCATTTAAAGCTAGAATATCAATATTATATTAATTATTAATCATATTTAAAATTTTTCATCATAGGCAACCTTCTTACTGATCATCAGTCCACATCCACCTCTTGAGCCTGTTCCTCTGTCCTTACATATAAAACTATAATTAGGGGGGATATTGAGAGTTTCAGTGACAATAGAATTATTTAGATTAGTTTCATTTAAAGCTAGAATATCAATATTATATTTATTAATCATATTTAAAATTTGAGTAGTTTTTGAAAGGCCAACTAATCCTCCCTGGATATTGCAGTGGCTAACAGTTAAATTATGGGTGATAGTCATTCAATGGAAAATGAAAGGGAATACTGCACTTTATAGCCAGTTGAAAAATCAACTTAGAAAACTAAACATCAATCACTCTACCTCAAATGTTACAGTGAGCAACATATTTCAGATGCTTTGCTAGTCTTGTTATCCCTAATTCATTCAGGTGGACATTATCCAAGCCATTGCTTGAGAAGAAGCTGTCCTTCCTAAACCCTGACTCCCCATTCTAGAACCTGTAGTGATGTTAGTACAACCTGATTTTCGAAGGACGTCATGTTAGTATTATTTCAGTGTCTTCACACAATCATAATCATGACTAAGACTATACTATCATACATACGTACATGTTTCATACATGTTTCTACTCCTCTCTAAAATGGGAACGTACTGCCAGTACCCTTGCATATCAATGGGAATTGGGGATAATATGCAAGCATTTTGATTGAATTAGGAATCAGGTCAGATCATACTAAACCCCACACACAAGCAAGAGGCGGACAGGATGATGTCATAATCATATCATAATGTAGTGAGTTGATGACGTAGGGCGGCACATTTCTCGTGCACGGCGTTTAGCATAGGGTGGAGAGGACACCTGCTCTCTCTACATAGTGCCAATTCGATTATCTACCTCCCCACTTCACTGTTGGACTAACATGAGAATGACTAACATGCTTTTGCAACGCAACATACAATAATACAGTGGGTTGCCTAGATTTGGGCAACCTGACATACAAATATGAACGGCGTTGCCTGTTTCTGTAACTTGAGCTCCCTGGCAGAGGAGGAGCAATGCTGCAATAGCATTTGTAAACAGTGATGAAGAGTGCCCACTAGCGACTGGTCCTATGTATACAATAATATTTGTTGATATTCAAATAATTATTTTCACAATTTTAGTTCTATGGATGTTAGTTGCCAACCGTTAAGTGGGTCACATGTTAGTAATTTTGACCTTTTTATTATCCTAGATGTTAGTACAATATGTTGCATAAGTTGCCTGGGTTTTTGAATGGGGCCCTGACTTGAATGTAAAGAGTTTACGGTCAACCTCAGTTGAGACCAAGGAGAGATAAGGGTATATTGAACTGAGGTGTTTAATATAGCAGTTTAGCTGGTTAATGGCTTGATTTCTTGCATAACCGGCATAACTAACACGTGGCAAGATATTAATAAAGTTAATACATGCAGACTGTGCCCAGTTGTGGATATAGCTGATATAGCAGATGTTTGCCTTGTTTCAGAAACATGGCTTAGAAAAGGAGACACTGCTAAGGTCAAGGAGATAAAAGAACTTGGGTTTAATGTTATTTCTAAATCAAGAGCTGGAAGAGGTGGTGGAGTTGCTTTTATTTTCAAAAAAGGTATCCACATTAAGCCCCAGAAAACTAAAAGTTACAAGAGCTTTGAGGTTGTAGAAGGAATTCTTGAATCGAGTATCACTGGGATAATGAGAATTTCTTGTATTTACCGTCCAGGTACTGGAAAATATGGAAAAGTCACTGATTTCTGCACCGAATTTGAAGAGTATCTCAGCAGTATAACTCACCTTCCTGGTAGACCTCTAATTGCTGGGGATTTCAACATCCATATGGAAGATCCTGAAAATGTTGACACTAAAAGATTTCAATCCATTATTGACAGTTTTGGTTTTTATCAGCATGTCCAGGAACCAACACACTTCTGTGAAGGCATTCTGGATCTTGTTTTAACAGGTGATAACACCTGTGATTCCATTCAAATGTGCAATCTCCAAGTTGTAAAAACTGGGACATCTTCTGATCATTATCTTGTTTCCTTTTCTTGCCAATTCTCACACCATATCATCCCTACTCAAGAAGTGAATCTTTCAACCCGTTCAATAAGTAAGATGGATATGGATTTATTCAAAGAGGACCTTCTAAATTCCAAACTCAACTGTACTGAATACTCATCCAATGACCCCAATGATGCAGTAATTCTGTATAATGAACAGCTAGACCAACTTCTAAATAAACATGCACCACTTATCACCTACAACTACAATCCTGATCAGAGTAAGTGGTTAAATGCTGAATGTCAGGATGCTCGCAGGAAACGAAGAAAAGCTGAGCGAGTGAATAAGAGGGAAAAATCAACTGATTCAAGAATTGCATGGGTGCAGGCTAGCAAAAACGCTAAAGAAGTTATATCAAATACTAGAGATAAGTATTACAATAATCAGCTGGCTGCTTGTACTCAAAATAAAAGAAAAACTTACTCAATTGTCAACAATCTGTTAGATAGGAACATATCCAAAGATTGCTATCCTACACACAAGCCAAATGGAACAGTGGCATCAGAAATGAAAGATTTCTTTCACAATAAAGTTGCAAACATATACAAAAGCATAGACAGTTATGTCAGTGAAAAAGAATTCGTTCCAGTGAACTCTGAATTTTCAGGTTCAATGTGGAGTTCATTTGACCCTATATCTGATGCAGAGCTGACTGAAATAATCAATGCCCTAAATACTAAACACTGTGAACTTGACCCAATCCCAAGCAGCATTTTCGTTGAGTGCATTTCAGAATTGAAGACTATAGTTTTGTCAATTGTTAACACCTCTTTGGAAAAAGGTATATTTCCTGATGAATTAAAGAATGCCCTTGTAAAACCTTCAATTAAAGACTCTAAAGGTGATTTTAATGATTATAAGAATTACAGACCTGTCAGCAATCTTCCTTACTTGTCTAAAATCATTGAAAAAGCTGTGCAAAGACAACTAGAGCAGCACTTATCTAGAAATAACCTCCATGCAGATTTTCAAAGTGCATACAGACAAGATCACAGCTGTGAAACAGCTACACTTGCTGTATACAATGATCTCTTATGTATCACTGATGTCAAAAGTAAAGTGGTCTTATTATTACTTGATCTTTCCGCTGCATTTGACACAATAAATCATGATAATCTACTGAGAAAGCTCTTTCATATGTATGGAATAACAGGAGTGGTCCTTAAATGGTTCAAGTCATATCTCAATCAAAGGTCCTTTTCAGTAACAATCAATCAGTCAAAGTCAGACAAGTGTTTTCTTCTTATTGGAGTCCCACAGGGATCTATACTAGGACCAATATTGTTCATTCTGTACACTAAGGAACTTCAATATATTGCAAAACGACATGGATTCCTAATTCATCTGTATGCAGATGATACACAGCTCTACATCAAATTTGACCCATTATTCAAAGATTTTTCTGAACTGGAATCACGAATTACGAATTGCCTTGAAGACATTAAAGCTTGGATGATATCTAACCACTTGCAACTGAATACAGAAAAGACTGAAGCACTTATTGTTAGAGCCAAAAACAATTTTGATTGTCAAGTTACTGACTCAATTGTCATCAGTCCAGATGCAGATGTATCCACTGGTGTTGTGAAGCCCTCTCCTGTAGTGAAAAGCCTTGGAATATTATTTGATGAACATCTGACATTTGAAAATCAAATCAATACAATGATCCAAGCATGTTATATCAATCTTCGGAATTTAAGAGCAATTGGGTCAAAACTGAGTTTTAGTTTAAAGAAACAACTTATTCATTGTTTTGTTTTCTCAAAGCTGGACTACTGTAATGCACTTCTGTTTGGACTTCCAAATTGTATTATTTCTAGGCTTCAGAAAGTGCAAAATGCTTCAGTAAGATTCTTGTTTGGCAAGAAAATTGGGAAATGGGAACATGTTACACCATTCCTCAAAGAAGCCCACTTCCTTCCAGTGATATTTCGTATTGAATACAAGATAGCCTTACTTGCATTCAAGTGCATTAACAACAATGCACCCAAATATCTCAAAGATCTACTGTGTATTAAAGGTCAACCTCAGAGTTTATCATTAAGGACTGAAAATGACTATTTCCTGCTGGATGTTCCGAAGGTTCCACAACTCAATAGGACTGAAAGAGCTTTTAGTTTTGCTGCTCCCATTGTGTGGAATAGATTACCATATAGTCTCAGAACATGTGAAAATGTAGATGACTTTAAGAAAAAGCTTAAGACACATTATTTTGATATTGCCTTTGGATCCCTTTGAATATGATTAAGAAGTAATTGACTAAATCATTTAAGAGTCGCTTTAGATGACTGGATTCTGTTTAAAGCATAGCGTTTTTAAATTAGGATCTTTATTAGTTTTAAAGCGATAAATAAATTAAGATTATTTATTTATTTTATAAGGTTCATGAGTTCTGATTTAGGTTGTTCAAGGGCTATGTCAGATAAAGGGAACATACTAGGTTCTACAAAGTTTGAGTTCTGGGGAAGGGTATGTTCAAGACTTTATCAATGTCATTAGCCCCACATAACAGAAAGATTTTCCCTACTGTGTTGGGGTTAATGTTTCTGAAAGCTGGGTCTGACTTTAACTTAGAAAGCACACCAGAAGCTGTAGCACCAGGATATGAAATCACCCTTGCCTCCTGTGAACTAGAAGACATTTTGTTTGGCTTCAGGTTTTTCAGCATGCTGTCTCCAACATAGAGTGTCAGTTTTTTAGTGCTAGTAGTAGGGGAGCTCCTATCTGGGTGTGATGCTGACAATTCAGTAACAACTGGACTTGGTTCTGTGATTTGGGGAGGGGTAGCATTAGTGTCATCATTTGAAGGATTTGAAGGGTTGATAAGTCTTAGTGTTAAGCTAATCCTAGGCAGAGATGAAGAGTCTGCAACAACAGAGTGCTGAAAGTAATGCTGTGAGTCCTTACTCATGATGAAAATATCCCCATGTTTAACCATAAGTGATTGTTCAGGATAATGATCTGTAAGAGATTTACCTTTGAATCTCAGTTCACGTTTTTCACCAAACGAAATGGTGACTATATCTGAATGATCAGCTATGGAAGACTCATCATCTGAATGGAATCCTAAGTAATCTGATCCATTGTTGTACTTAGTAACCAGTATGCTATTATACTTAATAAAGCCAGGGATTAGTTGGTGCAGATGATCTAGTATTGCATTCAAGGAAGTATCTCTAGCTGGAATTGCTTTGGATTTATGTATGATATTGTTATAGGCATAGTTGAATTCACCAAAATATGCCAGGGATCTGTTACTCAACCTAGTGTCATATTCCATCTCCTCATCTAGTTTCTCATAATCGAATTGAGAGAAAGGTTGGTCAGGGATGTGCACAAAAGGATATTTAATGAGGGGGACTGAATAGGTTGCATCATGATTATCACCTGAATTCATGAATAGATCTAAAAGTATATCATCTTGCTCATTAGTTGATATAACTGTTGACTCCAGAGGTGATTCAGTAGTCAACTCATGGCTCAGAGATGATTCAGGGGGACAGCTGGAGTCACCTTCAGTTTGGGTAGAAGATGATTCAGGGGGACAAGTGTGGACACTTTCAGTTTGGGTAGATGTATTATTAGATACTATATTAAAACTTGAATAGTCCTCTGTTTGAACAAGCTGATTGCTGATATCTGCCCCTACCTGACAGCTGAAGTCCACCTTATCAAAGGATAGTGAGGCTAAAAGGTGCTCAACTTTCCTATTGAGTCTTGTGACTTCATCCTTCAGTGCTAAGCACTGGTCTGCCAAGGAAGTACACCTAGAACAATGAGTCTCCATGGATACAAAATGTCAGATAAATGAACAATAAACCAGAAACTACTTTACCAAGAATTAGATGCTGATAATAGGTACGTTGAAGAGTCTTTGTAGATAGTTCTCTAGCTTGGCAGTTTCCTCAACATGTCATAATTCATTCCATTTCTCCCCTTGGGGGGTAGTCTTGACCTCCATCACCTACCTCAGTTAGTTAATTTAATATGTGTTGTGTTGTAAGTTTAAAACTAGCAGAGAGACTAGCAGAGAGACTTCTTTTGTGGAAGGCTGGGGAAATACTTACTCTCCTCAGACAGTGCATCAAAATCCAAGAGAGACTAAAAAGTCCCAAGGCAGATGAAAAGCATCATGAAAAGATTTTTGCTCGGCTTATGCTACAAGGAAAAGTGTCTGCAGCACTCAGATGGGTTGGCAGTCAGAGAAGTGGGTTGCTTGAAATCAATGATGAAGTTGTCAGCCATCTCAAAGAAAAGCACCCTGCTCCTGGTGAAGTGAAGCATGAAGCACTCTTGAAAGGACCAGCTGAACCCTTTGAAGATATAGTATTTGACTCCATTTGACTCCATTGACGCTGAAGTCATCCACAGAACTGCCAAAACAATAAGTGGTGCTGCAGGTCCTTCAGGTGCTGATGCTGAAATTTGGAAACAGATCCTTTGCTCAAAACAGTTCAAAAAGAAGCCAGAGGAATTGTGTGCCACAATTGCAGAGCTAGCAAAGAAGTTATCCTGTTCTATTGTCAATCCTGAACATCTCAGAAGTTATACTGCAGGGAGGCTTATTCCATTGGATAAAAAGCCAGGTGTCCGTCCAGTGGGCATAGGAGAAGTTCTCAGACGAATTGTTGGAAAGGCTATTACAACTGTATTGAGACCTGACCTGGTGAAAAGAACAGCACCAATCCAAGTGTGTGCAGGCCTTCAAGGGGGTGTTGAAGCAGCTATACATGCTATGAGACGCATATATACAATGATCAGACTGCCAGGCAGTTTTACTTGTTGATGCTGAAAATGCATTCAACTCCCTCAACCGCATGGTGGCCTTACACAATATGAAATATACCTGTCCAAACCTGTTCAGATACACAGTCAACACATATCGCCAGCCAGCTGACTTATTTATTGGAAACAGAGAAGAATCACTACTTTCTCAAGAGGGTACAACCCAAGGTGATACTAGTGCAATGGGTATGTATGCCGAAAGTCTGATGCCTCTTATTGAAGGACTCAAGTCACATGTAAGCAAAGACCTGAAGCAGATTTTCTATGCTGATGATGCAGCCTCAGCAGGAAAACTAGAAAACATCATGAAATGGTGGGTTAGCCTCCAAAAGGATGGACCAATATATGGCTATCATCCAAAACCTAGTAAAACATGGTTAATTGTAAAACCAGAATTTCATGATGCTGCCTTAAAACTGTTTCCTGACATAAATGTTACTGCAGAAGGATATAGGTACTTAGAATAGAATAGAATAGAAAGATTTTGCCGTGAGGCAACTCAAATAGACAAAACATTCATTCATCATATTTCATCATTAGCATGTACCCTAACTAGGGTACTCAAAATAAAGTCATGAAGTGTTCATGACACTGTTAACAGTTCCATTACGAATATAGTGTTTTTGATTTGGTTCTCAATTTGGTTCTCTAGCCTTTCTTTTCTTCAGCTCCTCAACCAGACTCCTATGTTTAGTTCTCTGCTCCAAAGACCTGTCTGGGGACAAGAACACTGCACTATACCTTGCATTGTCTTTGAGTTTATGTGCCATATGTAGGATCTGAGATACTACCAATGAGTTGGACAAACTCACTTTTACTGGCCGTGGTCCTTTCTCTGAAACCTTCCCTACCCGGCACACTTCCACTCTGGGCTTTTCTCCAATCATCTCCATGATGCCCATTATTTCTTCTTTGAGCTCCTGCTGATCATCCTCTGCAAGCCCAAACACCATGATGTTACGGCTTCGGTCTTCTTCTTCAACAACTTTTTTCACAACTGATGCAATGTTGCCTCTTGTCACATTTGTCTTACCAGTCTGCCCTGACATAACCACTGAACTGTATGTTTTGAATTCCTCCTTCACAGTTTCCTGGACTGATGACTTCACTGCAGATGTAACAGAATGCAACTGCTCCTCTTTGAGTTCCAGCAACTGCCGCTGGAGCTGCACCACATTCTCCTGAGACTCAATCAGCTTCTTTTGCAGCACAACCATCTCAGCAGAGGTTTGGCTGAGAGATCTCTTCAGGGACTCATCATGCTTCACCTGCATATCATGATTTTCCTCCTCCATCCTTCGAACAGTACGGTGCATTATATCTGATATATGAACAAAAGCTTGACACAACATTGCTGCAAGTTTATCCTTTTCAATTGCTTGACAATGGTCTACAGTCAGATCCTTAGTATTTGGACAATGTAGAACTTTCAGTTTTCTCTCTATCCACTTATCCCACATAGAATATGAATAGAATAGGGGGGGGTGACATGATGATTTTTGAGTGTCCCCAAAAAAATAGCGGATTACACATATTCAAAAACTCTTTTGACGAATAATGAGTAAAATTACACCAATTACTCATATTCAAAAATTCAATTTTTCTGATTCTCCCTTTTATTCTGAATTCTGATCTTGTACCGGAAACATTGTGCGGCGTTGTTAATTTGTTTGGATAACATTATCTTCATCTGGATATTTCATCTACATTGGGTAACATGCACTGATTAGGTTAACTTGGGGAAAAGAAATGGAATGCAGTGTGTTGCTGTGTAGTGTGTACTGCGTGTGTACTTATGGTTCTCTGATTGATGCTTTGATGTAATTCTTAGTTTATTTATGGAAATGATTGCATCTATTGTAAGATAGTCTCCTCCAGGAATCCTCCTATTCTGCCTTGATCTATTTGCAATTGCTTTCCAACCCGTTCCAACGGGACCTCGGGACATGGATTTACATGAAGTTTCCCTGTACGTGCTATTACTTTCCTGTTTTTGTTTTTTATTATTGTTAGCCTTGTGCCTCTGTTGAGCTTCTTGTGAATTTATCTCCGTTGTTTTTGAACATTGACCAGTCCATTGAGCTCTAGATTTAACATTTTCCTCTATTTTGTTTATCAACAATCAACATTCGACGATTCATGTACCCACGTTCTACTTAAGTATTCATTTTTTCGAGTTTTGACATCCCACAACTTATAGTTACGTTTGATTCTTGATAGTTTTGATGATTTATTAAAGTTAAAATGTATTCAGATTCCACAAGACAGTAAAAAGTAGGTACACCTGCACCATAAAATTTCGAACGTTTTTCCTATGCTCACTGTTAATCCGCGGATCTGCGGATTGCGCGCATTCTCAGCGCGCAAATAGTGAACATTTCGTTCTGCATCAAGTCAACGCAGCAAACAATTTCATAGATGTCCGATTCCCGAATGTTATTTTTTTTGCAAATCGCTTACGATGGCTGAGTTGCAATTTATCCAGCATGCAATTATTGTTCAAATTAGCTAGGCAAAAGCTCCCTCAGTCTTTGATTACAATTGAGCACCTTTTCTTTGAAACAGTTAACAGCTCTTTATTAAGTGATAAAATTGCAAGGAATAATCAAATAAATTTTAATGGGGCTGGCAAGTTGGATACACAGACTCACCCCATCTCGCCAGTTGCCAGCCCCATTGAATAAATTTGATCAAAACCGGTAAGGATGTCCAATTTATTTAATCCATAGTCCATAAGTGTTACCATGATGCTAATTGGTGCATGTCTTTTGTCATTTTTCACGGCAACACTCGTCTAAATACAGTTCTCCTGCTATGTTCTTATCTCAAGAAACTTGTCTTGTCTAACAGTAACATCAGTCGATTTTGACCCCCTATTCGGGCTATTTGCTCTGACAACATTTAGCTATTAACACAGCGTAGCACTGATTCCAGTTCATCCTGATTACCTCATCATATGAGATTGAGATGAATCTATAAAGGAGGTTGTTTCACTGTAGTTTACGGTTCACTCTTGACACCAGTCTGCGATCAACAATTGACCTCAGTGTACGGTCCAAACTAGGCACCAGTCTAAATTTCACACTTGAAACCAATCTACGTTCTACCATTGATACCACTCTACGTTCCACCATTGATACCACTCTACGTTCCACACTTGACACCAGTTTAACTTTAAGTTCCACATTTTACTCCAATCTACGTTCTGTACTTTTCTACAAATCTACGTAATTCCAAATTAAATAGATACTGCAGTTTACGTTGCACACTTAACTCCAATTTACATTCCACGCTCCGGTCCAACTTGACACCAGTATTCGGTTCACATTTTACAGCAGTCTACGATCTACATTTTCCAGCAGTCTATGTTCCACATTTTACAGCAGTCTATGTTCCACAGCTGGCTACATCCACACTTTACCGGACTTTACTCCAATCTACGTTCCACTTACCACTGTGGAACGTAGATTGGAGTAAAGTGTGCAACCGGTGTAAAGTGTGAAACGTAAAAGTGAGTTTAACTTAAGTGTAGAAGTATGCTGGTGTCAATTTAGTTTCAAGTTGGAAAATTGACTGAAGTCCAGTGTCAAACGTAGCCTGGAACATATACTGAAGTATAAAAGTGAGGAACGTAGACTGGAGTTAAGTTTGAAACGTAGACTGGAGTAACTGTAATTGGCAATGGTGGAACGAAGACTGATTTCAAGTTGGGATGAAGACTGGAGTGAAAAATATATTGGTGTCAAGTAACATATTGGAACGTTGACAAGAATTAAGTGTGTAAAGAACTTCTTTCCACACTTCAAAGAAGACTGGTGTCAAGTATGAACCGTAGAATGGTGCCTATTTTGGACCGTATACTACAAAGTCTAATTGGAACATTGATATGTAGAAAAGTGCAGAACGTAGATTGGAAAAAAGTGTGGAACTTAAACTGGTGGAACGTAGACTGGTATCAAATGTGTATTTTAGGATGGAGGGTCGTATGTAAGTAGGGGGGGCAACCCCCTCAATTTTGGTGGATATAAAAAATCGCCAATAGGGGGTTTAATTTTGGGGGGTTTTGGGGGGCTTAATTTTCAGTGTCAAAACAACCTTAACTGTGAAAAAAGGGGCATTTTTGCACCATTTCAAAATGGTACCATTTATGTTCACTATTTTTGACTACTTCTTTCCAAATGGTACCAATTTTGTTCGTGATTTTTGGCACATTTTCTAAATGGTACCATTTTTGTTCATAATTTTTGGAACTTTTTTGAAAAGGTACCATTTTTGTTCGTGATTTTTGGCACTTTTTTGAAATGGTACCGTTTGTGTTTGTTCGTGATTTTTGACACATTCTCCAAATGGTACCATTTTTGGTCTTGATTTTTGGCACTTTTTTTGAAATGGTACCATTTTTGTTTCCGATTCTTGACACATTTTACAAATGGTACCATTTTGTTCATAATTTTGGAACTTTTTTGAAATGGTACCATTTTTGTTCGAGTTTTTTGGAACTTTTTTGAAATGGTACCGTTTGTTTTTGTTCGTGATTTTTTGGCAATTTATCCAAATGGTACCATTTTTGTTCGTGATTTTTGGCACCTTTTTGAAATGGTACCATTTTTGTTTCCGGTTTTGGCACATTTTCCAAATGGTACCCTTTTCTGTTTCTGATTTTTCCACGATTTTTAAATGATACCATTTTTGGTCGTGATCTTTGGCGATTTTTTTGAAATGGTACCATTTTTGTTCGTGATTTTTGGCACTTTTTGAAATGGTACGGTACCATTTTTGTTTCCGGTTTTTGACACATTTTCCAAATGGTACCATTTTTTGCATATTTTTGGAACTGTTTTGAAATGGTACCATTTTTGTTCGTGATTTTTCACTCATTTTCCAAATGGTACCAATTTTCGTTTCTGATTTTGGCACCTTTTTGAAATGGTACCGTTTTTGTTTCAGGTTTTCAGCCCTTTAATTAAATGGTACCAATTTTGTTTTTGATTTTTGGCATCATTTTCAATTGGTACCTTTTTCGTTTCTGATTTTTCAGACGTATCCTTTTGAAATGGTACCAAATTTGTGTCCGATTTTTTGCGCTTTTTCGAAATGGTACCTTTTGTTGCTTAATTTTGACCCATTTTAGACCCATTTTTGCTGTCGATAGGGGGTTTAATTTTGGGGGGTTTAATTTTGGGGGGTTTAATTTAGCCCCCCAGGTGGATATAACAAATTGCCAATGGGGGGCTTAATTTTGGGGGGTTGCCCCCCCCCCTAAGCATGCCAATGACTCCCTGGTGAACCCCTACTGACCACTTGCTGATCATTATTCTAACATTTATCATTACTGTTTTGAATCCGTTAAAATATCACTCAACCTTATGATGTCAACGCTTTACTGGTCAATGACCAGTGATCGATCAATGCACCCTCAACGCACCATGGGACCATAAACACACTTATGGTTGAGTTAGTTATGTTAGTCAAGTCAGTCAAATTAGTCAAGTCAGTCAAGTTAGCTCGATCAAGATAGTCTAGTCAGTCAGGTCAGTCTTGACTGACATGACTGACCTGACCTGACTGACCTGACTGACCTGACTGACTTGACTGACCTGACTGACTTGACTGACTTGACTGACTTGACTGACTTGACTGACTTGACTGACTTGACTGACTTGACTGACTTGACTGACTTGACTGACTTGACTGACTTGACTGACTTGACTGACTTGACTGACTTGACTGACTTGACTGACTTGACTGACTTGACTGACTTGACTGACTTGACTGACTTGACTGACTTGACTGACTTGACTGACTTGACTGACTTGACTGACTTGACTGACTTGACTGACTTGACTGACTTGACTGACTTGACTGACTTGACTGACTTGACTGACTTGACTGACTTGACTGACTTGACTGACTTGACTGACTTGACTGACTCGACTGACTCGACTGACTGACTGACTCGACTGACTCGACTGACTCCGACTGACTCGACTGACTCGACTGACTTGACTGACTTGACTGACTTGACTGACTTGACTGACTTGACTGACTTTACTGACTTTACTGACTTGACTGACTTGACTGACTTGACTGACTTGACTTGACTGACTTGACTAACTTGAATAACATAACTAACTTAACTATGAGTGTGTTTGTGGTCTTGTGGTGCGTTTAGGGTGCATTGATCGACTAGTCATTGACCAGTAAAGCGTCATTAAAGGTTGATTGATATTTTAAGTGCTTTTGAAACAGTAATGATAAGTGTAAGGATAAGTGTAAGATCAGGAAGTGGTCAGTAGGGGTTCACACCAGGGGGTGAAGTTAAGCGTGGAACGTAGACTGGTGGAGCATAGAGTTAGACTGGTATCAAGTTGGAACGTAGAAAAGTATTGAACGTCATCTTTTGGAGTAAAGTGTGGAACGTAGATTGGTATTTCAAACCAACTAGACACCAGTGATATTCCATACCTGGCAGCAGTGTAAGGATAAGTCCTAATGAAGTGAAAAGATATTTCAGGTTCTTTTGTGGTAAAGCCACAGGCAGGGTGAGTTAATTGGTGAACAGACTGGTGGAGCATAGAGTTCAAACTGGTATCAAGTTAATCTACGTTTCAACTTTTTAAAAGGGAACCAACTAGACACCAGTCGATATTCCATACCTGGCAGCAGTCTACGGTCCTCACCTGACTCAACGTTCCACCCTTTCGCCAATCTAAGTTCCACATTTTCTAAAATATAACTTTCAACTAGACACTGCAGTAAACAGTCCACACTAGACATCAGTCTACGTTTCACACTTGACATCAGTCTACGTTCCACACTTCACTCCAGTCTACGTTCCACACTTGACTTACTCCAATCAACTTGTTACATGACACCAATCCATGTTCCACTAAATCCAGACATTATTCAAGTCTACGTCCCAACTTGAAACCAGTCTGTGTTACACACGTGTCGCCAGCCTACCTGAACCACATTCAAGGTCCATTCTAAGTTCTAAACTTTGCTCGCATCTAAATTCCACTCGTTTACGTTCCAACGAAGACACCAGTCTTTGGTTCACATTTCGCAGCATTCTATGCTCCACACTTGATAACCTTTTAAATTATATCGTGCTACATATTGTTGCACCCGTGTAAAGTTTATCACTATGTACCTATATCAGCCAAATTGTACTATACAACAACATTGCACCCATGTTTGGTGAGTGACGAGTGTCCTGCTAACGATCAAATATCAAGTTTGGTCGCATGATTTGGACTTTGCAAATCTTACGTGACCAGTTCCCAGTCACGTGGTAGTCATTAGTCACATTTTTGATTAATGAGTAATTTTGAGTAACTTTTACAAATTTTGTAGAATTATTCATATTCATGTTGATGATTTTTGAATAGATTTTGGATTTTCTACAAGAATTCCTCATATTCATTTTGATGATTTTTGAGTGTCCCCAAAAAATGTCCCGATTACTCATATTCAAAATTATTCAAAATTACTCATGTCACCCCCCCAGAATAGAAAGATTTTGCCGTGAGGCAACTCAAATAGACAAAACATTCATTCATCATATTTCATCATTAGCATGTACCCTAACTAGGGTACTCAAAATAAAGTCATGAAGTGTTCATGACACTGTTAACAGTTCCATAACGAATATAGTGTTTTTGATTTGGTTCTCTAGCCTTTCTTTTCTTCAGCTCCTCAACCAGACTCCTATGTTTAGTTCTCTGCTCCAAAGACCTGTCTGGGGACAAGAACACTGCACTATACCTTGCAATGTCTTTGAGTTTATGTGCCAACTGCCATATGTAGGATCTGAGATACTACCAATGAGTTGGACAAACTCACTTTTACTGGCCGTGGTCCTTTCTCTGAAACCTTCCCTACCCGGCACACTTCCACTCTGGGCTTTTCTCCAATCACCTCCATGATGCCCGTTATTTCTTCTTTGAGCTCCTGCTGATCATCCTCTGCAAGCCCAAACACCATGATGTTACGGCTTTGGTCTTCTTCTTCAACAACTTTTTTCACAACTGATACAATATTACCACTTGTTACATTTGCCTTACCAGTCTGCCCTGACATAACCACAGAACTGTAAGTTTTAAATTCCTCCTTAACTGTTTCCTGGACTGATGACTTCACTGCAGATGTAACAGAATGCAACTGCTCCTCTTTGAGTTCCAGCAACTGCCGCTGGAGCTGCACCACATTCTCCTGAGACTCTATCAGCTTCTTTTGCAGCACAACCATCTCAGCAGAGGTTTGGCTGAGAGATCTCTTCAGGGACTCATCATGCTTCACCTGCATATCATGATTTTCCTCCTCCATCCTTCGAACAGTACGGTGCATATCTGATATATGAACAAAAACTTGACACAGCATTGCTGCAAGTTTATCCTTTTCCATTGCTTGACAATGGTCTACAGTCAGATCCTTAGTATTTGGACAATGTAGAACTTTCAGTTTTCTCTCTATCCACTTATCCCACATGTCCACAGTATCTCCATCATGACCCATTGCAACAAGAAAATACGTCCAAATAAGAACTGCAACAACAGTAATGTCTTTGATCCACTCATCAACCTCCTTATTGACAAAGTTAGCTTTTCCTTCTTCAGAGCCAATATATGAGCCTAAGTTGCAGTTCTTAAGTTGCAGTTCTTATTTGGACGTATTTTCTTGTTGCAATGGGTCATGATGGAGATACCGTGGACCTGGGCTAGCAGAAATAGCATCATCAGAGCCACAGCTTGCATATGCTGGATTTGTATATGGTGCTTCAAAAAGGTGGAATTTTCTAGCAAGAACCACACCAGGAGTGTCTGAACTGTTGAGTAGGCTAGAATAGAGAAACAAAATTTAGAGAAGCAAAATTTATTTTTTATCAACATTTTCAATACATCATAAAAATCAAATCAAATCAACTCCTTACCTTATCCCAATAAATTACCCAATTTTAAACAATTAAACATCACCCTAGTGTCCCGACCTCCCGAGGCGCCGCGCACCCGGACAGTAATGCCCTCCGTGGCTCGTAGGATGTTGCCCTACCCTCGCGCGCGGCGCAACGTTCCACATTTGGACGTCACTTTGCGCTCGCGCTCTCGCCCGGGTATTGATAGCCATCCAGTCAGAAAAAATAGACGGGCCACAGTGGCTGCGTTTCGCGTACAACGTAACAAATTATTGTCGCGCGCGCAACGAAGTTTTGAGATTCTCTATACTGTGTCGTCGTTTCGTGCGTACCAAAAATCAACAACTAAAGCTCTGCGTCTATAATTTTATACTGTTATAGTTAAAAGATAGCAGAATATAATGCACTTTTTCCCATCACGAGATCTCATTCCAGAGCTGAGTTATAACTCGTTGAAGATGAGCAAATATCGCTAAATTTCATTATGCTATATCTCTGGAGCTAAGAGGGGCTATGTGATGAGATAAACAGCATGATAAAATTCAGAATCTCATCTTTCGTTTGGAATATAGTTTGAATCGCCAGATATTAGCAAACATACCTAGAATTCAGTTTAAAGAGGGGAACTATGGCGAAAATTTTACGATTTTTTCGCCGTTTTGCGTTTGCAGAAAGAGAGAACGCGCACAGTATAATTTGCGCATTCTCAATTCTCTGGTTCAGGTTGTTCGTATGATCATTCATATGGATAGCTGGATATTATGCAATATTAATGGAAACAAACTTTCTCTTGTTATAATTGTATGAAACAGCATATTAGAATCAACATATTCTCAGTATTAAAGACATCACAACGAAAAAGAGCATAAAAAAGGAATGGCGTAGCATTTGGCACATGGCACAGGCTATGAAATTGAAAATCAGCCTTTGTAATGGTTATATTCGCATTTGATACTGATATGGATATGATCACCATCGTCCTGCGTTAAAAATCACATTGCGTTCGGTGTTCTATTGGTTATAATAACCTATTCATTAATCAATCCACAATGTAAAAGCTAATTGGCATTATTTTAGAATTTAGGGCTAGGATTTACGACGGGTGTTCTAATGTACCTTATAATAACCTATTCATTAACAATCCACAATGTAAAAAAATGCTAATTGGCAAAAATTATTTTAAGCAAAATAGCTAGGAAAAATGCTTAATTTGATTTAAACGGTGTAGCTTCTTAATTTGAATTCCAATAACGTCAGCTTGCAACTGTCACTGTCAAGTTCAACATTTCCTCGAACTCAGTAAACGCCGTACTTTTTTAAACGCTGTGCTTTTTAGCACAGCTTCCGTCGTCGTTGCGGTTGACGTCGATGGGCTGTTGGGGATTCGATGTTCGAGACGGAGAACTGCTGCACTGCACCCAATCACATGATCTTCTGTCCGAAGTTCTGGAACTCCCAACACATCGACCAGTAACTTCGAGAAGTACAGGAGCATAATCGACTGAAAATAACTGATCATAATACGGTAGAAAACGTCACAGTATTGGTATTGACTTATTGAGTATGATCCAACAGTCGATTTCAGAATCGCAAA